>PVHT020004943.1:7172780-7223950 GCA_004024745.2 Catagonus wagneri | reverse complement strand
TTTCCAAAGTCTGTGAGTCATTGTCTGCTCTGTAAGAAGGTTCATTGTGTCTTTTAGTTTCCACATGTAAGCGGTATCATTGGGTGTTGCTGTCTAATTGTCTGACTGGTTTCACTTTGCATGATAATTTCTAAGTCCATCCATGTTGCTATAAATGTTGGTAATTCGTTCCTTTTAATGGCTGAGTAACATTCCATTGAGGTCTTAATATGTTCTTGAGCATATAGGTTAATGCCTGGGAGAATCTGTTCTCCGATACAATCCTCAAATCCTGAGGCTTGCATGACTCTTTCCTATGCCACGTCTTTTGTGCTGTTTTTTTATTTTTTTTATTAGATTAAATTGTTTTATTTATTTTGTTTTCCCTTTTACCTATGCATTGCACTTGAGACAGATGTCTGGCTATATTTGGAACATGTTTATGATGAACGAATTCAAAAATATATTTTTAATGCATTTTTTTCCAAGATTAGTTTATATAAATCCCTCTCCCCAAATCATTTCACTTCCATTGTTTTTAAGTCCTTTTTAGAATGCAGCAGAATCTAAATATTAATTCAAATTAAGTATATGTATATATGCACACACACATACCCACACAGATTCTTCTTTGAATAATAGTGGGTAAGGTAATAGAAATGTGAGGGTTGTGCTCAGATAAGCTTTTGGGTCCAGACAGGGGATTTAGAGCAATCAAGTGGGAGGAAGGGCAGCAGCAATAGAAACTGGTGACACATGGGGAACTAAGAAAATACATTAATATATTGTGTACATATATTAAGGATAATGAAAATCAGGTTTCTCACTTTGGAGAAAGGAGTTCCAGATATGGAAGGACAGAAAGCTAGAATGTACTGGTGGTGTTAGATTGAAACAGATGTATTGATGTGAATGCATGGCTTTTGATACATAGCTTACTTTGGAAAATGAATATAGACTTAGATGTGTGTTTATGAATATGTATGTATGTGTCTCTGCGTGTGTATTCCATGTTCTGTCCCCTGAGAGCAGCAGTAACTTAAAAATAATTTCTAAATATTATTTATTATTTTCCACTGAAAGGGTCTACGGTTTGTTTGCTTGTTTGCTTGTTTTGATGAAATGGTTGATTTTAGGGCTGAGGCACAGGTATCACAAGATGTCCTAGAATATCTTATTCTGCCAGAAAGCAAGGAAGTGCTCAAAGAATGTTGTGGCCATGTCAAAGGGACATAGAAATCAAAGAGAAAGGGCTTTTACTGGCTAAATTTCAGATAATATGGGCATCAAAATAAATAATGATAAAAATGAATTAAGCCAACTGAATAAAACAGGAAACCAGAGTCCTTATTGATTTAAATAAATAAATAACTAGTTAAAAAACTTGATATTTACATAGCTTCAATGCATCTCCCCACAAAATGTATATTAAAACCCAGAGGGAAGAGAAAAACTTTCAGAGGATAAGCCTGGTAAACAACACCTTAATCAAGCAGTCAAAGAGAATCCATCAGTAGTGGAACAGTCAAAAGAATATGCCTGAGAGAATGCAAGAAGCCTATGACTTGTTCAATATCACACAGCTAGAAAGTGGCCACAGTGAGACATGGAGCTAGCCAGAGTTCACATTCACCATCATTTTCCTATGCTGCATCTTAAGTTATGAATATAACACATACTTTCTAGAGTCTGAGAAAAATAACTTGGACTTCAGAGATAAGAGAGATAGTTATCCTCACTGCACTTTACATTTATCCTCACCTCCACTTGCAAAATAAGACAGCAGATCACTTACATCAGAGGGCTGTTGTGAGGATAAAGCCCTAGAATATATTAAGAAAAGGTGAATGTGTTATAATTAATAAAGATTGTTGAAAAATGCTTTAGAAGCAATGATGAACAGAATCGACCTTGCAGAAAGGTTATATGTGGTAAGCTTAATAAGTTTGAGAATTTACTGGAGAATGCAGCAAAAATCAAAACTTTACATATTAGAAAAAATAGTTTGAAGTCCACAAAGCAACCAATAAAAATTCAATTTCTCCAATAGATCTTTTGATTATTTACTGTTTCCTGTTTTATTTTGTGTCAATTTTTGTAAAGTGTGTTTTTAAGGAACTGGTTCATTTCCTTTAAGTTGACACAGTTTTTGGCATAAACCGGTAGCACCTATAAATGATGTCCTCTTTCATTTCTGATATTGATACATTTGATATTTCTCTTTTTACTTTGGTCAGAATACGTCGGGATTTATCATTTGTAACACTTCATTGAGGAAAAAATGACAACCAGTAAAATTCAAGTGTATAATTTAGTACGATTTTGCATATATCTACAGCCATGAAATTATTACCAACTGCAAGATAATTAACACACATCTCACTCACAAAAGTTTCTCCTTTTGTCTGGATAAACCGCCTTCCTTACCCTCACCATGATCTCCCGGCAACCACTAACATGCTTTGTGCCACCACAGATTAGTCTGCATTTTTTAGAATTTTATACAAATGGAATCATACAGTATATAACCATATTGTTTGGCTTCTTTCACACAACATAATTATTTTGAAATTCATCCACACTATTCCATATACCATAAGCCACTTTCTTTTAGTTGCTAATATTCTATTATATGGATATACCACACTTCATTTTTCAGCTACCTGTGGATGGACATTTGGGTTGTTTACAGTTTTGTCTGTTATAAATAAAGCAACGAGGACATCTTCATATACAAATATCTTAATGGGCCTATGCCTGAAATTCTCTTGGGGAAATTACTAGGGGTGTCAAATTGTAGCTGTATGTTTGTTCACATTTTTTAGAAATTGCCAACGCGTTTTACCAAGTTGTACTATCATTTTACATTCCCGACCACATTGTGAGGGTTCTGCTTTCTCTATATTTTGCCAAACTCTTGGTATGGTCTGTGATTTTAATTTTAGCCATTATATTAGGGGTGCAATGCTAACTCATTGTTATTTACATTTGCATTTCCTTAAATAACAATGTTAATTAACTTATTAAAATGTGTTTATTTAGCATCCATACATCTTCCTTGGTGATGATTTCTTTCAAATTCTTTGCTCAGTTTTTAATTACATTGTTTGTTTTCTTATAACTGAGACTTGAGGGCTCCTTATATATTTTGAAAATGTGATCCACAAATATTTTCCTAGTTTGTGGCTTCTCTTTTCATTGTCTTAATGATGCATATCAAAGAATGGAAGTTCTAAATTTTGGCAGAGTCCAAATTATCATAGTTTTCACGTCTGGCTCTTGCGCTGGATGATTTAAAGGCTGTGCTCAGCTGGATTCTCAGAGCAAGTGTGAGACAGCAGGCCTTCAAAGAGAATCAAGCAAATGTACAAAGCTTTTTCTAACATAGCTTCAGAAGTCACTTGGCATTACTTGCACTATTGGTTGACACCATCACAAGCCCACCCAGATTCAAAGGGAGGAAAATTTAGACTATTTTTGCTGGGGAGTGGTATTTACACAAGGAAGTGTGAAATAGAATACAGTGTTAGGCCCATCTTGGGAAAATACAACTTGCCACAGAAAATAAGAAGGTTAAAACTAACATGATGATGAGAGAGAGAGAGTCAAAGAGTAGAGCCTGGGTCCCTCTTAGGGAGCACGCTCAGCAAAGTCATCTCAGGAGAAGCTACATTTAGGTAAATATAGGAATGATTAAAAAGAATGACTCATGCAAAAATCAAAGGGAAGTATGTCCTAACAGAAGCAATGGTTAGTGTACTGGCTCTGAAATGGGAAAAATATAGCCTGTTTGAGAAAAAGAAAGGCCAGAATGTGTGGAATATAATGAGAGTAAAACATAGAACTAGGAGAGATAATGGGAAAGAGAGTAGGGTCCAAATACTAATAATAAAAGGCGATTAAGTATTGATAAGACACAGATTTTATGCTATTTGTAATTGAAAGCCATCAGAGAGCTTTAAGTAGGATGAGCAAGGTGATCTAATTTATTCTTTTCTTTATTTCAGAATGGCCATTTAATTAATCTATGTTTTCTCAGGTGGAAAACTTTTTATGAATTTTTATTTTTATACAATTTTAAAGTTTACACTTCTTTTACAGCTATTACAAAATATTGGCTACATTCCCCATGTTGTATAATATATCCCGGTAGCTTCTCCTACACCCAATTGTTTGTACCCCCTGCTACCTCACACCAATGATGTCCTTTCACACCTCCACTGGTAACCACTAGTTTTATTCTCTATATCTGTGAGTTTGCTTCTTTTTGCTTTATTCACTAGTTTTTGTAATTTTTAGATACAGCATATAAGTGATATAACATGGTATTTGTCTTTCTCTGCCTTACTCATGTCACTTAGCATAATGCTGTCCAAGTCCATTCATATTACTGCAAATGGCAAAATTTCATTATTTTTACAACTAATTAGTATTCTAGTGTGTATATATATATATATATATCCCATCTTTTGTATATATTCATCTACAGATTAACACAAATTACTTCCATATTTGGCAATTGTAAACAATGTTGCTATGAAAATCAAGATGCATGTATCTTTTCACAAATTAGTGTTTGGGAGTTTTGTGAATATATACTCAGGAGTAGAACCGCTCAGTCATATAATAGTTTTACTTTTAGTTTTATGAGAAACCTCCATGTGGCTTCCCACAGTGGCTGAACCAATTTACAGTCCCACCAACAATGTGTAAGTGTTGCCTTTTCTCCATATCCTCACCAACATTTGTTATTTGTGTTCTTTTTCATAATAGCCATTCTGATAGGTACGAGGTGATATCTCACTGTGGTATTGATTTGCATGTCCCTGATGATTAGAAATGTTGAGCATCTTTTCATGTACCTGTGGGCATCTGCATTTCCTCTTTGGAAAAACTTCTATTCAGTTCTCTGTTCTTTTTTTTTGGGGGGGGGGGTTACTTATGGCTATGGAATTTCCCAGACCACAGTCAAATCGGAGCTGCAGCTGCCAGCCTACGTTAACAGCCATAGCAATGCCAGAGCCAAGCCACATCTGTGTCCTGTGCTGCAGCTTGCAGCAACGCCAGATCCTTAGCCCAGTGAGCACGGCCAGGGCTCATTCTCACAGATACTAGTTGGGTTCTTAACCCACTGAGCCACAACAGTAAATCCTCTGCCAATTTTTTATTTGAGTCATTTGTTTGTTTGCTGTTGAGCTGTATAAGCTATTCATTTATGTTAGATATTAATGTTTTAATGGTTTTATCACTTGCAAATATCTTCTCCCATTCAGTAGGTTGTGATTTCATTTTGTCAATGGTTTCCCTTGCTGTGTAAAACTTTTTAACTTCAACTAGATCCCATTTGTTTATTTTTGCTTTTATTTCCTTTGCTTTGGGAGACAGACCAAAAAATACTTCTGAGATTTATGTCAGAGAATTCTCCGCCTATGTTTTCCTCTAGCAGTTTTATAATATCTGGTCTTACATTTATGTCTTTAATGCATCTTGGGCTTATATGATGTTAAAGAATGCTTTCATTTCATTCCATTAAATGTAACCATCCAGTTTTCCCAGCACCAGTTATTGAAGAGACTGTTTTCTCCAATGTACATTCTTACCTACTTTTTCCTATATTAACTGACCATAACAATGTGGGTTTATGGAGTTCTCTTCATGGCTCAGTGGTTAACAAACCTGACTAGTATCCATGAGGGTGCAGGATTGATCCCTGGCCTTGCTCAGTGGGTTAAGGATCCAGTGTTGCCATGAGCTATGGTTTAGGTCATAGACACAGCTCAGATCCTGCATTGCTATGGCCCTGGCATAGGCTAGCAGTTACAGCTCCAAATGGAACCCTAGCCTGAGAACCTCCATATGCCGTGGTTTGGCCCTAAAAAGACAAAAAGACAAAAAAAAAAAAAGGAATGTGGGTTTATTTCTGGGCTTGTTATCCTATTCCACTGATCTATGTGTTTGTTTTTCTGCCAGTACCATACTGTTTTGATTATTGCAACTTTGCAGTGTAGTCTGAATTCAGGGAGCATGATTCCTCCAGCTCTATTCTTCTTTCTCAAGATTGTTTTGGGTATTTGGGGTCCTTTGTGTTTCCACACATATTTAAAAATATTTTGTTCTAGTTTTGAGAAAAATGACATTGATATTTTGATAGTGATTTAATTAAATCTATAGATTGCATTGGGTAGTATGTTATTTTAACAATATTGATTCTTCCAATCTAAGAACACGGTGCATTTTTCTATTTTTTTGGGTTGGCTTCAGTGTCTTTCATCTTGTCCTATAGTTTTCTGTGCATGTCTTTTGCCTCCTTAGGTAGGCTTATTCCTAGGTATTTTATTCTTTTTAATGAGATGGTAAATAGGATATTTTCCTTAGTTTTTTCTTTCTGATAATTTGTTGTTAGTGTAAAGAAATGTAACAGACTGCTGTATATTAATTTCGCATCCTACAACTTTACTAAATTTGATGAACTCTAATAGTTTTCTGGTGACATTTTTAGGATTTTCTATTTGTAGTAGATCACACTTGGTGCCATATGGAGGAGAAAGAGTGAAAGCAGGGGGACTATGGGAGTCTGGTATAAGAAGCAGGATATTTGGAAAGTTTAGGGATGTAGACTGTGGGGATAAGGGAGACAGTGATAAGAAGAGGCCAAAGAGATCACAGAGATATGAAAAACTGCTGATGGATTGGAAGTGACTTGGAAAGAAAGAGGGGATTCAAAGGTGATTCCATAGTCTTGGGGCAAGAATTACTGAATGAATTACGATATCATTAATTATAATGGGATCACTGAGGTAGAAAAAACTTTGAGTCTGGAAGGAAGTGCAAGTTCCCTTTTGGACATGTTGCCCTGGAGATAACCCATTAACTATCCAACATATATTGTAGGCATCAAGATGTGTCAGGAAGAATGTCAGAAAAAAGAATTAAAATATGGTATTTCACAGCATCTATTACATATGACTCCAAGTGCATTAGAATTATGTAATGAGTCACATGAAACAATTTTATAACTCAAGAAAAAAAAGACTTGGAAATACGTTCCTAGTTAAATGTTCATAGCACCATCCATTATGGGTTCATGGGGTTAATCTTTCCTATAAATTGTGTTATCTAACAAATAAGAAATTACAAGAAGAAGAAAAAAAATATATAGGCCAAAAAGGGCCTGTATTATTTAACGCCAGACTCAGTCCCTTACAACATTTAAATTATTCACATAGTCATCAAAGTCAATGTCCAGAGACTACTTTCTCCTCGCAGTCTTATTTTGTTATTCAGTCTAACTAAAGAAACACTTCTAGCACAAAATGAACAACCAATATTATCTTCCTCCCAGGCTCCAAATTATCCCTTCCTACCAAGTGCAGGGTGTTTAAGGGGAGAGAGTTTGAGGTTGGGGCATCTGTGTGCTTGCTACAGGGTATCTCATACTCAGTAAAATGGCCTTCAAGAACCTCCTCTTTCCTTCCTGAGGCTTCTAGGCCACAAGAGCTTTCCTCTTGCTCTCTCTCGTTCTCTGAGAACAAATGACAGAATGAGGATTTACCTGTGGATATTTCTTTCCACAGGTAAAGTTTTGTGGAAACTTTACAAATTCTGCAAAAAACTTCTCACAAAACAAATTCTGCAAAAAAAATGTTTTAGAGGACATTTTATAAAACCAGTGAAAGAAATATCCACAAAACTTTTGATTTAACAAAAGATAATTAAGAAGAGATTAATAGAGTTGATCATTTCAAAAGATCCAGCATCTAAAAGTTTTAACTATGTCGACGCATACTTTGATATTACTATGAGTTATTGCTACATAACATTGCTCTCACATTAGCCAGGCAGACTAATTTAGTGGTTCCTGGGACAGCCATCTTTAGAATCAGACACCTGGGGTTTGAATCTTGACTGTTCTTACTACCAGCTATGAAATCTAGGCCAGGTTTTTCAGTTCTCTCCACATCTATGTATATAGAAGTCATCATATTAATAAAAAATTCCAGAGGGTTGTTTGGAGTACGAGTAATTTAGGAGAAGTAAAGCACTTAAAACAGGGAGTGGTGCATAGTGTACGCTATGCCAGCTAAGCCTATGTATTAGCTATTTGTAATTCTCTCTCCCATTTTTACTCTTTGTTGCCTCCCATTCAAGAAGCAAGTACTCATTATATCATTACATAATTTGCATATATCCTTTAGCCTTCAAAACCAATAATTCCTCAGAGGCACAGCATTCAGAACTGAAATGATCATCTTATATTTAGTGACAGCAGTGTATTATCCAGAATATTGTGAAGAGGGTAGGAAACAATCCTAATTTTTCTCTGCAATTGTTAAGAATTGTTTACCTATTTTTAACTGTTAAGAATTATTTTCCTATTATAAATGTTTCAAAGATAAAGTAATATCTAAATACTGTTTTGAGTGTCCAATCAAATTATGCATTTATGTGTGTAACGTCATTCTATGCCAAGCATTGTGCTATTTGAAATATTTCATAACAATCCAATAAGGATCATTATTTGTACCATTTTGCAAATAGAAAAAAACAGACTTGTGAAGATAAATGTATGTCACAACGACAGCAGACATGACACTGTGATTTGACTCCAAAATCCATTCCTAAATAAGGCCATAATAATAGCAAAATATAAGTGAAAGAAAATCATATTATGTATTATCATATTAAAGTTTATAAAGCTATATAAAACCAGTTTCTCATTTGGTTAACAAATAAGCATGAATATTATTCCCCACAAGATGTTTATTTTTGACCTTATTCATTCAAAGAAAATACTTAAATTCATGTAAGATAGAATACAAGTATATTGCAGAACAAAAGGCCTTAAACTTGAAGGATAAGAGATCTTAGTGTTAATGGGAATTTCAGGCTTTTTTTTTTTTATTAAAATACCTTAGTTTCCTCAAGTTGAAAGTACGTTACCAAACTCAGGTTGGGCTGCTCCCCACTCAAAAGTCAATAATCAAGAGGCAAGTGTTGGTAGAAAGGAAAGATGCTTTAACCAGAAAAGCTGAAAGTCTGGGGAGAAGGTAGACTTATGTCTTGAGAACTCCAAAAATTCTACTCATCTGTGACAGTTTTTAAAGGGAAAAGGAGGGAAGAATCTCAGTGAACCACTGAGGCAGGAGGTTGGGTTCTGCATCCACTGAGTACAGACTAGCTGACTCTCCTCACAGGGGATCTCACCCACAAGAACTGCCTGTGGGATTGCTAAAGGGGCCGGGGGTGCGGGTGAGGGATAGAGACCTAGTCATTCTTTAACTATTTAAATCTTCATTCTGACTTCTTTCTATCTAGGAAAAGAATCAACAGCTGAAGCAAAGCATGGAGTGCATTCAGGAAAGCATAAGTCAGGAGTCAGTATGAATTGCCTAGTGATGTCATTCCTATAAGTAGGTTCTTTCTTTCAAGGTTAGAAGGGACCAGAAATGGGCAAACTGGGAGGGGGGAAAAAGAGCTGCTATAAGTAGAGTGCTAGGCGTGTTTTTAAATACTATTCGAAACTCAGGTGATAACACAAAAAAGGTAAGTGACTGGGTTAGTCTTACGTGTTGGTCTTGGAACTTTGTAAAATATTTCTTTGGAAAAACTAAACTTTTTTTTAAAAGGTCACCAGAGTAGATAATTTATATAAGATCAATTACTTCTAAGCGTCAGGAAACATCTCTGAATCGGTTAAGATGTTAAACTCTTTATATTAATCTCCTCACATAATATTCCCTGAAATCATGCTCTGTATTTATTATTACCCCACTTTTCTTGAAAGGAAACTGAAGCTCAAAAATGCAAACTAAATATTTAAGGTACAGAGCTAATAAACAGTGGAGCCAGGATTCAGAACCAAGTCTGTCAGACCCACCTTATTTCCACTACACTTATTGTATCCTTCTGAAGCTATTAAAAAAGCATGAAGATGGAGCTAGTTTGAATTAATCCTTTTGACAAAACAAAGGTGTCTTTTTATGGGGAGAACCCTAAATAGAAACCTGTTATTGTTTCATCAGTGTGCATAGTTGTTAAATGTTGGGGAATCTACTATTATGCTGACTGTTCACAGCATTTTTATTTAAAATGCTATCGTCCTAGTCATTTCCTTAGCAGTCCCTGAGTGTAATTCTAACTTTGCAATTGTTTATCTGGCATCTCCTGGGGATACTCAGTAAAATGCCAGCTGCTCATCTGAAGACAACACTTAGTGGGCTACCAAATGATGCAAATGACGGCAGACTTGAACTCAGCCTCCACAGTGGAAAGACTCCACTTGAGCTAACATCACCAACATGACCCTTCATCTGTCTACTCACTTTAATGGTAGCTGAATCCTGTCTCCTTAGGGAGTTGACTATGTGATTAAAATGACTCCAGAATTTCTCTAGTTTACAGAATTCTATCCTCTCTCCATGTGTGAGATTTTTGTATCTCCAATAATGACGATTGTATTTTTTTACCTTAAAACAAATGCTGTCCTCCCACACAGAGGCAAAGAAATGGGGATTGTTAGTTTAAAAAAAATCTACTTATAAATTTGGAACAAAAAGTTCCTGTTAACTACAGAATTAACTACATTTGACTTAACTGTCTTATTAATAAAAGTTCCACATTAGGGTCTATATCAGGTGTCAAAGTTAACTAAGTCCCAGAATTTTTTTAAAGTTCATTTAGTTACAACATATCAGAATTTTATCTGTATCTAATCACATCCGACTGACAAAAGCCAAGACCACATTACATTTTTGAAAAGTAAGTTAACTCCCTCTAAAATTAAAAAAATTAGAGTAAGGAAAATAAATCAGCCTTTCTGTTTGACCCCAGAATTAATCCTTAGATTAATTAAAGACACCATGTCCTTTAATCTAAGAAAGAATAAGATAAGATACCTGATTATTGTTAAAAGCAAGACAATAGACCCAAAATGGAGTCACTTCTGCTAAGTGCCATGTTGCTAAACCAAGACTTAATTACAGTTTCGGCGCTCCTCCCAGAAGTAGACTCTAAAACCAGTCAACCACAAATCACCTGAACAGCCCTAGTGAAGTGATCTGCCTAATAAACCCCATACTGCGGGTGGGGTGGGGGGAATACTTTAGTACTTGACTTACTAAAGAAAAGGAACCTTGCAATAACCATCCCACTTTCTGCCTAGTATAACTTCCTTGTTTCTGTTCCCTTCGGGCTATAAACGGATTTCATATTATTTTGTTTCTTGAAGCTCCTTTGTACCTGCTAGAATGGATGCTACCCAGTTCGAATCAGTTTTTTGCCCAAATAAATTTTTAACATTCTTAATATGCCTCAGTTTATCTTTTAACAATACCCTCAATAGCTCTGTAAAGTTAAATCTCCAAAGGACCTTAGATGCAGACATGGACTTCCAGGTTTCCTCTGATGGTATGGATATTGATCTTTTTTTCACAAAATATGCTGCATACAGAGTGATTTCTCTTCACTGCCTCCCCTTTATAAGAAAAGAATTTCCAAATTTCCTCTCACTGAGGACTATAATTTCTCTGTTCTGCCACAGACCTCGGCTTATCAACTTTTAAGACATGAAGTATACTTTCAAAGTATTTCCCGGGTTCTAAGAATCTTTTCTTTTTGGCTTTCAAATATGGAGGCTGTAAGACATTTAGAAATGCATTACATGTGCTTGTTTCTCATTCCTGTTTTTTCAAATTCTGAAACTTTTTCCACTTTCCTGAATGAAAAAAGGACCCTGAATAGAAAAGAGAATAAAATAGTATGTAACATATGGCACATGGCAGGCAAGACTGCTACGTCACTCAGATGCCTCCCAATCCTAAATCACATGTCTTTTTCTGGCTTCCTCTGCTCTCTACTGTGTCTACCTCTTCCTGCCTTTGCCTGTTTGCCTTAAAGATTCACATTCCTAATTCACCCAGGTTTCTCTCCCCAGATGCACGTATGCAATTTCCATGTTGAAGTAAATAACTGACAGAGGCAGTAAAGACCCTATAGCTGATCTGTTAGTGTTTTAGACTCAGCCTTCTTCTAGCTTTATGGTAATAATCTTTAAGGACATCCTTGTGTTATTCCGGGGAAAGCAAAGGTCATAAAAACTGTGCTACTGTCTGTGTGTACTGTTGTTTATCACACCATAATGCCATATTATGTGTGTGTGCATTCGTTTTTAACACAGAACTTAAAATGACATCTCTAACCAAGATAAATAAAATCCTCAGCACATGTATATACGAGTCTACATGCAGAATTGCCCAGCTTGGCTGTACTTCAGAAGGTGTAAAGAAGTAATTGTTAATTCAGATGTTAGCAGCAAAATAATCACACGATTTTCATGTAAAGTTCTGGGACATGTGTTTCTGCTTTGGAGAATGTTGCTAAATCCTTTTAGGTATATACTCATCATACTGAACTTCCTACTTAAACTTTAGAGCAGAAAATTCTATTTTATTGACCCCTCCCCCCAAAAAACCTGTATTTGAACTATCAGCACACACCTACTAATGTTTGTCAGTAAGTCTAACTTGCACATAAAAACTTCAGTGAGGGAGATTATTCAGAGTTTATAACTGGTTTACACATGGTGGCCATTCCTAGGATAAAAACTGTCCTTTGTTTTGTGGGTTCAAAAAGTTCATTTGGTCAGAAAAACATTGAAAACATTTACTAAATGATTGCTATCTAAATATTGGCAAGTAGTAACTATTGAAAATAATGACTACGATACAACTTGTGCCTTTAAATCCCATAGTCTAAGCATGCAAGATATTTAACAACCACCATACATTATGGTAAGAACTACTCTATAGAAAAACATGAAATCTCATAGCATAAATTTCTCTTACTGTAGTCTAAATTGATAAATGATCTCTGGGTAAAAAAAAATCTGAAGGAATGTATCTGCGATAAAGAGAGCTATTCTCTCCATGTAGTATTTCCTTCTTCCTTAGCAATGATGTTCAAATTTTTAGCTGAATAAATAGTTGTGCAGAGTAAACATCACATTTTCCACCTCTGGTGCCACTAGTGCCATGTAATCGTGTGCTGAATACTGGACAGGTTAAGAAGCGATTAAGCAGTTTTAAGACATGGCCTTAGAGGGAGGCAGAAAGCAAGGCATCCTCTACTCTTTCCTTTGTGCTGACAGAAACATAGACAAGAGGACTGGAAATTGAGAAAACTTACGTCATGAGAAAAAGCGTGTTGAGAATTATATGTAAAAAGACTGAAGAAACACAGGATCCATTGATGATGGCAACACCATATTAGCCCTAATCTCTTTACATTTGGGTTTTTAAAAAGTCATTTTTATACATTTCTATATTTATTTTTATGGTACTTTTTTCTTTAAGAAAATGCAGATCCTTTCTTATACGTAACTTACATACAATGAATTGCACCCATTGTAAACACAGAGTTTGATAAGTTTTGACAAGTGATTACACTGATGTGACTGTAGCCACAGTCAGATACAGAACATTTACATCACACCCTAAATTTTTATAGGGCTCTTTTTTCAGTCAGTCCCACACTTTCTCCTCACAAATTTCCACCCAGAGCAAACACAAATTTGCTTTCTATCAAGCAAGATTACTGTTGTGTTTACTTCAGCAGCACATATACTAAAATTGGAACCATACAGAGAAGATTAGCATGGTCCTTGCACAAAAATGACATGTGAATTTGTGAAGCATTCCACATTAAAGGAGAAAGATTACTGTTTATTTTCAAGAACTTTATATGAAAGAATAACAGCATGTGTAGTCTCTTGTGCTGGGCATCTTTCACTCAGCATAATGTAGTTGCAAGCATCAGTAGTATAGTATGTTCTTTTTAATAATCCTGAAGAGTTTTTCACTGTATGAATATTCTGCAATTTAGTTATCCATTCATCTGTTGATGAACTGGTTAAATCTAGATTTTTGGCTATCACGAATAAAACTACTATGAACCAAGTATAATGCTTTGAGAGGACATAACATTTTGCTTTTTCTGTCTAAATAGGAGTGAAGTAATTGGATCTTACGGTAAGTGTATGCTTACCTTTTGTTACCATTAAGAAATGGTCCAGCTGTTTTCCAGTGCATTACACTATTTTACATTTCCATTAGCAATACATGAAAGTTCCAGTTTCCCCATATCCTTACCAATGTTTAAAGTAGTCTTTAATATTTGCCATTGCAAATGAATCTCACTGGTACTTCAGTTTAGTTATGCTTATGTTTCTTCCATTTTACGTTTTCAAATTCTTTTCCCTTATAAATTATTACAAAATATTGAGTAGAGTTCCCTGTGCTATACAGTTGGTCCTTGTTGGTTATCTATTTTATATATAGTAGCATGTATATGTTAATCCCATTCTCCAAATGTTTCCCTCCCCACTAGGTATTTTATTCTTTTTGATGCAATGGTAAGTGGGACTATTTCCTTAACTTCTCTTTCTGATAGTTGTTAGTGTATAGAAATGCAACAGGTTTCTGTATATTAGTTTTATATCCTGCAACTTTACCAAATTCATTTGATAAGCCCTAGTAGTTTTCTGGTAGTGTCTTTAGGATTTTTTATGTATAGTGTTATATTATCTACAAACAGTGACAGCGTTACTGTTTCATTTCTAATTTGGGTTTTTTTTATTTCTTTTTCTTCTCTGATTGCTAGGACTAGGGCTTCTAAACTATGTTGAATAAAAGTGGCATGAGTGGGCATCATTGTCTTGTTCTTGATTTTAGAAGAGATGCTTTCAGCTTTTCACCATTGAGTATGATGTTAGCCGTAGGTTTGTAATAATACATGGCCTTTATTATGTTGAGGCATGTACCCTCTTTGCCCACATTCTAGGGAGCTTTTTTAATAATGGATGTTGAATATTATCAAATGCTTTTTTCCAAATTTATTGAGATGATCATATGGTTTTTATTCACCAACTTGTTAATGTGGTATATCACACTGAGTGATTTGCATATATTGAAAAATCCCTGCATCCCTGGAATAAATAAGGCAAGAATATACAATAGAGAAAAGAGAGCCTCTTCAATAAGTGGTGCTGGGGAAACTGAAGAGCTACATGTAAAATAATAAAATTAGAACGTTTAACACCATATACAAAAATAAACTCAAAATGAATTAAAAACCTAGATATAAGACCAGATACTATAAAACTCTTAGTGGAAAACATGGGTAGAATACTCTTTGATGTAAATCTCAGAAATATTTTTTTGGATCTGTTTCCTAAAGTAAAGTAAATAAAAGCAAAAAATAAGCAAATGAGACCTAGTTAGACTTAAAAGCTTTTGCACAGCAAAGGAAACCACTGACAAAATGACAACACAACCTATTGAATGGGAGAAGATATTTGCAAATGATATGACCAATACAGAGTTAATATCCAAATATATAAATTGCTCATACAATTCAATACCAAAAAAACCAAACAACTTGATTTAAAAATGGGCAAAAGAGGAGATCCCATTGTGGTTCAATGGGTTAAGAACCCAACTAGTGTCCATGAGGATACAGGTTTGATCCCTGACCTCGCTCTTTGGGTTAACAGTCCGGTATTGCTGTGAGCTGCAGTGTAGGTTGCAGATGCGGCTTGGAACTGGTGTTGCTGTGGCTGTGGCACAGGCCAACAGCTGCACCTCTGATTCATGCCCTAGCCTGATTACTCCCATATGCTACAGGTGCGGTCTTAGAAAAAAAAAAAAACGGCAGAAGAAATGAACAGACATTTTTCCAAAGAGGAAACGTAGATGGCCAATATCCATATGAAAAGATGTTCAACATCACTAATCATCAGAGAAATGCAAATCAATACCACAATGAGATATCACCTCACACCTTCAGAATGGCTATTATCAGAGAGAATGCAAATAACAAGTGTTGGTAAGCATATAAAGAGGAAAGAAAACCCATGTACACTTTTGATGTGAATGTTAATTGGTGCAGCCACCATGGAAACCATATGGAGGTTTCCTCAAAAAACTAAAATTAGAACTACCATATGACCTAGCATTTCTACTCCTGAGTATATATCCAAAAAATTCCAAAAACACTAACTTGAAAAGATACATATATCCCAATATTCATAGTAGCATGATTACAGTTGTCAAGATGAAGCAACCTAAGTCCAAATCAACAGATGAATAAAGAATAATGGGAATACTACTCAGCCATAAAAAAAAACAAAATTTACTATTTGCGGCAACATGGATAAATGTGGAGGGCATTATGCTAAGTGAAATGTCAGACAGAGAAAGACAAATAGTGTATCATTTATATGTAGAATCTAAAAAGTAAAACAAACTAGTGAATATAACAAAAAAGAAGCAGGGTCATAGATACGGAGGACAAACTAGTGGTTACCTGTGGGGTAAGGGCAGTGGGGAAGGGAAATAAGGGAAGGGGAAGAAATGAGGTTATTTGGGGATTATATGAAATCCTGTGTGTGCAACTTTTCAAAATTATAAAGCACTAAAGAATTAAAAGCAAACCATCAGGCAAACCATCTTTGGCTCACACTCAGTTAAGTGCTTTCTGGGCTTTCAATTAAGTAGATATAAAGCAATAATAATTCTTAGTCAAAGATAACTTGAGAAACACTGTCCTTGGTTTTATATTTACTTAAATTTTATCTTCCTATACTTCAATCCGTTAAGACTTCTTCAACTTTCTTCTCACCAAGTTGCAAAACAGCTGGGGAATGTACTCAGTTAAGAAGGAAAAAAGAAGAAAAATAATGGAACAAAATTCACCAGTTTCAGCCGATATCCTTTCTGGTCTCTTCCTATGTTTGTTTTTTCTTCATTTCTCTTCACCCAGCAGTTTTCTTGTTTAGACATAGCTTGGCAGTCGATGAGGTATTTGGGTGAGAGGGTTTTTAGATTTAGGATCCCAGTTCTCTCGCAGCTCTTTTACAGTCAGGATAGCTCTCTTAATTTTCTACCTGCTTTTTCAACCTTAAAATTCATTTCTGTCACCTCAAGTGGAGGAAGTTAATCTGCAGTTTTGTCCCCTGTAGCCACCAGTGTTGGGGAGTGTGCTTGGATAGGAAAGTCGCAAACTGGCATTATGTTTCTGGTTACCTTGTTATTATCCTTTGTTGTGCTTCAGGAGTAAACTGTTCTGACATATATAGTGTCAAATATTTTCTCATATATTTATACAATTTTTTAAACAACATATCTTTCTCAAGATTTTATTATCTGTGGGAGAGCTGACATAACCTCTATGATACCACCTTTCCCAAATATATGAGAGAAACAATCTTCTCTTTTGTTTAAGCCAAGTTATTTTGAGTTTCTGTCATTCACAGATGGGAGAATTAAATGAACTGATCCTTGCATCATACTTAGAACAGTGCTAGCATATAGTAAGTGTCCCATATGTTATCTGTCATTTTCATCATTAATGTTATTGCCATGTATCCACTCTTACATAGGACCTTTGTTCTATGGAGCCTAAATGCTCTTGGTAATTATTTTACAGTTCAAGGAAATTCCCCCAGACTGTAGAAATATAACTACAAAATCTGCCTACCTGCAATCAGGTTAAAGACTGGATTTTCAAAAAATGTATAAATGATTATAATATGATAAGTTAGCTGATTAAGTGGAAGTATATTACAAGGGCAAACAGTCTGCCTTGACTATTAGAAGAAGCTTTCTCATAAAAAAAATAGCATTTGATTTGCAATTTGAAGGATAAAAGAAGTTTTCCATCCATGGTGGACAGAGACACTGTCAGAGTCAGTATCTTCTTTTTATCAATGGACAACTAAATATTCAAAGTTTTATACCCTCTGCAAATCATCCCTGCTGTGGGGATTATAACTAACTTCGCTAGATTTTTTTTTCTTCAATTTGAGTACTTTTTCATATGCCCAAAACACTTTGCTAGGGCTTCTGAAATCCCAAATCTACTTGGTTTTTATGGGTTGGTGAATTGAACAGCTGGCTAATAACACTCATTATACTCTGAGAAGGTGACATAGTTTCTATATTCTGAGAATACTTGTATTATTAAAATATATGATAATGTTATCTTCCTTCAATCCAATGTGCACTACTTTCTACTCTCTTGATTCTAAAAATCCACACAATGAGAATATTCGTAAAATCAAAGGAGACCCAGACAACTACACCCCAGCAAATCCACTCAACACACCTCCACATATCAAGCCAGAACGATATTTCCTATTCGCCTACGCAATCCTATGCTCAATTCCAAATAAATTAGGAGGAGTACTAGCCCTAGCCTTCTCAATCCTAATCCTAGCCCTCTCGCCAATATTACACACCTCCAAACAATGAAGCATAATATTCCGACCTCTCAGCCAACTCCTAACTTCCAAGAGCCTGTTCTTCAAGTATTACCACCTCATGTCATTTTGGCTTTGATCTTAAGAATCTTACACATTTAATTCCAAGTAATACTTTTTGTTGGGGTGAGATTAGATTTTTCAATTCTCCTTCCCCATATCCCATATATACATCTCAGGCAAACCATCCCTGGCTCACACTAATTAAGTGCTTTCCAGTTGTACCTTCAAGTAAGTCTAAACCCGAGAAGAGTGTTTCTCCATTTGTTTGTTTGTTTTTTGACTAAGAATTATTATTACTTTGTAGTTTCCAATCCAATGCATTGCAATCCTTTCATAAAATGCTGGAAAATTAGAAAAAATATCATGTATTTATATAGCATAACAATGTCAAAATGACATGAAAGTTTCTAAATGATTTCTCTAAATGTTATTACTTCACTAGTCTAAGACACACCAACATTAGGTATCACTGATTTGTGTATGCCCATGGAAACTGGTCCAAAGGGGTGGGAAGAAAATTTAATTCAGTGAGGGCCATGCAGTGAGCACAGTTTCTAACACAGCTTTTATCTGGTATCCTGTCATATGGTCTCACTGTAACAGGAATTATCATCATTGCATTTGTTGCTCTCCATCTGACAGAGATGATGGCAAATCAATCCAAATTCACCTCATAATTAGACTGACCTTTGAGACTTGTGTTCATCTGAGTGTTTGAGGAATCTGTGGGAAATATTCATATTTTTTTTGAAAATCAATCTGCGGAGTATTCTGGATTGGCTCTCCCATTAAGTGCAGAGTGGTATTTTGCAGGGATATTTTATGATCACAGTACGAGAAACATTTCATTAAGCTATATTTGCATTAATTTAGTGGTTAATGGCATCTCAAATCAAGAGAGCTGGATGAGCTGAGACCTCAGAGGTCTTTTTTCCCCCCCGTTAGCAATGACATCTCCATTTTCTTGCTATAAAAATTCACTACAGGAAAGCATGTTCTCATTAAAGTAAATATATCTTCCCATTGGTTTCCAAGTTGGGAGGCAGAGGCCTAGGAAATAATCAGTTTGGAAAAATTCCCATAGTTCCTTTTACCACTGTACATTGTTAAAGGAAATAAAACCCTCTTGTCTGTAATGTGCAACCTCAAGCCAAAATGGGTAGATATTTGCTACCACGGCCGCCTCGTACATACTAGTGACAAACACCTTATACAGGCATCTCTCCTTTCGGTGGTGCTTTGCAGATAACTGCAATTATTATTATTTTAAATTATTTTTACAAATTGAAGGTTTGTGACAACCCTGAATAAAGCTATTTCATTTTTGTGGCAGCATTATTTTTAAATTAAGGTGTGCATATTGCTTTATAGATTAAGGCTATCACACACTTAAAAGATTATGATATAGTGTAAACATAATTTTATATGCACCAGAGAACCAAAACATTTGTGACTCACTTTATTGATATCTTCATTTTGTTGTGGTGGTCTGGAACTGAGCCTCAAATATCTCTGAATTATTCCTGTAGTTAAATTCAAAGGTAAAACATAGCTAGGAAGAGAGCAGGATTTTTCAGCTCTGATCATTTCACCTGGGCTAAAACAGAGAGAATTTTCATTTTAGGCACTGTTTAGATAAATGTTGCTTTGCCCCATTTGAACACATTTTGAGCATTCATTTGATGATTTAGAGACTTACCAAAGTGAAATTCACCTCTGCATCTCTAAACCCCAAAATATAAGATATACGCAAGAAGATCTTTCAGATCTCTCAGGCCCAGACCAAAGAGGAATGTTCTGATTTTTATGTTTTTTTTTTTTTCCAGGACTTGTGCTGTGTGAATTCTAAATAGTGACAGAATTGGTAAGTGGATATTTGATTTGAAAATCTGAGGGAGGATGACTGTTTTTTTTGGCTGGTTGCCTGGCATTGTGGATCTGGCTATAGTACAATTCATCTAGATGTGATTTGCTGCTTTGATATATCCTTCCCAACATGCAGAAGTTGAACTGAATCTCCTACAGTACTTCGTTCGTTCAACAAATATTTCCTGTGCACCTCGAATTTAACAGGAGTTGGAGACAGTGAAAACAAAAACAAAAACAAATGATACATGGACCCTTACCATGGCTTGTAGAGCTTACATTCCAGGAACAGCTGAGACAACAAACAAATCAATGTGTGCTAAGGAGAAAAATAATTCAGGGAAGGAAAACTAAGTACACCAAATGAGAGGGATTATTTGGGCCATGAAACTGGCACACTTGAGATTCCCTTGACCTTTGCTTCTTATTAATGTCCTACCTCCAAGTCACCACTTCTCTGAGTTTTGGATGTGGCTTGACATCTCAGGCGAGGAATCTGGCTTCCTGAGCAAGAACCTGATGGATAGCTGGTATAATTCCAAAATACTGGGGAAACGCTTAGGCATGCTTTGACCTAAGAGCATAAGGAATGGGAAGGAATGCGAAAGAGCTGGGCAAAGAAAGCCTTCCTGTTTTCATTCTTAGGGACTACTCTTAGAGACAGTTTCTTCCTCAGACCTTGCCAGGAAAGCCTTCCATATGAACAGATTTGCCTCTTCTAGATTACTCATGAAGACGAACATATTAGAAAACAAACAAACAAAACCTCTCTTGTTTTTTCCATGCATTTTTCCATCTCCACATTTCTATCTTTCCCTTTGAACAAATTTTCCCCAAATATATGCTCGCACATGAGGAATTCAATTTTCCTTTCCCTTCTCCCTTGAACCCACTCCCATCACAGTTTTCTCCCACCACTCCATGATACCACCCTTGTCAAAATCACCAGTGGAAGAGAAAAATTGATGCTGCAGGAAAGAGAGAAGGAAATTGTTGGGATTCATAGTATCTTCTTTTCTGAAAATCTCTTAAAAATGAGATAAATTTTAAACATTATGTATTAGCTTAGGCATAAGTCTCTTTGAAGACAAATGATAGAATATGTGAGCTTTCTTATTTTTTGTATAAAACGGACCATGGCACAAATGAAGAAAAATTATTTTAGTAGCCATTTAGTTCACACACCATTTGTAGACCCAACTTCAAGGATCAAGTCCTGTATTCCATTAGTCATAATACTTATAAAAGGAAGGAATGCTTTCCTTATACATTAAATCACTAAGGCAATAAAATGTTATTTTCTGGGGTCTAAGCAGAGTCAAATAAAACGTGTGAAAGAAAAAGGGACAATAAAACAGTAATAAAGAGTAGCAATCGTAATAGCAATAATAATAATAATAATAGCATACACTATTTATTATGTCACATATCCATATCCTGAAGTAAATATCTCACATTAATATATAAGTATATGCATATATATCTACATATATACAAAAAAACTTAATAATAAAACCTTTTGTGGATTATTACCATTTTGCACATAAAGATACTGAGGCAATCTATCAGTACATGTCAATAAATTTATAAATCATGTCTCTTACTGGCAGTAACAGACATGATTTATAAATTTATTGACATATCTCCTCTCATGAGTTCCCATTTAGATTTAGCAGTTCTAAAGTACATAAAAGTATTTTCCAATATTGTGCACCTAATAGCTATTAAGTGTCATGGAGCACTACCATCTCTTGCTAATTGAGAACGGTGCAATTGAATAAATTTAATCCATTTCTCAAGAGATGTTGCATGTTAAAATCCTGTTCTTATGCTCACATTTAGATGCGTTAATATTTTATTACAACTTCTATAACTTGGCCTAACCCTATACTAATTGTTTGAATCACTGCAACTTCAAGATAAACAAACTAGTTTGCCATAATTAAGCAATACAACATGGCAGTCCCTTTTAGAATGATTACAGGATATTATAATTTCATAATAAACTCCAACAATGTTCTATCTTAATCATACACATTAATAGATTCTGTACACATTTAATTATCTGCTACATTGATATTCCCATAACTTTTAAACAGTTCTGCTTGAATATAACTAGTGCTCAAACATAGATTCACTAATGGGGCATAACGAACAAGTTATCACTGTACTTTAGGGTGGAAATCACCCATTGATGTATGTGATTTTTCACAGTTATACAGGTGTGAAATTAACTGGTTAAATCTTACAGTTACATAAAAACATATGTTTATATATATATATATATATAAAAGATAATTTATCTTCTACTTCATCAATCTTATAGATAATGAAGTAGGGCTATGAATAAAGTAACCATATATAAATATTAAAATATACTTTCTTTTCTTTTAGAGAGTGGGCCATCTTATGTATAGTAAAGCCTAGAATTAAAGTTTATTAAATAGCAGAAGAGATTTGTCCTAAAGATTTCAACTATAGAAATTTAAAAAAATTAATGTTGTATCCCTTTTTCATTAACATAAATTCTTCCCAAAGACAAAGCCCCTCCAAACCATCTCTAGAAATTTGTACTAGGTTTTCAAATCTATTTGGACAAGATTTGAAGGTCAAATTTGGCTTTACTAATTTTTTTTTCCAAATATGTATAATAGATCTCTCATTTCTTCAGACATTTTCATTCCTTTCTCCTATTATACTTCAGTATCATCCATTTTCCTTGTTAATAATCTGAAAATATTTAGTCTTGTTGTTTACACTCCCTCCCATTTTTACTGCCATAGTACATTACTAGTTCAAATTTTTTAAAAATCCTTTTACAGGTAATTATTCCAACAGCCTCCTAAAACCAGTGGCCCCTGTCTCACAACACTCAGATTTATCAGCTACACTGAGGGCTATTTGGTGTAACCCAAGTTCGTGTTCTCTGTAGCCCTCTTCTCCCCCCATACTTCTCCCTCTCTTCCCTCCCTTTCTCTTGCTCTCTCTCTCCCACAAACACTAACTGTATATACATATGCATCTATTAGTTGCCGTTGTATTATAAGGAAAAGCCTTCCTACTCCGATTTATTTATTTTTATTGGTTGATTGATTGATTGATATCAGTATGGACTCAGATTCCTTTCCACAAAGCTTATACTGATTAGCATGGCTACTGGTAATGATATTAAAATACCTGGTTCCCCACAGATCTGCCAAGAGAAAGTGTTATTCTTTTAAGTTTGCCTCAAATTGATGGGAGGGGACATGATATCCCAGTTTTTTAATTTGCATTTCTCTGATTCTGAGTGAGGTTTAATGTATCTTTCCATATTTAAGGGACTTTTTATATATATATATATATATTTTTTTTTTTTTTTGGTCTTTTGTCGTTTTAGGGCCCGCGGCATGTGGAGGTTCCCAGGCTAGGGGTCTAATCGGAGCTGTAGCCACAGGCCTACGCCACAGCCACAGCAACATGGAATCCAAGCCACGTCTGCGACCTACACCACAGCTCACGGCAACGCGGGATCCTTAACCCACTGAGCGAGGCCAGGGATGGAACCCGCAACCTCATGGTTCCTAGTCGGATTCGTTTCCTCTGAGCCACGACGGGAACTCCTATATCTATTTTTTAAACTATACATTTATATCTATTTCTAGACTCTCATATAACAGAACCCAAATAGATGAGAATTGTGGGGGGAAAAAGAATATGGGACTAAAAATAAAAATACAGCCTATGTAATTTTTAATGACAATTTTTTTTTTCTTTTTAGGGCTGCACCCAAGGCATATGGAGGTTCCCAGGCTAGGGATCATATCAGAGCTGTAGCTGCCGGCCTATGCCACAGCCACAGCAATGTGGGATCCGAACAGCGTCTGCGACCTACACCACAACTCACGGCAACGCCAGATCCTTAACCCATGAGCAAGGCCAAGGATGGAACACACATCCTCATGGATACTAGCTAGGTTTGTTAACCATTGAGCCACAATGGGAACTCCTTAATGACAATTTTATTCATATCAATTAAGTTCAAGGATTAAGGCTTTTCATTCTTGATACTCCATGACCCAGCCCCCTAATAACTAAAAAACATGAAGTTTAACTAAATTTGGAGTTTTTTTTCCACAAACTTTCAAAATCTGAAAGATATGTCATTGGAAAAAAGTCCTTAAAATAGAAAATACATATTACCTAATGCCAGAGTATATATGACATAAAAATTGACATTTAGAACTTGCTCTGCTGCTTTTATTTGTATAGAATTTTTTTTAATGTACGGGGGAATCTCTGCCTTTCATATCAGTCAACATGAAAGCTGTGCTTTAAAGGAAGTCTTGCCTTGTTCCAATTGTTATCATTGGTTCCTGCCAGTGCTACATACCCAGGATTTTGAATGAGCTTATTTAATGCAAGAAGCATGATGTTGCTGACTCTAAAATGCTAATTAAATTTTTATGGAATATCCAACAAGCCATTTAAAAAGTCTGCATGCTCGTCTAATGGGTTTAAAGCATGTGTATATTTTAACTTGCATTCTATATTATTGCATTTTTGTGATAATTAAACAGATTTGCTAATAAAATTAATAAATAGATTAAAATAACAATACATCTACTAACAGAAGTTATTTATTCCAGGGTATTATTCCAAAATTGTGGTGGAAAGGTAAGTCAGAATCTTTACATATATTTCAATGAGATTCAATTCCATAACTGATCAGTCATTACTATCTCTCTAGAATAAAAAAAAAATTTATTTTGTTACTACAAAAAATTTTTATTAGAGTATAGTTGATTTGCAGTGTTGTGTCAATTTCTGTTATACAGCATAGTGACCCAGCCATTTATATATATATCGTACTATCTTCCATCATGTCTCCCCAAGAGACTGGATATGGTTCCCTGGGCCATGCATTAGCACCTCATTGCCTATCCGTTCTAAATGTAATAGTTTGCATCTACCAAACCCCCCATCCATCCTACTTTACCCCCACCCACTTGGCAACCACAACTCTGTTTTCTATGTCCATGAGTCTGTTTCTGTTCTGTAAATAGGTTGATTTGTGCCACATTTTTTTTTTTCTTTTTAGGGCCACATCCACAGCATATGGAAGTTCCTAGGCTAGGGGTCAATTTGGAATGGCAGCTGCTGGCCTACACCATAGCCACATCAATGCCAGATCTGAGCCTCATCTGCAACCTACATCGCAGTTCATGGCAATGCCGGATCATTAATCCACTGAGCAAGGCCAGGGTTCAAACACACTCCTCATGAATAATAGATTCTCAACCCACTGAGCCACAATGGGAACTCCTGTGCTATATTTTAGATTCCACTATAAGTGATATCATGTAGTATTTGTCTTTCTCTTTCTTACTTACTTCACTTAGTATGAGAAACTCTAGTTCCATTCATGTTGCTGCAAATGGCATTATTTTGTTCTTTTTATGGCTGAGTAGTAGTCCATTAAATATAGTGCCACATCTTCTTAATCCATTCATGTCAATAGATATTTAGGTTGTTTCTATGTCTTGGCAATTGTGAATAATGCTGCAGTGAACATAGGGGTGCGTGCAGCTTTTTGTCTTTTTTTTTTTTTGCCTTTCCTAGGGCTGCACCCGCAGCATACAGAGGTTCCTAGGCTAGGGGTCTAATCGGAACTGTAGCTGCCGGCCTATGCCACAGCCACAGCAACGCAGGATCCAAGCCGCGTCTGCAACCTACACCACAGTCATGGCAATGTCGGATCCTTAACCCAATGAGCAAGGCCAGGGATTGAACCTGCAACCTCATGGTTCCTAGTCTGATTCGTTAACCACTGAGCCACAACAGGAACTCCTGCATGCATCTTTTTGAATGAAAGTTTTGTCTGGATATATGCCCAGGAGTGGAATTCCTGGATCATAAAATAGTTCTATATTTAGTTTTCTGAGGAACCTCCATACTATTTTCCATAGTAGTTGTACCAATTTATATTCTCACCAACAGTGAAGAAGGGTTCCCTTTTCTCCATACACTCTCCAGCATTTGTTATTTGTAGACTTGAAATTTTCTTTAATTTTAAAGGACATTTTATCAAAATATTTATTTTCAGTTATTTTTAACAACTTTCAAAATCCCCTATAAGTCTTTCATCTTTTTATTTCCATATATTTTTTTCTTTAGGCTCTTTTCTCCTTTGATGCTCTTGCTTTCACTTACTGTTTCCTCTGTTTACATATTTAATTTTTGTTTTCAGTTGTCAATACCTTCCTCTCTATGAATTCTTATTCTACTCTAGGTAGAAGTAAACATTTCCTTTCTTATTCACTGCAGTGCACGTATTTTTATAACAGGCTCTATAATAATTGATTCTCCTCATTTCGTCACATGTCTGTCATCTCCTACTATCCTGGAAGCACCCTGGAGTCACAGAGTCCATTTTACTTTAAATCCCAATGTCAAGCACAGGTATCAGTAAGGCAGACGGTGACTGAAGGATAAATAAGTGGAGAGTGAATAATAAAATAAAAATGCCTTGGGAATCACAGAGTGTTTTTCTCAATGCAGAAAGAGTAGTGTCATCAAATATATATTTGAGAATTCATGAAGCAGAAGTAAAACGGTGTTTGTACAATGATTAGGAGTAAACTTCAAGAGAATGATGGTTCTGTACGAGCAATGCCTTCTGCATCCTGGTGTTGTAGCTGTTCATTCACTTTGTGAATATGAGGCAGAGGAACGGCAATTAGTTCAAATAGCACGTTTTTGTAGGGTTAATACTTCTCTCTTGTAGGCCTTCGTTTCTGTTCACTGGGAATGAAAAATCTTCACTATGATTTAAGGATAAAATCATACAAAGAGCTAAGAATTGCTGTATTTTAAGAGGAAACATCAGTTAAAATATAAATAAAATGTACAAGGATTCAATGTAAAAACACATTGCCTATGATTCATTGTCTGATTGTTGCTCCAGAGGCTGAAGGATCTTTAAATCAAAGTGGGAAAGGACTGATGTGTGCTTACACAGTATTCTCTGATCTCTTCAAGTTCCAGGGGAGACCTTCCAGCATAGACACAGTAAGAGCACAGATGATTTCTCCTAGTTAATTCCTAGAACAGTCATGGTTACAAAGGTTTAGGCCATTTTGTGTGTCACTTATAATACATGGCTAAGTTGAGAGAACTAGGAAGAACTTTTTTGGGGAGAAAGAAATTATATTTAATTTTTTTTAATTTACAGATTTTTCTCCTCAATCTCAGATACCTGTATTTAAATATTCAATAGAAAATTCCACTCGATGTTTGGTAAACATTTCAAACTCAATGTGAGAAAATCTTGTCATACCATCTCCCAACTTTCAAGAAGAGCTTTTTTTTCATTCACCCATTAGTATTATTGTAAGAGTCATTTTGGCTTCAAAGCTGGCTATTATGACAGATGGTATTTCTTTGTTTCAATTTGTTTTTGTTTTTCTATTGGTGACTCTGACATATCACTTGAAAACTTGAGGGATTTTATTTGGGTATGTCTTAAGGTGGATCCAATCAACCAAAAATTTTCACATTTTTTGTAACGTAGATGCACATCTAAAATTACAATTGACTTGATAAAAGGAAGTGTCCCCAAGAGGAAAGGTGGTTTTTATTACGCAAAGGGAGGTTGAAATTCTGGTATTCTGGTTTTAACCAGATACTTGTATGTGTATAGCACATATACAGTGTTTTTCCAATTGCTTTTTAAGGCTAAAAAACTGGCAGTTTGTTAAAAATCCAAATGTATCTTCATAACGGCAATAGGCAGAGTCATCAATACTAGGTGACATGGTTGAAATAAAGAAACCTTCACAGATGTCCAAGAAAAGTACAGCTGCCTTCCCTAAGAGGTCATAAAATTGATGTACATCCATGTTTACTAAGTAATTAGCTTCTGTTTTGAAAACCATAAAAAACACAATTCTCAAATCATTACATCAGAAGAAAAAGAGTATTCCTTAAATGCTCATTACCTGTCTTTTGGTCAAGGATCATAGAGAGGCTGAAAATCTTTATTTAGATTACTGTAAACTTATTATATGTTAATTAATAAAACTGAATGGTTTTTTTTTTTTTTTTGTCTTTTTGCCTTTATGTAGAGCCACACCCACAGCATATGGAGGTTCCCAGGCTACGGGTCTAACAGGAGCTGTAGCCACCGGCCTTCGCCACAGCCACAGCAACGCGGGATCCGAGCCGCATCTGCAACCTACACCACAGCTCACGGCAACGCCGGATCCTTAACCCACTGAGCAAGGCCAGGGATCGAACCTGCAACCTCATGGTTCTTAGTCGGATTTGTTAACCACTGAGCCACAAAGGGAACTCCAAAACTGAATGGTTTTTAATGTGTAAAAAAAAAAAATGTATATACAGACATATGTATACCCATACATACATGATTGACGCAATTTACAATTTCATTCTCTTCCTGAGAACAGATCAAATTTTTAATATTATAAGAGAGACAAATATTAAAAAACACATCTTAGGACAAAAGAGATTAAATTAAATACGTAATTCCTGGCCCAACTATCCTCAATAAATTTCAGACTTGAAATATCTTATTGTGTGCTCCTTGAGTTTGTAGCTATCTCGGTCCTAAACAATATATGAATGAATGATTTGATACAGGCTCTGATGTCAATTCTTTAAATTGTTTCTATAGATTGCAACTAACACAAAGTCTTTTTGCTACAAACTCCATGTAGACAGAAGTTAAAGTAAATCTATTTTCAGAGGAATTCTGGTCTACAGAGAACGTGTTACATTGAAATTACTATGCATTTTTAATTAAAAATAATTTTCAAATTTTATGCTATCCCTAGGGCACTATAAAATCAGGATTTGTAATCACCGAAATAGACAGTTTACCATATGGTTTCACATAGTATAATGGCTTTGTAAGTAACAGTTTTAACTTTAAGTCTATGTTTGTCAAATATGCTGAAAGGACATTATGTGCTTTTTCAGATTTAAAGAAAAAAAAACATGTTAATTCAACCTTTTTACATATCTCTGTTTTTTGTAATCCCTGATCCTCATTAATGGAATGCCCTGAGGGGCACTTAAGTGCAACTAAGCATCCCTTGAAATGCATTATGACTTTATTTTCTTCCCAGAAAAAAAGAGTCTAGATCCATTTTCATCCTTATAAATTATAAACTGCCGCTGCCCGTCACTGAGGTTTTAACTGCACTGAGGCAGAGTTCTCAGCTTGTCGGGTATTAATAATGGCTCTGCCTGTCTGCCCTTCAGCTGAGACATTAAACTGAGGTCTCATCCGCTTGCCTCTAGTGGCTGCTCAAGTGGAGTTAAAGATCGCATGGAGCTTTTCTGAAAGAGGATGGGGTAACCTCAGAGCCTTGACCTTCATTTTCAAAACATGTAATACACAAGGCTGAGGGTAAGTTATTGCTTCACACAGGAAGCTGCCAACTTGATTTCCGTGAGCTGTAGAATCTTCAGAATCAAAACAAGAAACTGAAATTTCACTTAAGGATATTTTAAAATTATAAAACATAATGCAATCTCTTTTCATTCTATTTCCCAATGTGGTAAGAGGAATAAGCAAATTGCTAATTTGATGAGAAATAACTTTTCCATTATAGTTAGGTGTTAATTGTCTACAGAAATACGTTTTAAGAACCCATGACCTAAGAAACTTAGGACATTATAAGGAAGAGACATAGCAGCCCCCACTGGTTAAAATACCCAGTCTATATTTCATACACATTACATCAGAAGCCTTAAAAGAAGATAGAATAGTCCAAGATACATTCCAAGGAACATTTCCATCTCATTTCAAATGAATATTGATTATTTGTATATTACTTGAAGCACGTAAATATATTCACTTAAATTTTACTACTTGAAGTAAGTAAATACATTCACTTAAATTTTACTTGAGTATATAGTATTACCCATTATAAGGGTAACTGGTAGAAACAACTCAAATGTCTACCAATGATGAATAAATCAAATGTGTTACAGCCATGCAATGCAGTATTGTTCAGCCATAAAAAGAAATGAATGCTGTTATAAGCTACCTCAGAGTTAAACTTTGAAGGCATTGTACTAAGTGAAGAAGCCAGGCACAAAAGACCACATAGTATAAGCCTCTATTTACATAAAATATCCAGACTAGGCAAATCTTTAGAGACAGAAAGCAGATTAATAGTAGCCAGGGACTAGGGGCAAAGGAGAATGGAGGATGTCTGAATAACGGACACAGGTGGTGAAGATAGTGTGGAACCGGATAGGGGATGGAGGTACAACATTGGAAATACAAAGTGGCACCCAACTGTACCTTTTAAAATGGTCAAGGTAGTATATTCCATGTCAAGTGTATTTTATCACAATAAAATTTTGTTAACAGGGTTAAACAAGTAACAGACAATTTGCATTTTAAAACTGGAATGACAGAGGAATTACCAGGAAAAGTCAAAGTACACTCATTTGGACTACACAAAGAGAACTGTACCTTCCCAGAATATAAATGCTTTAATTTTCTTGAATGCTAAAAGAAACAAAATGTTGTCACATGACTGTATGACATGAATCAGAAAAATGAAGGTGATCACCATCTCTATTCTCCTTGCAACTTAACAGTCACAGATAAATACCCCGAAAGCAAGTTCTTTCCATTTCAAGCTATTCCCCGTAGTCCCTAACCAAGTTTCAGCCACATATGCCTTAAAGAAGGAGTGTTGTTAAATGTACAGAAATGAATGAAAAAGAAACACTATGATTTTTTAAAAGAACAAGCCTATAATTTTAAAGAAGCCTCTTTTAAATAAAACTCCGAAGATGTAGAATCATAAAATCAAAGAAAGATAAGTTTCTCCAAATGCTTATTTCTGTGAAGACATACCTTTAGATTCTTAGAGGTATATCAGGAAAAAGCCCTAAGGCTCCCTCAACCACTGCAGACCAGCTCTTTTGGGCATCTATAATAAGAGCAAGACCGCTTTTAACTTATCCATATCAAATAGTGTACTACACCCTGCTTCGTCATGCAGTACAGAAAGAAATGTAAGACACTGTTTTCAACCTGGTAGAACAACACATTTCAGAAACCACTGGAGGAAAGTTTATGTTTTAAGAATTTCTTCGCTAACACCACTCTCACTACCATGACTTCATGAAGAAGGCAACCAGTTTAATTTTATGACTGATACAGCCTTATGGGGCACTTCATTAAACCCTATTATGCTACTACCATGTGAGACATAGATCTCACTGGAACTTTGGACTTGGAAGGAATGCAAAGTTGGTTGAAATAATTCAAAGGCAATAGGTACAGGAAGAAGACAAAGAGAGAGAGAAGCTATTATTTCCAGTTTTCTCTGGAAGTATGCAGTATTTGATTTGGAAACTGTGTATCAGATTGAATTCTTTTAATGCTTAAGATGTTATAATCATATGTCCAATAACACATTCTTTCTTCTCCAAGAACCAATCCAGGGTGACTCTGAGCTAAAGAAGGAAATAGTTACCAAACATTTTTAGAATAATTTCCTCAAGAGGAAGGAGGAGGAATACAATATGAGAAGACCACTTCTGTAATATTTTGGCTTAGCTTCTGCAGTTGAAGTGATAACTTTGACAGCTAGGTAGCTATTTCTAGTACATTACAGCTCTTCATAAAACTCCCTGTGTACAAGGTGAGAGGCTGAATAAAATGCTATAATAGAAATAAAGCTGGAAGAAGGGAAAAAACTTTCTGCACAAACACATTTTAAGTACACTTACTAGGATAAAATAATTTTTTCCTCTAAATATTTCATGCCGAGTCAGATTTTTCCAATATATAATCTCCTACCTGGAATTAGATTAGGAATTTTTAAAAACTGCATGAATATTTTCAAACCATTGGCAGAAAAAGATGTATTAATGGTACTTTAAAAGACTGAATAATGAACAATTTCCAAAAATGCCTAATTCAGGGTAGGTGTATAAAATGCCAACATCAACCAGTCAACTCAATCATAGATTTTTTTAAAGTATCAATTATATTTATTTAAAACATTTTGAAAAGTGAAATAAATCACTTGGTATTATGTAGTCAAATGATTAGCAAATTGATGAAAGACGATGGTTTCCCTATTTTCAAAGACTGGTAAATATTACGGAAATGTGGCTTTACTCATGTTATATGCACAAATACAAAAATATAAATATATACATCTAAACTAATTTGGTGAAAATCATCCAAAAGTTATATTGAAATGTGGAAATTGTGGTGACACCAAGTTAATTGATAAAGGAATGAAGAGCACAGTACCTTTTCCAGAACTCTAGTATTGTAAGATATGTCATAAGATGCTAGGCACTTCTCTATTATCTTTGAATATTTGATAGTAAAAATAATAGCCAGTGAATATTGATTAATTACAAGTGCACTACCTCAGTTTTTAAAATATGCTAAGACACAGAGACTTCCATTGTCTTTCTGGAAGTTGAGAATCTAGTAACTGACAGAGCATGGATTTGAGGCTGTGTCATCTGAAGCGAAAGCCAGTGCTCTGAGCTTTTCCTCTGGCCCTAGGAGACAGCTCTAAAAACAAAGCTTGATGTGTAAAGGATGCACAATGCATTTAACTCATTTCCAATGGACTCAAAGTGATGGGCTGATTATATAAATATTGCACTCTTCATATTTTTCAGGATGTTATCTTAAAAAATTACAAATTTTTATAAGAAATCAGGGTTCAGATATTTAGTGGTTGAGGACATTTAGAACAGGTCCTCAATCTTAAATAAGTCAGGAGCCCATTTCTATTTAAATTCCAAAATGAAGGTTAAAATACCTTGGTTCTTTTTTCAACTGCCATTAAGTAGTAATATGATAAATGGTCTTGAAAAGGAAAACCCATCCTGCTGCCCCGGATGCAGGAACGTCATGTGATAGGAAACTTATTTTTTTCTTTTTAGGTCTGCACCGGCGGCACGTGGAGGTTCCTAGGCTAAGGGTCGAATCAGAGATGTAGCTTCTGGCCTACAGCACAGCCACAGCAATGCCAGACCCGAGCCACATTTGCAACCCACACCAAAGCTCATGGCAATGCCAGATCCTTAAGCCAAGGAGCGAGGTTAGGCATCGAACACACATCCTCATGGATACTAATTGGGTTCTTCACTGCTGAGCCACAATGGGAACTCAGAGGAAACTTTACATTAAATTCATTCTAGATCAGCTTTCTTTCTACTCTTTTCCATTGTATAGCCTCTCTATAGCCTTTTTATTTCCCAAGTCCTCCAGCACAAGGGGAGTCAATAAAAAAACAAGGTTTGAGGTCTATATCCTGAAGTGTAGTAAAGGGGAATTGATTGTAGAAATCGAAAACCTAAGCGTTTCTCTTGATTTCACCACCAATCTATCTAGCCTTACTACCTGGGGAAATCACTGAATTTTTCTGAGACTCTCTCTTCATTTGTAGAATGACAGTAATTATACCTGTTCGGAGTTTCTGTGAGAATCAAATGAGATAATGTGTGTGAAAATGCTAGGTGGATCGTCCGATGTTAAGTTGCTCTTTTTGATGAAGAGGATAATGTAATAGTGAACCCCTTCTCCATAAGATTATAAATCCAAAAGCCAGGAAAGCTTTTTAAAAATAAAGTATATCTGACTTCCTTGACCTTATTACCAACTTAAGAAAGTTGTGAACCAAAGTGATAGTAATGAAAGAGACAGATGCAGAGACCAGGGTTTGGCACCGGCGTGGGTAGGACCAGGCCTGAACCCAGAGGAGGAAGGTGAGTGAGGACAGAATACCCCACGGATGCTGAGTCAGCAGGCCTGGCTGGCAGGCCAGCATTTTTCAAGTAGATAGAAAGTACATTTCTTCATTTTTAAAAGGGTTACGTACATATTAAATTATGTATTCCAGAGATAGATTTGAATGATTTAGCCACTCTTATACTATTGCTGTCTATTAATGGTGAATAAATACCAACGTGCTAAAAAAATTTTCCTTCTACAGCAGTGGTTCGAATGTGTTTCTTTCTCTGTATGCCTAAACAAGATTCTCAGATGCAGAATCCTTGCATTAATAATAAGGAAACATATTTTTAGAATTTATTTTTCATTGACGATTTGCCAGATTTCTCAATGAATTTCTTTGCTTCAAAGAACTGCACGCCACTAAATCATACACACGTAAAAACATGAGAAAACAGAAAACAGTAAGAGTAACTCAAACACACCTAGCAAGCCTATTCAACATTTCTCTAAGAATTGTGAATAAGAAAAATTTGAAAAAGTTCTAAATGTTAAAAAGGCTTGGAGTTCCCGTCATGGCTCAGTGGTCAACGAATCCGACTAGGAACCATGAGGTTGTGGGTTCGATCCCTGGCCTTGCTCAGTGGGTTAAGGATCCGGCATTGCTGTGAGCTGTGGTGTAGGTTGCAGACGTGGCTCGGATCCCGCGTTGCTGTGGCTGTGGCTGTGGCCGGCAGCTACAGCTCCTGTTAGACCCCTAGCCTGGGAACCTCCATATGCCACCGGTGCGGCCCTAGATAAGGCAAAAAGACAAAAAAAAATGTTAAAAAGGCTTATATGTGAATATTTACTTCACTCTAAACAACCAGTAGTAGTCTGGCTACTACATTATTAGAAAGGAAAGACATAATGCCTACGGCATAGATTTAAGAAAGGAACAAAATGAGGATATACAGCAGTTAAACAAAGCACAGGAGAGCTGGAGCTGTGATTCCATATTTCATTTTCAAAAAAAGAAGCCCAAATATATCCTTTCAAATTTTGTTCCCCTAGAGTCTCCAAAATAGAACACTGTATTGAAATCAGCAGGTCATGCACAAGAAGATGGTTTAACTGCTAATTAACACTAGATGATATACTGAGAATTACATGCTAATTAATTCTCTGTAGGTCTAAATGCCCTTTCTTCTATGTCATTTTCAATGAACATATTAATATAGAAGACTAAGGCAGCATGTTTGCCAAGTGAATTAGTAATCAATGAAAATTGTGTGTCAGAAATTAGATATATTAGGAATTTTTTAAAAATAAAGGTGATTAAAGTGCAGAAAGTTGCTTACTGAAAAACACTCATAGACTTTCACGTAAATGACAATGTCGATATTTTTGAAAAATATAAAAAGCATTGCCACAAGGCAAGGGAAAGAGAGTGAGAAAGGAATCCAAAATCTAAAGGATCCCTTCTTATAAGCCCTTCATTTCAACAGAGGTGGACATGTCTTCAGTCAAAGAGTGTTGTGTCAACGTGACCCAACTCCACCTTGATGAGTGGCTTCATAAAATCCCTTGAAGAGTGCTTCCAGCCCTCATTTCAGGAACCTCTCCAGACTGCAGGCAGTGATGAGCAGAACATGCCTGACTGTTTAAAGAGCAAGATTCCCCCTGAGGAAGGGGACACTGAGAGATAAGTCAGGTTTTGGGGGGTAGCCAGAGACAGAGCAGTTTCACTATGCATTCCTTCCAGAAAGCTCAATATTCTTAACTGTGGTCACTGTGTCTCAATATCCTTCATCGCTGCTTCCTCTATACTCCTCTGAGAATCTCTCCACCACAAATAAAAAACTATCAAACAAATTTAAAAACCTCTGTGGTCGATTCTTTTGTAAAAGCCCCACTATCTATCGGTCTTAAGATGTGATTTGTCTGCTTATTTATTTATTGCTTTCATGCATTATTCTATTTGGTCTCCAACATTTAAAAAATACCTAAATATTTTACAATCATTAAAGCTGGCTGCAGAGCTTTAAAAAAACATTGTTGCAAAAGAATTTCCAGCAAAAGACTCACTTTTGGTGATGATAAGGTTGAAATGTGACTGAATAGAACAACTGTAATTTTTCACTCGCAAAATAATTCATCTCCTGAGTAAACATTAGCTGTGCATACATATTTTAATAAGGAGAAAATATGCATAGAAACTCAAAAATGATAATGTGCACCCAATAATGCATATCACACGAGGGAATGTTATTGTTTTGTTTTGTATTGACAAGTTTTTTTTAATAGCAATTTCATTTAGAAAGGCCAAATTAAAGTCCTACAAATGAATGTACATTATGTTTTAACTAACAGCACTGGTACATATTCAACGTCAAAATGAATTTTCATTGGTAATACAGTCAAGGTATATAGTGATTAAAGAATTTTGAAGTTTGAAAGATCAGGATTTGATGGCTACCACTGCAATTTAACTGCTCTGTGATTTCACATAAATTTCTAAATTTCTAAGTTTCTCCGTGTGTAAAACAGATATAACAATACTTGCAACAGGGATATTGAGAGAATTAAATAAGAAAATGGAAGTAAATTATCTAGCATATTGCCTGGCTTATAGAAGGAACAAATATTAGAAAATAATAATTATGATAAAAATATTTTTTTTCCTTAGGTCAGTGGTCCCATATTTAAATTTAACCTAGAGACAGTCAATACCAATACCATTACTGCAAAGTAATGACTAAATAACACTATATGCCTGTATAGTGCCATGAAAAGTATCATAGGTCCTAGTCAATAGTCATGAATATCAAGGTTTAATACAATTAATTATGGCTAAGAAATCTTAGTTTGGTACCTCCTTGTTATTAACTATCCCAATCCTTTTTCATCCTTGGGTGTTTGTTCCTTTCAAAGGAGGAAATGTATAATGGCTGAATGCAAATACCTAAGTTTTTTAGACCAGACTATATAGATTATATTCTTGGTTTTAACATCAATAGCTGAGCAACGTGGAGCAAATTGCCTAGTCTCTCTGTGAATCACTTTCCTCATCTTTGAAATAATGATAAAAGTTGTATATACTTCATAGGATTTTTGAGGGTATTAAATGAGTCAAGGGTAATATGTATTTAGAATAGGTATCCAGTGTGAAGTTAAAGGTTGATTTATTATTTTTAATAAAACAAAAGAAAGCTGTAGATATCAAAAGTTTCCTCAAGCTCTGTGATTCTATAATCACATGATTTGGAATATACCCCACTCTTATCCACTACTGTGAATTTTCCCAAATCAGACGATCCTTTATCAGTTTATTTCCTCTCTCCATTAGTCCCTTTCTACGTGTGAGGAGAAGTATTGGAGACAACTTGCCTCCCTATCCCCATATTAAGTACACATATTATAGAGCTAAATATGTCCATACTGTACCTGAAAATTGCCATGATTGAGATATAATCGGCCTGGTATTTAGAGTGTCTGTTCTGCTTTCACAAATTCAAATACACTCCTGCTAGCAAAATAAAATAATACAGCTTCCCATTCCTTTCTCAGTGGCACTGAGTTAATTACCATAGAATCAAGAGAAGGAATGCTGGAGATCTTTAAAGAAATGTACTTGCTCCCTAATATATCTAAATGCCCCTTACATTTGTTATATTTGCATACATCTGCACCTTTCCCTAAAATGTATTTGTCTTGACCAACTTTTCTCCTTCATCTTGGCAAACTCCTTCACTCTGGAATTGGAGATTGGTGCCTTGGGGAAAAGAGGACATCTCAGAGAAATCTGGGGACAAGTACGAATGTGAGACAAAAGAGCAACACTTGGGAGAACTTGCTAGCATACGGTATCAGCACTGGTGAGTATGTTAAGCTTTTTCCTTAACAGTGATTGATCAAGTTATACAATTTTGTATTCCATGTAAGCAGGCATTGGCATCAAAATTCTTGGTTTATTTTGCACTCCTCATCACTCACTTCACCCATTCTCATAAGATGTCATCTTATTTCCTTGTAATTTGTCTTCCTGGGTTGCCCATTTCTCTTCCTTTGCCCAGATACGTTTTGATATATATCAGTTTATATCACACACTATCCCCAGAACAGAGTTCACAATCCATGCCCCTATGAAATTTTCATTAACTAGTTTACCAAAAGAAAAGAAGAAAAAGAGTGGAGGATTTTACTATTTCACAGCCATGTGTACATGACTCTAATTATATCTGTATGCACTTTGTTATACATTTACTCATTTTAACCTACACAAAGTATAAATATTAGCATTGAATATATAAAAACTTTAAAAACATATATTGATATTTTACTTTTATCTTACTCCTAAAATTCCACTAATCTAAGAGTAAAGGCAATGTTAAGTTGATAAATGAATACATCAACAAAGGAAAATAAAGAGACTAGGGAAGGAAAACATGAGTAAAGGATTTCAAGATATTTTCATGGGTTAGAAAACAGATGGAGGAATGGAAAATAGCTTATGATAGATAAGGAAACTATAGTAATTGCCTATAGGGGAAGCTATGTGCAACAAATGAATCAATTTATGGTTAGAACCCCAGTAAAGCAAGAAATATATATGGAACTCAAAACAGAAAAAAAGGGGGGAAAATGTGGATAATCAGGTGACTAATACCCAGTTCTCCCTAACCACTCAAAACATACATATGAAATACAGTATTATGTTCTGGAAATGATAACACTGACAGAATTTGGTCTCAAGGACTCCAGACTCAGTAGAGGGTTGGGGTCCAGGGCTGAAAGCAGACTACATAAAGATCTAGTATTGAACAGTGGGACCTCTAGCCCCTCTCAATGTCTATACTTTATCCTAACTATCAGAACATCTGCTTCAAGATTTAGAACTCCAGGTAGGATATTGAAGAATTCTTATCTTGAAAAACTCAATTACTTCAAATATCAATACTGGAGGATCCCTCCAATGACTACATTTGCTCATGCCTGGCTTACCCATAATAAGAGTCAATGAGCCCTGGTCATTTGAAGAAAGACTTCAGCCTAAAAAAGGAGATATCAAAGCACACAAGAAAAAAGAAATTTTGCGGAGATAGAAACAAACTAGGGAGTATGAAACAAATGTATAATTTGTATGCTAAGAAAATGAAGATATTCCATCTGTGAAACACATGCAGGGTGCTACTAATTAATCAATTTTTGTCTTTCTAGGGCCACACTGTGGATCATGGAAGTTTCCAGAATAGGGGTTGGATCAGGGCTACAGCTGCTGACCTACATTACAGCTACAGCAATGCCAGATCCTTAACCCACTGAATGAGGCCAGGGATCAAACCTGGGTTCTCACGGATACTATTCGAGTTTGTTACCACTGAGCCACAATGGGAGCTCCCAGGGTGCTATTAATTTAAAAGGGATAACCAGGAAATAAGACGTGACCCTTAAAAATTAAAAACAGGATCACTGAAGTTAGATACTACTACTATTACTACCATTATTGCTACTAATACTGCTACTAATACTACTGTTACCACTACCACTACCACTAATGGCAGCAGAAAAGTTGGATCATTCACAGAGTTTCCTGAAAAGCAGGATAAAACTATGTTTTAATGTTAAAAGCAATATATATATGAGTGAAGAGTATTCAAAATCTAATAGAATGAAGAAAACAGAGAAAACCAATCATACAACAGTTTCCCAGTTTGAAGGGTTTCTCCAAACTGAAAGTCCAGATACTCATTTCAGTACCCGGAAAAGAGAGGCAGATGGTAGAGTGGTTAGGCATATGGGCTCAGTTTCCTCATCTATAAATTGGGATTAGCATTGATAATATCTATCACCCAAGGTCAGTGTGAAGATTAAACTATTATTAAAATGCACACAAAATTCATGAAGTAGTATCTTCAAGTAGTCATAAGTAATTGAGAATCGATTATTAATATATTTCAGTCATCTTAAGAGTTTTGGAAGTGGGGTAGGAAGAGTTTATGTATAAAGTGTCAGAAACCCGAACAGCGTCAGAATTTATAAATAACATACTTGAAAAAAAAAAAGATACAACAATGCTTTCATCAATTTGAGGGGAAAATATTTTTAACTTTTAGAGTACTTTAGAAGTCAGGCTAACATTTAAGAGTGAGGGTAGAACCGAAGGTTTTTTAGAAGTTCAGAATTATCACACTTTTGTTGTTTTGTTTTGTTTTGCTGAACAGCCACACATTCTTTTTTAGGAAATTCCTGGAAGACATGCTACCTCCAAACAAGAATATAAATGAAGAAAGAAGGTAGTGGGAAGCCAGCATCAAGAGCTCTAACAAAGGATAGTAGTAAGAGAAGTCTCAGGATAATAGCTATGCGGCAAGCCTAGAAACCAATGTAAATTCATGAGCAGATCAGATGTCTATAGGAAAAGAGATTGATAGAAAAATACAATTGATAAATTATTTCATGTATTGGACCATTTGGAAAAATATTATCAAGGCAGGTTTAACCCATGTGTCTGAGCATTATAGTAGATCCTCTGTAAACAGAAATTAAGAGCATTAAAACACACACACACACACACATACACACAAATATCAGTTGCCAGAAAAACAAATAACATGCGCAAGAAAAAAATCATACTGTATTACTTGGCTCAGAAGTGAATTCCATTTACAAAATCAGAGTTATTTAATTTATTTAACTAAATCCCTGCCGTAACTCTCCCAAACAGTGGGGGAAATGGTGAGGAAAATAGTTATTTTCCATAACAGGCTGTAGTTGGCTAATTTCTGATACCTAAAAGCTAAGAAGGCAGTAAAAGTTTAGGATTTAGAAATATAGGACTAAATAATAGAAGAAAACACTAAATGAGTTAAAATCTGTTGCTGGGTAACGTGACAGAGGTCAGGGAGAATGGAAATGTATTCTTAATAGGTCTTACAATATGACTTATAATGTTAATTATGTACCTGTATTAAATGAATGCAATTATAAGTTAATTGTAAAACACTATTTCATTAAAACCTTCTGACTTTCTGATGTAAGTCTTCTTCAACTCTGGAACCCTCTCATCTCAGCAAAATATTTCACATACTAGTTTTACCACCTCTTTCTCTGACCAGCTTTTAGACTTCGCATCTCTTATAAATTTCTCTTTTTCTTATTTCAGGACCTGCGGAAGACCCTGTAGATTTTAATAGGGGTCTTTCCCATTAATGCTGCTGGCAGAGATGCCCAAAATATTCCTGATTGATTGAAGCCTGGTTTGCTAGTCCCTCACTTTCGGGAACACTAATTCCTTTGCAAATTAAAAACAAACACAGCTGAACTATCTTATGTTTAATTTAGCCTAGCCCAGATTAATGGAACTTCAGGCAGTTTGGAACCCATAGGAACTTTTCTGGGATAATTATAAGATTGTACATATTGGCACCAAATTCCCTTCTTTAAGTCATTATTTTAAACACCACAGTTTTCATTCTAAGATGCTAGATGTTTATTAGTGGGTTACTGTGTTTGTGGGGGGCATGAAGAGTGTAGAAACGTAGAAGAGATAACAAGTATGAATCGTTGTCATAAAGAAGCCTCTTTCTAAAAAAAATTGTATCAGATTTGCTTACAAATTTTTGTCAGAAATAATTACTAAGACATGGGTCAGTATACATATATTTGTACATGTATTTAGGTTCAGCACAGCTGAAATGACCACCCCTGCCTTTTTTCCTCCCCACTGTAATAAATACATATAAAGGGTTTCCTACAGCTGCAACATACAGCTTGTTTCTTGATTCTGGCAATGCTGAAGACTGGCTGTTTAATATAATATGCCCCATGCCTTTGCACAAAAAGAAAAACAAAAAATACAAAGACAGAGGCAAAAATCCTCACCCTGTTTTATCAAGCTTATAACAACATGGTCTGGGGAACTATTACAGTCTCGACCAGTTCATGCCTATGTCAGAGACTGCCTTTATAATATTTCTTTGGTCCTGTTTTTTAGAGTTTCTTAAATATTAACTCTCCTCACTGCGGCTATTAGGGTCTCCTGCTACAATTTATGCCCAGTGGAAGCATAGCCACAGATATTTCCTCAAAGGTTATAGTATTCTAGGTTCTCCATTTTCACTAGCGTTCCCATGTGTCCCTGTTTGCCTAAGAGAGTTCATTGCATATGTTTCCCAGCAAAATTAAAAGCAGCAATCAGTTTCACTAACAGTGTTGCCTGATGCATGTTTTTAGATGTTGCTTATGTAGAGAGCAGTGGATCCAAGTCAGTCCTTAGTTTTTAAAGGATGAAATGTGTAAATATTCTAGATCTCTGCAAGAGAAGCAGCCTAGAGTTTGGAAAAGTAAAAAGAAACAAGCATTCCAGGTGGAAGATAAATAAACACAGTTCTAATACAATGAGTTTCCAGAATCTTTTGAATTAAGTGGACTAATGAAAAGAACACTAACAAACTGAATCCTGACCTCAGACTTACGCAAAAAATGTTTCCAGCCTGGTTGGAGATTCTTAGCTTGCACTGGGAGACATCTTGTGATGGAAAACTATGAGACCAACTGTGATTCCTACGTTTTGGCTAAGCAGAGTCAGAAATCTTACCTCACTGGCTATCCTATGTAAGAACCATGTAAGAGCTGACAACCTATAACCACTCAAACCAGCTTTGAGCAACAACTTGTAGGCATATTAACATCACATTCGACTTCAACAAACACAAATTATGCTATAAGAATAAGAAGAAGAAACAGTCCACTCCCGCTAGAATGGAATCTTGTGATAAAGAAAATTTTTTCTGAAGGGGGAAAAATATTTTCTTTAAATATTTAAAGATGAGTCAAATTTGTCATATTGGGGAAGGAGAAGTCAAAGGCTACTTCAGACCCATCTTGGTCCAGGAGTATGGCTAGAAGTACAATACATGCCTAGACCCATCACACTAGATGCAGGGCACACAAAATATCATGATCTCAATCTCACAGGCAAAAGTTTGTTTGTCCAAAACTCTACTACACGACACTTCAGTGACAGAATCTGAAAGTTATACTTTCTACATATATTTTACCTTTGTTCTTCAACTTTAAAAAATGATAATCTAGGCACATGGGTTTCTGTTTCCATCCCCGCCCTTCTTTGTCACTGGTTGTAACATTGTTAAGTGATGCTTCTGTGAGGTGTTTGCTGTAAAAGGTAAGGAGTATACCTTTTCCTCTTCCATTTCCATTTCTCCATCTGACACCTGGAATCTGACTGAGAGACTGGAGGTTTTTTCTTTTTTTTTCTTTTTTTGCCATTTTGTCGTTTTAGGGCCACACCCATGGCATATGGAGGTTCCCAGGCTAGGGGTTTAATCTGAGCTGTTAGCTGCCGGCCTACACCGCGGCCACAGCACAGCTCATGGCAACGCCGGATCATTAATCCACTGAGCAAGGCCAGGAATCGAACTCGCAACCTCACGGTTCCTAGTCAGATTTGTTAACCGCTGCACCACAACGGGAACTCCTGGAGTTTTAACAGAGGGTTTGAACTACAGGAACAGAAGCCACAGAAAGGGATGACAGAGCAATTGAGCTGGAAATTACCTGGAACCATTCTCTCAGTCCTGGATTTTCTATCCTGGTAATTATTTTAATCAAAAGAACAACAACAACAACAACAACAACGGAGATGCATTTCACTTTTGTATTAGCTAAACCTAATCTTAAATGATACACCTTCTTAAGAATTACCATCAGCTTAGGGAAATCACATATACCTAAACGACTGGCCTCACATCAGTTCCAGTTTATCTCTGAAAAGTGTACCTGAAAACTGAGTCATATTGAACTAAAACTATTTTAACTGTGTTTTCTCTTAAATGGTTTTATTTTAAAGCACATCCCTCCACATTTTTCGGCAAGCTAAATATTCAGCTTTATTTATGAGTGCATTTAGGGAAAAATCATTTAAAAGCCTTTGTATTTAATGATACAAAGAAATAGCAATCACTTTTTAAAGACGTTGTGAGAGCCTGGATTTTAAATCACAGCAACAATGCCATTTCGAGCAGTGACGGACAAGCCTCAGAAGGATTAGGATTTGGGTTCTAATTTGCAAACAGGGCTTGTGTTTGGATTAGGATTTGACTCCAATTTCTCTGAATAGATTTAGGTACAGCTTTTATTAATCACTCATCCTGAAGAGTGGCTTGAGTCTGTATGGGATGAGACAAAAGATATATTTCTATTTAATAAACCCGAACAAATAAAAACTCTGTGAGTGATTCTGTTATACCTGAATTTCTGCTTCTTAGATGCTGGTTGCTTTTTAAGAAAACATGAATTTGGGGTTAATAGATGCAAACTATTGCCTTTGGAATGGATAAGCAATGAGATCCTGCCGTATAGCACTGGGAACTATGTCTAGTCACTTATGATGGAGCATGATAATGCGAGAAGAAAGAATGTATACATTTATGTGTAACTGGGTCACCTTACTGTACAGCAAAAAATTGACAGAACAAAAAAATAAAAATCATTATAAAAGAAAAAAAAAAGAAAATGTCATTTTTTAGGAGTCCATGATCTAATTTTTAGGATTCATTTGGCGTCATTATATCGCAACTAATGTCCATGTTGAAATTATCTGGAAGAATTTATTTTTAAGTCAAATTTCTTAAATGTGTGTGTATATAGTTATATATCCACAATATCATTATATTACGTATATTCATATTTACATATGTGACTATAGATATGAAATAAACATTCAAAGAAATCTAGACAAGCAAAATTCTCTGTAATAATAAAATTACAGTAATACTCTAAGATAACCTATCTGTGATAATACAAGTTTTCATAAAACTGTTAATTCAGATATTAGGCCATAGATATTCAGTGCCTGAGTGCCTCCCAGCCAACTTTCTCAAATGAGAACAGGCTAAACTAATCTTCTGTGTGGAGAGAGGGTAGAAATGGACAGATTAGGCAAGAAGAGAAGAGGGGAGGTAACTCTGTTTTGAAAAGCTGGGGTTAGAAAATGGTAGAGCCTAGTTTCCCCCAAATTCTCTCAGACTAAATTTTCCTAAGTAAGACTTGAGTTGTAATCCATGGAAATTTCTAATATCTGCTACTAATCAGGAACTCCCAACCAGCCCAGGACATGGATCCTCCCTACATTTATAGCAACACCCACAAGTAACACTAGAAGGCACTGAATATCCAGGAATAGAATACAGCTTGATCTATAACTGGAACTCAGGAATTCCAGCTGGCTAGCTTGAGAGCCAGTCCCTGACAATCACTTCATTAACCTTGAAATAAATGTTTGACTCCTTGGACAACGTTTATTGAATTATGATGGAGCTGAACTGTATTGAGAAGGCAAACCTCTCCTGAGTATACACTGTCCATAATCTCCTGTGAGTTGTTGTAAATACACATGCCTAAGACCATCCCAGGAAATGCTAATTAGTGTGTCTCCATGGAGACCAGGCATCTACATTTCTGCATTTAACAAGCTCCCCAGTAAACCTGATGCTTAACCATGTTTAGAACCCTAAGTGCAAGTTATTGTTTTATGGGTAAATTTTGTCTTCTCAATAAGAAGTAAAAATCTCTTAAGGTTTCAAGGCCACCCATTATATTTCTTTTATGCTCAACAGTACCCCGGATAACGCTGAGAGCACAGCACCACTTTAATAATGTGACTTGGTGGCTCCATCTTTATCTCATGAATTTTATTTATTTATTTTCTGCTTGGCTTCCTATCTGAGCATACATACCTCTCTGTCCTGGAATGGAGAAGACTGTGATAAAATTTAAATATAAATACACTAATAATATACTATATTATATATGGAACAAAGTAGCTCAGCTGTGTAAACCCTACCCAAGAGAACTGGACACAAGAAAGACAGTTTTCTACCAGTGTGGAGGGGACTGAGAAGAATGAGGAGCCTCCCCGCCTTCCAAGCTGCCACTACAGAAAAAGCAGTATCTTTTGATCCAAGTGGTGTTGAATGCAGAAGGTGGTAAGGGATTCATGGGCCATATGGATATGAGTTGTACAGACTGCTCAGCAAATGGTATAAAGAGTGTCCTGAAATGAGCAGAAAGAGAGCAGTCTATACAGCGGTAGCTAGAGCACAAGATGAAAAGGGCAGGCAAATGCTTGGAGCAGAAGTGGGACACCATCCCTCCTTGGGCACTCCTGAGAGATGTGGGCTATTAATCCTGCAGTCCTCGAGGGAAACCAGATAATGACCTTGCTCAAGACCACAAAACTGGTGGAGCTTAAGGAATGTCAGACTATATCCATGAAAGTAACTGGGGACTCTTAAGAGTATCGATGGAGCGTTAACTCCTAAAGTGCTGAGTATTCCCTCTTCACCCCTTGTTGCTGAGAATTAAGAAATAATATAAATGTGAATATGAATGTACTCAATAGTTAAAATTATCATCTCCAGCCTGTTACAGTCGGTTAAAGGATCCTGTGTTGCCAACTGTGTCTCAGATCTGATACCTAAGGCTCGGAATCCCATATGCCTTAGGTTTAAAAAAAAAAAAGTTATCGTATATTAGTGATATATGTTTTGAGGAATTAATATTGTTTTTTTCTGAAGAGCGATGTGGAATAAAAATTATTTTTTTCATTGTTATTAACTTGGTATTTAAAAAGGAACCACAGGATTAAAACAGTACTATACAGACACAAAGGAACTTTACTATATGTAAAAATATTTGGTCATTCAGTTGTTGTGCTTTGAAATACCTTAGTCTGTAATGATAAAAAACGAAACACAGCACAGTGAGTCATTCAGCACCTTTTAGGGAGTTGACTCTTTCAAATGAACAAAGCGCCCAGTAAAACTATTTACTTATTTATTTATTTAATTTATTTTTACTAAAGTATAGTTATTTACAATGTTCCTTCAACTTCTGCTCTACAGCAAAGTGACCCAGTCATACATTTATGTATATTCCTTTTTTTTTTCCCATACTATCTTCTGTCATGTTCTAACCCAAGAGTTTTCCTATGGGGGACATATTTTCTCTGTTGTGTTTTCTTTCCATTCAGTATAAATACCTAAAGGATCTCCCACTTGTTGTCATTTTGTTTTTTGTTGAACTACTGAATCTATCTTTAAATATGTGACCCTAATTTTTTGTTGCATGCAAAACACGAATGTTTGTTTTGCAAGAAATAATGAAAGGTCCCTTAAGTTCCTATACGCATTCTATTCTTCATTTTATTTTCAAGTGATATTAGCAGTGGAATGTCTATTTTTCCCTTTCCTTTTTTTGAAAAAATTTTATCCCATATACATTTTGTACAAACCTCCAAATAGAGCAGGGTAGCCATCTTATTAGCAGCTGGTTTTATAGTAAAACTGACAAAGTTGACTTTGATTTAAAATAACTGCATTCCTATTTCCTTTGCCAGAACATATAATGATAGTGTACAAATTATGTTTTTCTCATCTGATAGGATGTGAACAAAGTTAATGTGGTTGCTAAGAGTGTGGACTCCCGAGCCAGACTGCCTAGCTGTGTGTCCTTGAACAATTTGTTTACGGTCCCAGTTTTCTCACCTCTGAAATGAAGAATTTAACAAGATTTTACTGACCTTATAGGGCTGTAAGGGGGATAAGTCAAATTAGTATTCATAAAGTGACTATAGCAGTGAACTGAAATAAAATTTTGCGTATTTAAATAAAGCATTAAATGTTTAAATAAGGTATAAATGTTGTGAAACAACAGAAAATAGGTATATTGATTTCTACCCCTAGTATCTGGCACAGAGTGCTAAATCCCTTGGAATTACTTGGGAGATAGGACTGTCTTTGGTTCTAATGAGATAACACTTTGTGGGCTCCAGGCTGGGGGCTGGTCACCAGAAAGACCCAAGCTAGATTTAGGAGTTTGGAACTTTCAGCCCTACTTTCTATTTTCTAGGAAGGGGAGAGGGGATGGAAATTGACTTAATGACCTATCATGCCTACATGATGAAACCCCCATAAAAATCCCCCAAGTTTTGAGTTCAGACAGCTTCCAGCCTGCTGAGCACGTGGAGGTGCTAAGAGGCTGGCACTCTGGTGAGGGCATGAAAGTTCTGTGCCCCTCCCCCTCACTTTGCCTTATGTATCTCTTCTTTCTGGAGGTTCATCGGGATCCTTCTCATAATCTTTTAAAATAAACCGGTAAAGTTAAGTGTTGCCTTGAGTTCTAAGTCGTTCTAGCAAACTGCCAATCCTAAGGAAGTCTTGGGAACCCTGATTAATAGCTGGTCAGTCAGAAGCACAGGTGAAAACCTGGGCCTTCAGACGGGTATCTGAAGTGGAGGGGCAGCCGTGTAGAAAAGAGTCCTTAACCTGCAGGATAGGAGGTTATCTTCAGGCAGATGGTGTCAGATTGAGATAAGTTGTGGGATGTTCAGCTAGTGTCATGGAGACCTACTCCATGTGGGGGAAAACCTTACATATCTGATGTCAGAGTACTGTATGTGGGGAAAGGAAAAACACAGGGAGTGGTTTTTCCAACATAAATTTTAAATATATATGTATACATATATTTTTTCCTTTTTATGATCACATTATTCCATAGCTATCATTACTAATTTAATTCCCTAAGACCAAGGATTTCCAATATTTTGATGTTGTGAACAACACTAGAATAACATAAATGTAGATAAGTATTTCATTGTTCATCAAAATTTTCTTAGGATCAGTTTCTATGTGTGTATGCAGTTATATATATTTATGAGGTCTTGGATGCTAACTACAAATTTAGCAGTAACAGGATGTGGCCATTGTAATCCAACTGTTAATTTACAAGAAAATATCTGCTTCTACCCACTTGCTCACCAACATTGGCAATTACCTTTTCTTTTTAACTTTCAATTTTGAAAAAGTTTCAGAATCATGTAGACTTTCAAAATCAGTACAGAGAAATCTGTGTACTCTTCATCCATGTCTTTAATTAGATATATTCTTTGGCATTTTATATTAGTAATTGGTTATTAATTCTCCTAACTTGGTACACATTATTAACCCAGTGATAAAGAAAATGTTTGTAATAAAATGAGAGCCAATAACAGAACTAAAATTTTTTCAGATCTTTGAACTTCCTCTCAAACCTCAAACACTTCCTGAAAACATTACATGGAATACTGTTCAACTGTAGAAAAGCCACTTTTCAGAGTACAGAGTAGAAATGAAAGACAGCTGTAGGATCCTATTTATAATGTGTTTAGTTCTGGTAAGTAAACTATAATGGCAATATTGAAATCCTGAAGAAGATGGATGCATGGGTGAAGAATGACACAAAGGACAGAAGAAATGAGGATGGTTAAGAGCTAAAAAGAAAAACTAGGGGGATATGACACTTTTTCTCGACAATTATCATAAGGTAGGATTACAGTACATTTACATAAAGAATTACAACCAATATGAAGTTATTCTAGGTATATTGCTATTTCACATAAAAATAAAATTCTCCATGGCTACTTTGCATAAAATATAAAACATTCTATCAAACAGAAGTATGTAAAGGTGCATAATAATAGCATCTGCCTCATAAAAATTATGTTTGTCATCTAATGGAGTACCTATCCACAGTTAATACTCAGTAAATAGCAGCTATATTATTTTGTCATTCTTATTCTCATCATTTTCATCATCATTATTATTACAGCAATGGATTTACTGCTTTGGGAAATATTAGACCTGAGAGCTTTTTTAAAAGTGTTTGAAGATTAAAGAGTGAATTGAATGTTAGTTGGAAGTTTAGGCTACATCAACATATTTCTTTCCAGAGCTTAGATTCAATTATTATAATTACACTTCTATTTATATTCAATTTGATATCTTAGAAAAGTCTCATAATTAAATTCAGCCTTTCCTAGGTCTACCTGAGGGAACTTTCTGATGTGCCTTTCTCACTCCTTCTTCTCACTCTTCAGAGGAGAAGTTAACCCAAAGAGAAATGAAAACAAAAAGAGGAAAGAGATGAAGGAAGAAACAAAGAGATCAAATAATCCATAAATTAGTGAATTTCACCCTGAGAAATCCAGAAGTTATCCTTCTTTAGGATAGGAAAAAACAAGACTATAAATTATTTTAATATTTTCATTTCCGTTTGGTTGTGAAGAAATCATATTGTCCAAAGGTGGAATAATGGGTTTCTAACACACTTTCTTCCCTTTCATAGGACCATCTTTCCCATTTTTCAACTTTCATTTGGATGTAAAGTCACCCTAATAGCCTGAGACTCATCTCTAATCAATTTTTCTCAGCCATCGACCTACCAATAAAGTTCTGAACCTCTTTCTCATTCCCCCAGAGAAATTACCTGCACTTAACACTGTACTAAGTTAAGTAACCACTCTGATGAACTTTTGCTATGGCAATTCAAGTTTAATATGTTGCAACTCAAGGATCATTGAGTTAATTTTAATGTCATTTTAATCATATATAAAAATAAATATCAATGATGGAAATTCCAAGCAAGAATGAGGACTAGTAGATAATATTGGAGGGGTATCTTAATTCTAGATATAAATTCATTCACTTATTAGAGGAAAGAAAATTGACTTGAGGGACTTGGCAAGTTATAAGAATAGAATTAAATAAGATACTGTTGATGGACAAATACTATTGAGTAGCCCAATAGAGGTATATTTAGTATGGTGTTGGCATAATTCAGATCAATAGTCAGAGTTCCTCTTATTTCTCAGTTGGTGCTGAGTGTTTCTGTACTGTTCCAGCTCCTGGGTAGATGTTTAGCAATTCACATACTGATGCTTTTCACTTTAGAACAAAGTGATATCAATGCGGGAATGTCACGAGGGGTTAATTCTGAATCTTCATCAGTCTGACAAAGACTTAATATGGTATCTGAATAATGGGAACATGTCTGGAAAAGCATTGGGGCCTGAACTTTGCAGAAATCAAGACCTTGTGGCTTGGATCTTCTCAAGGGTGCACTCTCTGAAATCCATCCTATGCAAAATGGATAAATGAGATCCTGCCAATACTCACTGATATGGATAGCAGGTATCTATTCTTAAGTTAGTGCTTTGGGGGTCAGAGCAAGATAAAGCTGTTATACATATTTGCTCACCATTTTCTGATTTAATTAGCATTCTCCTAATACTAAATTCAGGACTGAGGATTGGATTAAGATGGCGGAATAGAAGGACTGGAGCTCAACTTCTCTCCCGAAAAACAGCAAAACTACAAACAAATGCCGAGCAGCCTTCAACCAACTGGACTGTAAACCTCCAAAAAAGATATTCTACTCCAGAAGACAAAGAGGAGACCA
>PVHT020004943.1:7058969-7171780 GCA_004024745.2 Catagonus wagneri | reverse complement strand
GCTTACATGTGGAAACTAAAGAGACACAATGAACTTCTTTGAAGAACAGACAATGACTCACAGATTTTGGAAAACCTTGGTTTTTCAAATAAGACAATCTGGGGGGTGGGGGGATGCACTGTGGGTTTGGGACACAAAATCTATTGTATTGACTTATGATCTTTGTACACCTGTAACTGAAATAAAATTCATTGTTAATATGAAAAAAAAAATTCAGGACTGAGTCCCTCGCCATCAATGATATAAATATCTCTTTTTAAGCTAATTTTATAATGCTTCAATACAGAAGTACAATGTACAAATGTACAACCAATTGTCTAAAGTTATTACAAAATATAATTTCACCCAAGAACAATGAAACGAAAAAAGCTTGACAAATGAATAAATATAATAGAACAAAAGATCACCATACTGAGAATTAAGTTCAATAAATTATTCCAAAAGAAAAGCCCAAGAGAATCACTTGAATAAAGCTAATTTTTTCTTAGATTGTAAAAATGAGTTACCCTAATTTTTATGCAACCAGTTGCTAAGTGTGGAGAAAAGAGTAAAAAAAAAATCAACGGTTATAACAGAACACATATTAAACAGACTGATGAACATAAGAATTTCAAGCAATTAAAGTATGTAATGGGGGAGGGTATTTCTCTGAAAATATCAAAGGTATCTTTCTAACAGGTAATTATAATTTCTTCACAGTTGGATAAGTTGACAGGTGGGTTGGAAGAGTTAACATAAATCTCTTACACTGAGTAGAGCAACCGCAGTCAGCACACACTGCCACAATCCACCCATGGCTACATGCCTCAGAACTTAACCAAGACTCAAAGTTTTAGTGAGTTTTGGAAGTGAAACAAAGATGAATGATACTGACTTAATTGTTATAAGACTATCGCCAAAGTCACTGGGACAAAAACTTCTTTAGTATGTGCCCTAGGATTTGTTGTCTTTTTGAAATCATCTTTTTTTTTTTTTGCTCCTTTCTTGCTTTCCCATTTCTGTTCCCAAATACCTTTAAAAGAATCTAATGATATGAGTGAGATCACTAAGCACTTGAAACTAACTCCTGACTTATGCTATCCTAAATGCACATTATGCCTTGTCTAATCTCTTGATTCTTTTCCTAAATAAAAACATGGAAGAATGAAGGACTAAGAAGTTTAAAAAAAAAAATAATTAGCTCTTTACCCTCAACAGCCCCATTAGCAATCCTGCAGGTAGACGACTCAGGCAAGGTAACATCTCAAGAGTCAGCCAGTCTGCAAACAACGGAGACTGATGCAGAATCCAACCTCCTGCCTCAATGACTTACTGAAATTCTTCAAACGCACCCCCCGCAGTTCTTCCCTTTAAAAACTATTATGGCAAGGATGAGCAGAATCTTTGGAGTTGGCCTCTGGACATGAGTCCATCTTCTCCATGGATTGCCAGCTTTTCTGATTAAAGCACTTTTCCTTTCTGCTGAACTTGCCTGTCCAAATTACTGGCTTATGAGAGACTGGCAGCTGAACCTGGGTTGGGTGACATTTTAGCCATCATCAATGTATGGTCTGGTCTGTAGTCAGATTCCTTTTCATTTTCTTTCTTTCCATAAGAATTTAAAGCTGCCTTTCTGGGGCAGTGTGGTAGCATGTGCTTTGGTTAACTGTCCTTATTTTCTTAAGAATGTTACGCCCTACTCCCATTTCATTCAATTAGTGAAGCAAAGCAGCTGCATAAAAACTTGCCTGCCTCCTCTACATGTCCTCACTCAAAATTCTTACCAGAAAATCCTATGGCACATCTTTGATAAGGAAACGCTATAACTGCCTGAAGAATTTAAAACCGACTTGTATCTCTGACTTAGTATCTGATGTTGCTATGACACAGTAGAAAGGTAGTGAAAATTATTTGTTATTTTTAATAAAGCATTGAAAACTTGTAAATTAACTTTTTTTTACAAAGTTTAAAGAATCCTTCAATCTAAATAATTGGAAAGAAACACTCAACATTATTCAGCTGTCCTTTAACCTTTAAGAATTGCTTTATTTTTTCCCAAAAGTCTGACTAGAGAAGTTAAGAATCTGACTCATCTACTAAAGACATACTATTATATTCACTGAAAATGTTGCCAAATACATCACACCATATACTTTTTATGAGAGGTCAAGCGAATAATTTCTTTAAGGCAGCAATATCAAGAAAACATGTACTTCTGGTTTTCTGATATGTTCTAAAAAGACTAATTATGTTGACTCTGCTTTGGTTGAATGGAAAATGTGAGTTAAGTTTTTGGACACCTAATTAAGAAAAATTTCAGATATATGCAAGATAAACTGAATAGTGCACATGTCCATCATCAAACTTCAGTAATCATCCAGTCTTCAGTTTATGTTTCACTGAAACCATCTCCTATTCCCCCATAATTATCATTAGAATAACTTATTTCTGCAAAATTTGTATACCTTAAATTGAACAAATGTTATACCATTTAAAAAAATGTTTTTCAGCTTTATTAAGGTAAAATTGAAAAATGGTATTTAAGGTGTACAGTGTGACTAGTGTCAAACAAACATACATTGTAAAATGATCACCACAATCAAGCTAATTAGAATTCATTTCCTCACATACATTTTCTTTTCATAACCTCACCTTTTTTTCAATCCCCTTCCTCTCCCCTTGGCAACCACTTATTTATTCTGTCTCTATGAGTCTGTTTCTGTTTTGTTATGTTTGTTCATTTGTTCTGTGTTTTAGATTCCACATATAAGTGAAAACATACAATATTTGTCTTTATCTGACTCATTTCACTTAGCATAATACCCTCTAGGTTTGTCCATGTTGGTCCAAATTTTCACTCTTTTTTATGACTAATATTCCAAAGAAGTATACATAATATATATGTACACACATACATATGTATATGTATAAACACACCATATCTCCTTGTCTATTTATTTATCAGCGGACAGTTTTTTTTTTTTTCCCATATTTTGGCTACTATAACTAAAGCTGCAATGAAAACAAGGATACTTGTACATTTTCAAATTAGTGATTTTGTTTTCTGAAAAATACACAGAAGTGCAATTGCTGGATCATGTGGTAGTTTTATTTTTAATTTTTTGAGGAACAGTCATATTGCTTTCCATAGTGGCTATTACCAATTTACATTCCCATCAGCAGTTCCCCATATCGATTTATTTGTTTTCTTTTTGATTACAGCCATTCTATTGGGTGTGAGGTGACATCTCTTTGTGGTTTTGATTTGCATTTCCCTGATGGTTAGCGATGCTGATGAACTTTTCATGTGTCTGTTGGCCATCTGTAGGTTTTCTTTGAAAAAATGTTTATTGAAGTCCTCTGTCCATTTTTTATTGGATTTTTTGTGTTCTCGATGTTTAATTGTATCAGTTGTTTGTATATTTCAGATGTTAACCCCTTATTGGCTATGACGTTTTCAAATATATTCTCCCATTCAGTAGGTGGCCTTATTCTTTCACTGAGTGTTCACTGTGCAAAAGCATTTTAGATTTGTATAGTCCCATTTCTTTATTTTTGCTTTTGTTTCAATTGCCTGAGGATACGTATCAAAAAAAAATATTGCTAAAACCAGTGTCAAAGAGCTTACTGCCTATGTTTTCTTCTAGGAGTTTTATGGTTTAGTCTTACATTTAGGTCTTTAATCTATCTTGAGTTTATTTTGTATATGATATGAGAAGTAGTCCATTTTGATTCTTTTGCATGTAGCTATCAAGTTTTCCTAGCACCGTTTATTGAATAGGCTGTCTTTCCCTCATTGTATAGTCTTGCATTCTTTATAGGAGAGCAGTTGCCCATACAGTTATGGGTTCATTCCTGGGATCTCTGTTCTGTTCCATTGATCTGTGTGTCAGTTTCCGTGTCAGTATCATACGATTTTGATGACTGTAGCTTTGTATTGTAGATTGAAATCTAGGAGCATGATACCTCCAGCTTTGTTCTACTTCCTCAAGATTATTTTGGCTAGTTGGGTTTGTTTTTTTTTTTTGCATATTTCCTCTCTTTGGGCAGAACCTCTACAATTTTGATTATCCTTCCATTTGTGGGTCACCCACCCTGAGTTATGGGCCCTGACTATCTTGTATTACTGTCCCTCCTCTCCATCTCATTGTGGTTTTGTCTTTAGCTGTGGAAAATCGTTTCTGCTTGTCTTCAGATCATCCTCATAAATGTTGTTCTGTACATAATTGTAATTTTAGTGTGTGTGTGGGAGGAAGTGAGCTCAGGGTCTTGTTCTACTGTCTTGGCCATCTAACTAGTAATTACACAATTTTGTCATAACCATGTAACCCAGAACTTATTATGATAAAGAACAATCTCATCTCCTATCCCAGTCCATCCCATTATTTCCCACATTTAGTGCCTGAATATGTCCTTTATGGCATATAAATATGCTTTACTATTTTCTTTCCTCACCCACGTTCTTGGTTCTCCCTCACTCAGATGTCATCTTATTTTTACACATATCTCTGTCTGTCTGTCTGTCTGTCTGTCTTTTTTATTTTATGGAGGAAAGTGTATAAGTAAATGAAAGGGGATTCTCAATGGGTTATTTCCAAATGGACCTAAGTTGATATATCTTAAAGAAAAAAAGTATTTCTAAAACAACTGTAAAAGTTCTACAACATAAATGAATATGTAGGAGGAATGTAGCACATATTTTTCCAGGAAAGCTGTTAAGAATTTATGGAATTATATTGTAAAAGCATATTACTACCTTCAAAATAAATTTAAACTTAATTGAATAAGCAGTTAGACCTGATTTAATGACATTTAGAAGAAAAATTTCGGAACGTATGTTCTTTATGTAGCCAGCATATGCTGGCACCATGTAGTCTCATTTTTAGTGGTTCTCCCTTTGATCTCAAAATCTATATTTGGCATAATAAGCTACATGCCTTCATGACAGGGCTTGTTGCTTATGATTAGCTAATACCTTCTAACTAAGGTAATATATTACCTTGGTCATTAATTTTAAAGAGCATAAAATTTCAACATATTCTCTTCATAACTTTAAAATATCTAGATCAGAGTAAAAATACTTGTTAAAAATTGGTTCCACGTAGTATGTGCTTATATTTACTAACAATAATAATAAAAAAAACACTAAAGTAACTTCTGCAGTGATTTCCACATATCAGGTTCTATTCTATTCACTTTAAATGTATAACTTATAAATCCTTATAATAGCTTGGTCATATATATACAGTATAATATATACAACTATTATCTCCATTTTTGTAGGTGAGAAACTTTCCTATGAAGCCTGAAACTTCCTTAAGCATTTAATTTCTGGAAACTGAGGGCTTGGTGTTGAACCTAAGCACCAGTATTTACTGGCCATATGCCCTTAATCGAGTGATTTTGTTGTCCATTGCTATGTAACTCCTGAAATTACATAACTGACATGAACACCCTCTCTCTCTCTCCCTCTCCCTCTCTCTCTCTCTCTCTCTCTCTTTCTCTATCTCTCTATCTCTCTGTGTCTCTTTCTCCAGGGACTTTCTACATAGCTTGGGTTTCATAAAGCAGGATTATCTCAGGCTCTTCACATGTTTACATCCTGTGACAGAGATATACTTAAGTCTCATAACACAATCTATCTTTCCTTAATATCAATATTTGGCATCATTACTATGCATCTATCATTGTCCAAACTCCTTAAGTAAGTTTCATATTTTAAACCCTATTTTAAGAAACCATCATTTTCTGATGGGTAAACCTTCTGTTTTGATTCTTTGAATGAAAATGACCTAATATTGTATTGTTCAAATATCCAGAGTTAATATCTTTTCAGATTTCTCTGACAAGTACCTACTCTCTGTTGTATTATGTTGTATGTGTGAAAAATAACAGAAATATATTTACGAAGAGGTAAATAAGCCCATATGTTTATATGGCTGATAATATAATAGCAAAAAGTAAAACATATGGAAGCTGAAAGAACTACATTAAAATAAGAAAATAATTTTGTGGCTTTCTCTAATGGAGTAAGGAACAATATCTCAGGGTCGAAAAAAATTCAGGTTAGGTATGGTCACCTCTATCTGGACCACAAGCAAAGTAAATTAGGAATACTACAGCTCATTTTTCTGGGCACTGTTTGTTTCCTAGACATTAAAGAGAAAAGGGTAAAAATATGATAAAAATTTTGTAGAAGCTCTGAGGAAAACATGGGGTTGTTTTGATGCCACAGTAGACCCAAGGACGTTTAGTGGAGAGCGTGGGCCATCAGCCACTGAAGGGACACTGTACTATCACCAGGAAAGGAAAAGATGGTCCTGCCTGTGGCTCACTTTTTAAAAAACAAAACAAAAATAATCTCAGCCCCTGATTTTTTTTTCATTTTATAAATGCTTTTATTCCTGATATGAAGAGTCTTTTGGACTTCAGGGTGAGAGATATTGCAGCCATTAATTTTTTTTAACAATTGACAGAGTATATGACAACCCTCAGCTGCTGTCTCTGATTTAATCAGGGAACATCTAAAGAGGCATTTGCCATCTTTATCTCTTTTATTCATACTGTGAAAGGCATAGTCAACTAAACCCCTCTTCTCATTTCTTTTTATTTTGAGATATATTAAAAATCCAAACAACTTATTGGAGCAATAATCTATTTGAACTGGGCAGCACAAAACCAGAAGTAGTTAGGTATGAGTGTCCCACTGACGGAAGCTAAGGAAAAAATTTAGAGAAGGTGCAGAAGCACAGAAAGAAAATTATACAACCAGTTATGATCTAAAGCCGACTTGGCTTTTTGTGATTGGTTGTCCTGAGGTTTTGATTTGGTACACTTGAGGCATTTATGTGGCGTAGATTTCAGTTTGTTTATATATGCCACCACAATGCTAGAGTCAGCTCAGTCTAATGGCATCCTTGTTTAATTAATTTAAGCACCTCTATACTACTTTTTATTTTGTCTGAATTACCTTTAAAAAATTAGTGCAATTTCACCAGAAATTTCCTATTAAAGTGTGATTGTTCACTGGAAGTATGGAAGTAAAAGTGAGAATTTCAAAAACATCTTTTCTAATAATACCAGTACAGAAGAGTTTATTTTTTAAAAAGGTTAATAAAAAAGTTTCTGCCTCGAAAATGCGTAGTGAAGATGAGATACACAAAATAAAAATGTAACTGCAATGTTCTCTCAGCTATGGGTACAAATTAGGTCCCAAATTGTCTCATGGCCAAATTATAGGGCTCCAAGCTCCCATGTGCATAGCGGCAATCCTCAATATGTCTTTCATCAACACATTACAAGGGGGTTCCTTCCAGGCAGCCATACAAGCTTTCAAGCTGGGACTTATTTCTGGTATCTGCCACTCTGTAAGCTGAACAGTATTCTTACAGGTCTCTTCTTCACTTAGCTGACTTTTTCATGCCTTCTAGTCCTACATTACTGAGAAGTCGTATATTACTGCGATTCCACTGCACCTTCTAGGACACAAAGCGTTCTAGTAGATTGTCAGGTTGTGGCAAAGAGAAGATGTGCCAGGCTTGTGTGCGCCCACTTTCTTTCTTACTTCATACAGAGAGCCATTTTACTATCAAGGTATTGTGTGTTGCTAAATCAATGAGGAATTGGAGGAATTCTAGAATTAACTGCCCTGCTGATCTCAGAACCACCTAAACTCTCTCTTTTACCTGGCCTTTCCTTCTTCTTTTGCGATGAATTTTAATTTGTAAACCTTATAGTGTCTTACTAAACTTTAGCTTTCACTAAGAGTCTCTTCCCACTTCAAGTGCCCAGACAAATTTGATGTATCTAATCTTGGATTGAAGACATAGGACATACCCCTTTGTGAGGCTCCATGGAAACCACATAAAGCAGTGTATGTGAACAGATACTTAGTTTTGAAAGAAGAGGTGTTCACTAACTTCACATGCCTATCTGAGATCCACCTGGTCCACATTTCAATAGCTACTGGAATTGTCTTTAGAGATGCAGTCACAAAGATGAAGAATATGACACCTAGAGCAGCTAAATAAATGTTTAATCTCATACACACATCAGTTAACGGCAGAGTATAATTTCATCTCCACTCCAATTGATCCCTCTGAATAGACAAACTCACATGAGGAGTAGAAAATGAAAATGGGACAAGATAGAAATGAAAAGCAAAGGGGTATGTGAATTAGTTTTTACAAAAGGGCCATCAATGGGTTATGAGGTTAGCTTCTTGAAAATAGGGACAGAAAGCAGCAAATGGAAGAAAAAATCATCTCTACTTCAGAACTTTTAAAAAGATGCCCATTAATGGAAATGAATGAGAAGAAGAATGGATGTGTGTATATGTATAACTGAATCCCTGTCATACAGAAGAAATTATCACAATATTGAAAATCAACTATACTTTAAACAAAAACATTAAAAATTGAAAAAAATACCCATTGACATGAATATGTCTCAAGGATACAAATTAAAAATACTTTGTGTCTTTTGAAAATTTTATCAGTAAATGGTTGTAGATACAATAAAGGAATAAGCAAGGCCCCTCCTATGAAATGTAGTGCACAGTTGTGCCAGTAGCAGTTTTGAGGTGAACGGAAGGGGAAGGGGATTAAGTGAGAATTTGTTTAAGACTGCTTTTATGTCATATAAGTACCACCTGAGTGAAAATAGCTTCACCACCACAATAAAATAGGAATTTAAGTGGTGATATGGAATTTCATTAATTCATTGCAATTGGTAGACAATACACTCCTGTGTTATGGACTGAAAAACAATATCAATACACTGATGTACTAAGTAAAGGTCTGATTTTGTTTTTACTTCCTAATCAAACTAATTACACATTGCGATTTTGTTATTTTCTTCAGTCTTTTGTAATCCGTAAAGTAATTATAATTCATGAAGTATCTGATAATAAAATCAATTGAAATCACCAAAGAAAGAAAAATAATTGTGTTAAGTCCTTATTCAGGAGCTCCTGTCATGGCTCAGTGGTTAACAAATCCGACTAGGAACCATGAGGTTGCGGGTTCGATCCCTGGCCTTGCTCAGTGGGTTAAGGATCCGGTGTTGCCGTGAGCTGTGGTGTAGGTTGCAGACGTGGCTCAGATCCCGCGTTGCTGTGGCTGTGGTGAAGGCCGGCGGCTACAGCTCCTGTTAGACCCCTAGCCTGGGAACCTCCATATGCCGCGGGTGCGGCCCTAGATAAGGCAAAAAAAAAAAAAGACAAAAAAAAATACTACAAAGTCCTTATTCAGACATTATTTGTATGCATGCTTGTAAACATGACTTTATATACAGTCTGATAAATGTCTATGTACAAATATAAATGCAAAAATAGATACAATTATATGGCTATCAGCCAATATAACATTCAGTGCACATTATACTTTGTGGAATATATTTTGCCTGGATGAGTTGAGACAGATTGTATAATAAAATGAACACGGCAAAAGTGGGTTTTAAGTCAGGAAACAGAACAGTAAAGTAATTTCCTGAGTTATTTAAATGCTTTCAAAGAGAAATGTCATTACATACTTGAGTTACACTGGCATATAATTACATGAGCATCACAAATAACAATGTCTTACTAAGAAAAACAGAAGTTATTATGGAAAAATTATTTCCCATCATAAATCTTCATTTTAAGCTCAGGTAAATACATACAAAGAAGATTTGCATGTATTCAAAATTAATTCTAGTCATTAATTCATCAATTATCATTCAAAAAAGTTTGTTTCTAATTACATTTTAAAAAATACTTCTTCATTTCAGTAATATTATTAAATTGTTAAATGTGAAATAGTAATGGTTGTTTACTTAGAGTTAAATGAAATTCATATTTTTTATTTTAAATTATAATTACAAAGAAACTAGTAAAACCATAGATTACATTTTAAAAGTTATTGCTCTTTGCATTAAAGTTAGATATTTGCCTGAAATTCCAAAAAAATCTGTCCTATAGATATAAATGATTCAGAATATAAAAAAACCACAACTAGGTATTTCTCCTATCCTAATGATAATGGAGACCTTGAGAAGCTGAAATTATTAGAGAGATAACTTTAAAATGCTATGATAGATTTGTTAAAGATTCTAATGGGAAGGGTGACCAGTATGTATGAGAAATGATGAATTTAAGTACAGAGATGAAATGAAAATTATGAAACGAAAATGCTACAGGAAGGAAGGAAGAAAAGAAGAAAGGGAAAAACATGGCACTGGAGATTAAAAATATCTTTAATGAGCTTAACAGGAGATGAGATATAACAGAGAAAACAAGTAGTACTGAAAAATAGGTCAATACAAACTACACAAACTAAATCAAAAAAAGAAAAAAAAAACAGAAATAGGCTTTCATTATCTATGAGCTAATATCAAATGTCTAAAATACAAGTGGTTGGGCTCCCAGCCAGAGATAAAAGAATAAATGTTTGAATAGATGATGGAGATATTTTCTAAAATTAATTTAAAAAGAAAAAAATAAGCCCAGACACAAGAATCTCAGAAAATGCTGAACAATAAAAATACAAAGAAAAACACAAATACTCTAAAATCAAATGGAAATATAAAATCTTGAAGAGAAAATATTACATTATTTGTGAAGAAATAATGTAAACATCATCAGATATCTCATCAAAAGTTAGATGACATCTTCTTTTAAAGTGAAATACTTCAACAATGAATGGTAAAACTGTCAACCCATAACTGCATGTCCCAAAAATCAACTTTTCAGAAATCAAGACAGAACTAAGACTTTTTGAGAAAACTAGAAACTGAGACAATTTGTTAATATCAGATAGGAACTGTAAGAATCATTTGAGCATTTTTCTGGCAAAAGAATATGATGGATGGACATTTGGATCTAAACAAAATTTTTTTAATCCATAAATAATAAAAAATAATGTTTGCAAATATAAAAGTACATTATTTTAGTGTCTTTAAAAGATAACTAAAGAAAATATGATAACATATTTTATAAGTAATTGGGATAAGCTGAATATGGACCTTTTAATTTAAAAAACTTTTAAAATGGTATAACTAAAAAGTCAGTAATGATAATAAAAAGGAAACTAAAATTACTAAGTTGGCCTCCAGTTTCAGCTCTGATGCTAAGAAGCCTGGAAATTATTACCACCATATTTATGACCAAAAAAAAAAAAAAAAAGCTGGACCAACTGAAATTCAGTAATTTTTCTTAGCTGCCCCAGAGAACTGAGATTGCAGGGCAAACTGCCACCCCAAAATCTGTATATAAAGGTCAGTCCAGAGTCATAAGCAAGATTTGGTATCTGGAGCAGAACATGCTAAGACACACACTGTAATTTTGATGAACCTCTGAGGGCTGAGTGTGCGCTAGGGGGAGAGTGAGAAACTCCTGGGGCTGCAATCTTAGGGGTCGTCACACTTCTGTGTATTTTATCTTTGAGATCCTTACAAGGTTGCCATTGTGAAGATCTGAGAAATATCCCCTGGATGCTCTGACAGATGGAGGGGAAGAGCAATCCTTGTAAAATGAGCCAAATGATCAAGGAGAAAAAGAATATCAATCTAGTGTTGGGAAAGATAGGGAGAACTACACAGAGATGAAAAAAAGATAAGAAAGGAATGTCATAAACAAGTTACATTCATAAATTTGACTTAAATTAAAAAGACAAACATCTGGAAATTAAAAATCTACCAAAGCTCAATGAAAAAAGAAATAAATAACTTTGAGAAAATCAACATTAATTAAAACAACTGAATAAGCAAACTGAAATTTTAACTTAGAAGCTTCCCCACACAGAAAACCCTAGTCCTGGATGTTTTCACTAGTGAAATCTACCAAACATTAAAAAAAAAAGAAAAACATTCTACAGAGACTCTTCCAGAAAGCACATGTGTAGGTGAAACTCCCCAGCACATCTTATGGGACTAGTACCTTGAAATCAAACCAAAGGTATTATGAGAAAACTAGGTTAATATCCTCATAAACCTAGAAATAAAATCCCTTAACACATTAATCCAGCAAGTGGAATTTATCCTAAGAATAAAAGGTCAATTCAAAATCCATAAATTAATCAAAGTAAAATTATAAAAATAAATAACTATGGATAGATTCAGAAAAAGCATTTGAAAAAATTAAGCAGCCATAATGATAATAAAAAAATCCTATCATCAAACTAGAAATAGGTGAAAATCTCAACTCGGTATAAAACCTATAATTTCACATTTGATAGGACATGACTGAATCATTTCCCCTTAAGATCAGGAGCAAGCTAAGAATGTCTCATTTCACCACTGGTAGCCAACATTTTACTGCAAGACTTAGGAAGTGCTACAAAGCAAGAAAAATGGGGGAGGGGGGAGTCATATAGTTTGAAATAGAAGTAAAACTACCATTAATTGAAGACAACACGATCATTCAAATAGATGATGTCAAAAAGTCTACAAATAAACCACTAGAACTAGTAAGTGAATTTAGCAAGGTTTTAGGATACAGTGTCAATTTTAAAACCCCATTGTATTTTTATATGACTAACAATAAGCAAATTTAAATTTTAAAATCCTATTTACAATAGCATCAAAAATTATGAACTGATTTGGTATAACATTAACAAAATATGTGCAAGATCAATACATGAAAATTTAAAACGTTGCTGAGAGAAATTAATGAGGATTTAATTAAATGGAGAGATATATCATGTTCCTGGGTTAAAAGATTCAATAGTGTTAAGATGCCAGTATTCTCTGAGGTGACCTATAGATTGGATGTAATTCCAATCAAACTAGATATCTCATTTATGTAAATAAGCAAATCAAGCTATATTTTTAGAACGCTGGGTTATAAGTCAAGATAGTGGTTACTCTGTGGTTATAGTGATGAAAGCAGGACACAAGACAGTCACTAAAATCCTGGTAAGGTTCTTTTTTTTTGTGATCTGTTGCTGTTTACATGTTGCCTCATGAAAATGCATCAAGTTTGACACAAAAGAGGTGCACATATTTTTTCTATGTACATTAGTCTCTTTAAAAAGTCTTTCTTTAAAAGTGAAAGAAGAAAAAAGCCTGGAGAAAGAGCATGGAAGTAATTATCTCATAAGATACCTGATCGGCAATGGCAGATTGTGAAACAGAAATATTAGAACTGAAAGAGACATTAGGCCATAGCTGTTCTATCTCTACCTAATTCAATCACTGAGACATTAGAAATCAGCAGCATTTGGGTAAAATCAGTAGTGGCAGATCGAAACCAAAATCTTATCTTCCAAATCAGTGATGTTCTCGCCATGGCTATCTAATATGTGACGTATCTGTGATTAGCACAAGTTACATATTTGAAATTATGACGATTCTAAGTCTGAACATGAGACAGGCATGTGTGCCACCTAGACAACTCTTAAAATAACTCTTCTCTTCAAGCCGATGTGCACAGGGTTGATATTTCAGAAGAAAGTGGGAAGAAATTTGTGAGACTTGGTCATGTTTACAGTTTTTTATTATTCTACACCTAATTGATACAGACAGAATTCAAATCTTGCTGTCTATGCATGTGGGTAAGAATTAATATCATGTGAAGTGTGCATAATGCCTAGCTACATAATATTGATCAAATTCTTTCCCTTCTTTGGACACAATTATTTCAAATATTTGCTCTGATCATGAAGAAAGTTTTCCACAAGTGCAATTCAGTTTAAGTGAGACTTAAATCAAGCCTTATCCTTTGTAATAAACAGGTAGTAATAAACAAAAGTAAGTAGGCATTAAAAAGAGGGAAAATGTCATGGGATAATCTTTAAGAGATATTTAACTTGGATTACTTAGTTTCTAGAACAAAATTGTTGTAATTCATTTTTAATACCCTGTATTAAGCAGATTTGTCACCATTATTATGATTTAGTCCTAGGAAACATGTTTTAAAATACAAAAATAATGGCCTCAGTTCAAATTCTAGGGCATAGAGTTGCATCACTGGTTATACATATAAAAGAACCATTTAGATACAGTAAAAAAAAGTATAAAACTAGAAAATCTTCATCTTTAAGACTTTCACTAAAATCAAATGTGAAATGTGTGTAGTTTTTCTAATAGATGCTGTAGGGGATGAAGGTCCCTTTTTCCTTTGTCCGTTCTATCTTCCTCAAACAGCACTCCTTGATAACCAAGGAGGAAGAGTACTAATAATGATTATGTCAACTCCAGGTGACTGATGGGCCAAAGGTGAACCAATGGAGGAGGCCAAGCCATCCCATATTCTGATCTTCTTTACACAGGGAAACAGGCCTACAGGTAAATCCTTTTTGCCTGGAAGCCAGCATGTGATGACTTGGCAGAAGGGCACTCCACCACTACCCAACTCTACGACAACGGCAAATTATTAAAAATTCAGTGTGCCTCGGTTTCCTCATCTGTAAAATGGGGTTGGTAAACGAGGTTATTGGGAAAATTACCTGCATTATATAAAACATTAAGCACTGTGCTTGGAAGACAGTAGGCAACTCAGTTGGTGATTGTTGCTACCTCTTAGAGTTTAGGCACAAAATTCCTGCTTAAGTCCAGTTTATTAAGAATTCTGGGGTGGGTTATTGAGCATTAACTTAGTTCATAATCAAATGATTCTTTGATTTCCTCATTTGTTATTGTTCAAGAGTGTAAAGAACATGTCTCCTGAAAGCTGGATGGGGGGAAAGTAATTGACCTGGCAGATTTCTTCAGCCATTATCAACAATTAGTTCCTCAAATACCACGAAGTCCCCCATTGAGGCAGTATGTACAGCAGCACCATAAGCATTATGAACTGGACTCTACTAAAAATTCTAAGCTACCGCACCCAGAATTTTCTTTTCTCTTTTATGATTTTTAACTTTTTTGTTTTATTGAAGTACAGTTGATTTACAGGTTATGATAATTTCTTCTGCACAACAAAGTGACTCAGTCATGCATATACACATATCCATTCTCTTTCAGATTCTTTTCTTACATAGGTTATCACAGAATACTGGGTAGAGTTCTTTGTGCTATACAACAGGTCCCCACTGGCCAATCATTCCGTACACCTCAGTGTGCATACACCTGCAGTCCCATACCTTCCAATCCATCTCTCCCCCTCGACCTGCCTCCTTCGGTAACCATAAGTTTTTTAAAGTCTGTGAGTCTGTTTCTGTTCTGCAAATAAACCTATCAGTATTACCTGCTATCTACTGAAAAATACATAATGACGGCACTTTAGAACAGAATTTGGAGACTGATAAGCATTCACAAATGTAACCTGTTATCATAATATTATCAGTTCCAGCAAGAGATTTGGTAGTTTTTAATAAGTAGCTATTTTCACTTATATCCAATAAAATTAGAAATAGGATCCAAAGAGGGACACAAGTCCTCTAGAACTCAGAGTTAAGAATTGCTGGTGATGAAAGAATCCATATAATTGTCACCGTCTGGGCAAGGTTTAACACTATACCATAGCAGATTTATACCTCAACTGGGAGTTCTGCACAGCGGTTTCAAAACTGGGGAAAAATGTTTGGAAATGTTGGAAATATATGATGAAGAGTGGATATATGTATATGCATTAATGAATCACTTTGCTATACACTTGAAACTAACACAACATTGTAAATCAACTATACTCCAATATAAAAGAAAAATTAAATTAAAACAAACAAAAATTAGTTATAATACTTGACTATTGGCTATTCAGTAAATATTTAGTGTATAAACAAGTGAATGAATGAAGAATACATGTTTTTTAAAAGATACATCAGTAATGAATCTTACAATCACATTTCCCTTTAAGTCATCTGAAGTGTAACAAATTTTCAGTTGCTTCAACATGGCTTTAGGGCTTCTCCTCTATTTTGGTGATTTATAACATATAACAACAACAAATTAATTATCAGTGGAATATGTATAATTAAAGCTCTACTTTAATGTTCTTGAGATACGAGAATACTATTTTTCATTGTTGTTTCCCTGGTGATCAAGCTTATCCATCACATTGGTCTCTGCCTCTTTTAGTAGAAACAAACCAAAACCCAATGTGTGTGTATTCTTGCCCACAGTAATTTTCGGTTCCGAGGGATTATTCCCTATGTGCATGTTGTAATCAAGCTAATAGAACTTTTAACCATGTTTGAAGAAAGAATGTTCTAGGACTTTGAGATTCCAATAAACCCAAAGGCCTTTCAGGAGCGAGATCCTTCTAATTTATGTAGAACTAGCTCATTCAATAAAAAAATCACCTTGGAGGTCATGCTCCAGCCAAAGTACTCGGTTGGCGAGCAGAAAATAAGACAAACTCTACCCCTGAACTTATGGAGCTTAAAGTCAAATTCTGAGACTTTTTTTCTGTTCTCTTATTTAGAACTCTGCTTTCTAACCATCTTGGATCTCTGAATTCTTAGCCACAGGCTGTGTAGTTCTCCCATATTTTCAAAGATTTTTTTTTTGGTTGGTGGTGATCGAAACAAATTCTAGGTTAAAATGGCTAAAAAAAGTCTCCCAAAATGTATGAAAATAAATCTACCCAGGTTTTAGAAACAGATGGAATCACAAACTAGAAATAAGGAAATTCTTGTTTTCCTTTTTCTGTATTCTAGGGAAGAACATCAGCCTGTTCCTTGTTATACTTAAATTCATGATATATATTTTAAAAATTAAAAACTCTGAACAAACACGGACTGCCTTTTTTTCAAATATATATCTGAATGGCTTCTTAGAAAGCCATTTATGTATTTATTTTCAAAGCAGAAATATGAATAATTTTCAAATGTATATTTGACCTCATATAATATTATTCTCCCTGTTTGCAAATACATATTTGACTGCTTTTCATGTGTATGTCATTTGTAGATTATATCCTATAATTGTTAATATGAGGGCCTCTCTTACCTGAGGATCCCAAAACAATTTCTAGAAGATTGTGTATGTGTGTGTGTCTGTGTGTGTGTGTGTGTGTGTGTGTGTGTGTGTGTATGAGCATCAAGGGGGCGGGTAGAATAGAAAAGAATATCCAACCTTTATGTGAGGAACTGTCTTAGTCAACTTCACTTCTTGCATGAGGATGTTTTAGTAAAGAGCAAAAGTCATGTTTCAAAACGACTGAATTTCTACTTTTATTTTTATAATACTCATATTAGTCTGGGTTCTTCAGAACAACATCTGCTTATAACCTTCACAAACAGAGCCAATGTTTGCAATAAGGCATCCAACGTCAGAAGCTCTCTTTATATAAACTGTCATTAGGATCCTAGGCTCTGATCTCCATATGGTTTTGCCACTTCCTCCTTTCTCCACTGCCTGGAACCCACCCCTGACTCCTCATATCTCCGGATTCACTGGTAAGCAAGATTCATTTTACTTAACTTTGGATCAGATTAATAAATTATTGTTTAATTATCTGAACCTTTAAATATAAAATCAACCCATAATTTGTAATGCATTTACTAAAAGGTAATTTTTCTGCCTTCTTTTAATTATTTTAGCTGGATCCATTATGTAATAATTTCTAATATTAATCATATACAAATTAATAACCTACAAGAGAAATTCCAATAACAAAGTTCAGAAAAATAGATTTGTAAAATAAGAACACATAAATAAAAGCAAACCAAAAAAAAAAAGTCAATAAACTAGCACTATTGCCATGGAACTAAGAAGTTGAAAATGTCAAAAATTTCAGATTAATTCTGTACCTACATAGCATCTTATAGAGACAGAAAAAATAAAGCCATGTTAGATTCCTTCAAAAGCAACTGTTTTCAGAATATATATTGGAATCATCTAAAGAAGATTTTTAAAGGACATATATCCAAACTTGGTTAATAGAGATGCTAATTCAGTAGGAGTATAGCAAAGCCTGAGTGTAGTGCTCATCAGAATTCCGGAAACACCGCTACTACTGCTCTCAGATTATCTTCAGCATCTTTGCTATAATAGTTAGGGAAATCAGACCTTGTTATTTAGATATAGGCCCACATGTGGGCCAAATTTATGGCTCCAAAGAAAAAGGGTATTTTTGAGTTCTCTAGTGGCTTAGCGGGTTAAGAATCCATGTTGTCACTGCTATGGTGAGGATTTGATTCCGGCCAGGGAGATTTTCGCATGCGGGTACAGCCAAAAGAAAAAAAAAAAAGTACTTTTTTAAGTGACTAAATTCAACACCAGAATAAAGATCATCTACATTTTCTTTAACTGCCTTACTAGAGGTAGTTGCTTCCCTCCTGGTGCCCTGGAAATGGATTCCCCTTTGAACTGTATCATACACTTCCCGAGGAAGACACTTAGAGATATTTATTATTAACAAGTAAGAGGTAGGACCATGCTTCTCAAACTGTACTACCACCTGGGTATCTTGCTAAAATGCAGATTCTGCTTCACTAGGTCTGGGTGGGGCCAGAGATTCTGCAGATCCAACCAGCTCCCAGGAGAGGCTGATGCTTCTCGTCCCTGATCACACTTTGAGTAACCAGGAGAGATAGAGCCTATATTCACTGCACAAGCTTCCAGTCTTGCTTATGAGATGAGATTATTCCTCTCACTGATGCTAGAATAAAGCTTACAGGGATGTAATAAATTTTTGGAGGACAAGAAATTCTCCTGTAAGTATAATAAGGGTGGGAGAAATGTACTAACTTTTAAATATATATGCATTTGTTAAATTAAAATCTGTCTACCAGAGTTGACTTTAATTTAAAAAAAAAATGCAGTGTAGTAACAAACACTGTATTTGCTTTCTGTGTGCACAACAAACACAAATGGAGTGGTTTAAAATAATGCATATATATTTGTTATCTCAGTTTCCTTAGGTCAGGACTCTGGGTGAGGATTAGCTCGGGGTAACACAATTGAAATAAAGGTCTGCATTCCTTTCTGGAGCTTGGGAACCTCATTTTTTAAATTTAATTTAATTTAATTTTTTTGCCACACCCATGGCGCATGGATGTTCCTGGGGCAGGGATGGATGCTTTGCCACAGCAGTGACAATGCTGGATCCCTGACCCACTAAGCTACCAGGAAACTCCTTGGGAATCTCTTTTAAGCTCACCTGGTAGTTGGCAGAATTTGGGTGTTCTGGCTTTAAGACCAAGGCTTCCATTCTCTTGCTGGCTGTTGAAGGCTCGGGGAGAGGAAAGGCGGCTGATGGAAGCCTTTCACAGTTCCCTGCCAGGAGCTCACCCCTCCAAGAGCCACAGGCCTCTTGTACTTTCAATATTTCTCACTTCTGCTGTCCCTGACCTCTAGCCTGAGAGTTAAAGGGTTCGTGTGAACAGATTAGGCCCACCCCGATAATCACCTTTTAATTAAACTAAAGTCAATTGAGTAGTGACCTAATTATCGCAAGTGATATTTCATCATATTCACAGGTTCTGCCGCATTCAAGGGGAAGGGAATAAACACAGGGTGTGTCCACCAGGGGCTGAAAATCTTGGGCGCCATGTTAGAATCCTGCTTACCATAAACATGCATGTTTACTTAAGATTATTAAGTAACCTTGATCATCTCTTCTTCTCCCACAGTTCTTATTTAGACATGACTGCACTCTATTAAATATTTCTTCATAACCTTTCAAAAATTAATCAACTGTATGTAAGGATAGATTAAAGGCCTTTGTTGATTTTTTTCTCCACCCAATGTATTTCCAAGTATCAACAGAGTTTTAAAAATGTAACCTTTTGGCTGGGTTTTTAATGCCCTGATCATCTCTGAGGCTATCACACCTTTTTTCTCTTTACCTGCATAACATCCACGATAGCCAATATTTTCTGAAGTTTTGTCATAGAAGAAGCCTATAATAACGGACGTAGCATTATATCATTTATACCACTCTCAAACACCCTGTATTGTTTTGTTTTCATAACATTAAGATGGAATTGGCATTATAATTTAAGGATAAGAGATGAAGTGACTTTTCCAATATCATTCCAGACTGTAAATGATGATGAGTCCAAGGAACCTAACTCTGGTTTCTATTTCCAAGTCCAGTGCTCTAGGTTCAGCTGGACCTATCAACACAGAGCAGCAGACTAGAAGAAGGATTGTGTTATCAGATTTAATGCCTAGAATCATTAGTATAACAGTTAGAGGTGCCCCAGCCTACAGGGAAACGTAAAGAGAATATGACCCAGTAGGAAGAAAAAGTACAATGCATGGTGATAACCTACCACAAGTGCTATGAAAAGGTAGTGTTGTAGCTGACACAGGATGGGTCGTTTAAAAGCTTTGGCAAGCCACATGGTTAGGAGCCACCATAAAAGGTCAAATTAAAAGGTGATTATTATACGCACTGGGAAAAATACTGTTATGATATATTGCATCTCAAAGAGTTTCTAGAAAAAAATAGTTTTCATTTACGCTGGAGAAGGCAATGAAGCAGTATAACATAAATGTAATAAAAGAACAGTTTTTTTTAAAAGAGGAGGAATAACAAAAATACATGTTGGTATTATCATAAATTTATAAATACATAAATACTACATTGGTGTCTTATTATTTTAGTCTATACCCATATTTTCATTCACTATAAGAACATTATATATGATTTATAAGACCAAAATAGCATCATTGAAAAAGAAAATAAAAATATGTGAATTATTTATTGTACAAATGGTTTTCTAAAACCCAGAAGAGTTAAACATAATAAACTAGGTCTATACAATTTTAGGTCTGTTGTTAAAATGTTTATTCTCTTATCACTGATGTTTAGCTTGGATTTTTATTTTATGTATTTCTTTTAAGCATTACTATTTCATATATAAAACTTGTTGGTTTAGATTCAACCCAACAAGTGCATAAATTCCTGGCTAAGAACAGCCCACGGCAGACAAAATGATATTTACTGTAAAGAATATAATTCAACAGTGGTAACCTCAAAGAATAAAATTAAACTGCAATAACTTAATCAGAAGCCATCTTCTACCTCTGCATTTGTAAACGAGGTTACTTAAACTTAAGTCAAATTAAAACTTATCTACTAAGATATGGATAGTGAACAAGAAGAACGAACAATAAGAATACAATGGAAATGGATTTAAATACAAAATTTGTACTCAGGTAGGGGGAAAATATTAAAAATACTGAAGAAAAACTGTAGAATATAGTGACTGACAAAGATGACTGCAAGAACCAGAATTAGTGTCTGTTGAGTACTGTACCGAGGATGAGAGGCTCTTCCCCATTGTATCCACTGGGCTACTCCCTCACCTTCTTCACATCCTTGCTCAAATGCCACCTCATCAAGAGTATCTCTGCTATCCCATCAGAAACCACTCACCCACCTGCTCCAGTCCCCACTCTGCTGACTTATTTTAATGGCACTCCCTAATACCCTTAGACATTTATTTGCCTTTTCCCACTAGAATAGAAGCTCAGCAACATAATAACTTCATCAACTCTGCTTCCTCCTGTAGTCTCTGCACTTAATAGTTACTCAGTAGTATGTGCTGCATGATTCTATGAGAACACAATTGGTTACAAACTGATTAAAATGGAAGAAAAGCTATTCAAAGGCAGCAGAGCAAAACAGTTCTGAGTGGCTCTTCATTGACATCTAATTGTTTTCTTTACAAATGGTGGTTACAAACTGTATTGTATAGTTTGTGGTTTTCCTTCAAACAAATTCAGCTTGGGTTGCTATTATCATAATGACTAAAGGCAATGATGTTCCAGAAACATAAGTTGTGGTCTGGCCTTGCATTCTGCTAAGTATTAAATTAATGGCATTTAATTTGTTTTGATCAGTTTTAATCATACAAATTAATCAATTGTATATTTTAAAATTAATAATGATTTTGCTATCAATTTTTTATTTCAGCTTTAAATAACAAATATATATTTTAACTATTAAAAATTTTATGTTAAATTCTTACAGAAGAAATAACTATCTCTAGGATTCTGAAACTCAGCTTCTCATCAAATTTTTTCAGTGAAATAATTATTTTTATGGTATTTTCTTAAATTGTAGTATCGCTGGAGTAAAATATACTTTTAGATAAAATATGATATTATTATAAAATATAATCAGGTTACTGAATAAACTGGAATTTCTAGTGTGAAATTATAAAATAAATATTTTTTCTTTTTTTTCTTAAAGGCCACACCCATGGCACGTGAAAGTTCCTCTGAGATAGGCGGTAGATGGGCCTCTGGGCTGAGAATAGCTGGGACTTGTTAGGCAGAGTAAACTGGGTCTTGTTTCTCTTTGGCACCTCAGAGAAGAAGATGAAGGAGCTAAGCTGAGCTGCAGTAGAGAGAAAAATACTGTTAGAATGGTGGGGAAGAAGGAGGCAGAGGTTGGAGTAATGAGATTCCAAGCAGAGTTTGTTGACCAACAGAGTGGTCAGGAGCTCTGAGCCAGGCAGACTCGAGCCCCCCTCGCTGCAGGGGAGTACGTGGTTTTTTTATAGACGGGGGTTGTTCTGTGGAGCTATGTAGTCTCTGGCTCCCGCTGGGGTAGCTGTCTTTCTCTTTGGGAACTCATCTATTTCATGGGCCTATTTGTTAAGGAGTCTGTGTCCTTTTAGGCCTTGTTTCATTTTCTACCTAAGAAAGATGACCAATCACTCATGGGGTCTAGGAGACCTCCCCAATTATACACGCGCAGTAAGACTCCTAGAGGTCAGAAAGGGAGGGGGCACAAGGCCATAATAAGTCCTGATACCATCCCAGCATCCTTTGCTCTGGAAACCATCTTTGTCAAAAGACGCACATGCATATTGGGGAGGGTTCTATGTGCAGGCAGGTGTGAGAATCAAAACAAGATAATTGGTTAAAGGTAAACAATTCCAGAAGAACTGTCCTATATAAGTGACTTAAATCACCTCTCTGGCGCTCTCCTCATTGAGGGGGACGACAGCACCACACTCCTCTTTAGGGCGTGTATTACTTTCTTGTTTCTGACTGAAAGAAATAAACCACTTCCATGTGTGCGCTCCCACATGTTGTACTGTGACTCCAACAATAAACTTTATACCTGTTTTCACAGCCTTCACCTCCTTGAAACATACTTGCTTTCAACAGGGGCAAGCATCAGGGCAGTTCTGCTCCTAGCCTCTAGTTAGTCTAGTGGCTTGGATTCCTGGTTTTCATCCAACTGCCCAGGTTCAATTCCTGAGCAGAAAACTAAGATCTCGCTCCAAGCCATCCCTCACTGCTGTCTCTCTGAGATCACCTGGACGAGGGATTGAAACCACACCACAGCAGTGACCCAAGCCAAAGCAGTGACACCAGATCTTTAACCTGCTAAACCACAAAGAAACTGCTAAACTTTTTTTTATACCTTTGTTTCTAGAAGTCATTCCTCCTTCACCCTAGACAAAACCTTAGGTAAATAACATAGCTTTTTTTAAGCACTCGTATCATTGTATATTGGTGCAGCTGTGGGAAAACAAACTCTCATTCATTGTCAGTAAAAGTGTAGAGTGATGTAAGTTTTGAGGAAAAAGTTTCAGCACTTTCTTACAAAAATAAGTATACACTTATTTCTTAATCAAGTAATCTCTATGTATTCACCCCAAAGAAATAAAAGCTAATATCGACAAAAAAGGCTTGTGTAAGGATGTTTATAGAAGCTTTATTCACAATGAGGAATAGCTCTGATGCTGGAAATAGCCCTGGTTTCTATGAACAGAATGGAAAAGCAGTGTGCTTATTAATTTCATGCAATACAGCTCAGCAATTAAAAAGAACAAACTACTGATATACGCAACAGGATGGTATTATTTCACTCAACTACTCTGAGTGAAAGAAGGCTTACACAAAAGAGAGTGTACTTTGTGATTCCATTTATAAGAAGTTCTAAGAGAGGCGAAACTAAGTAATGGTTACAAATAACAGAACGTAGGTGAAAGCATGGGAGGTTGGGATTGACTGGTAAGGGATGTGAGGGAAATTTGTGGGCTGGTATCTTGATAATTTTTAGTTCCTTGGTTATACAGGTGTATGTATTTGTTAAAACCCATTGAATAATATACTTAAGATTTTGGCATTTTGCTCTATGTTAATTCTATCCAAAAGGAAAAAAAGAGCCCCAAATATTTAACTTGAAAGCATGTTGAAGGACTTAGAGATATACATAGTGATGTCTGTTATCCACTTTGAAATTAATAAAATAGAGTTCATGGGCTGGTAGATAAATGGATATATAAATAAGTGATATGAAACAAAATGTTGATTGTGAAATCTAAACAGGAGGTAATATGAGTGTTCAATATTTCTTACAATTTTTCTGTGTGTTTGATAATTTTCATAATAAAATAGGAAGAAGAGAAACAGAAGGCCAGGTTACAGGAAAGCAGAGTGCCATTCGAGCATAATATTTGTTGAAAGATGAATCAACAACGTACCTGAGAAGCAAAAGGAATTTTACTTGTAAAGGAAGTTTGGGACCTTACTTTGAATATTTTACTATATTCTGTCATCTATAGAAAAACATTAATGTGACATGTGCAGATGAGGTCAATTCATTTATTCAATCATTTTTAAATTATTTTGTACCCACAGTCCATCCCATCGGCTAGATAATAACAACATAAATGGAGAAGAGAAAGATGTAGCAGATGCATTCTAATAAATGGAAAGCTAAAAGATAAAGTCTTAGGTAGTATGGTGGATGAAGGACAAGAAACTCTGAAAACACCTGGACTGCATGTCCTGTGTGGGCAGTTTTAGAGAAAGAGCTTTGTCATCAGAGAAAAAGATAACCTGAAAGTCTTCGCAGCAGTCCAGGTAAGCAGAAAATTTATGAAGGATAGTGATAGTAAAATGGAGAAAAGGCACATCAAAAATGCAAGTCCACTTACTGTTAAATAATCCACTGCTGTTTTAAAGGGTGGTGTCAGGAACAAAAATTAAGTCCAGGGACGATGGAAATGGTATTACAGTCACAAAAGCATTTAGTAAGATGAAAGCAAAGATTGCCTGTGAATACTATTTATTGCCTGATATTGAGGCTGGATTGCTGAAAATTCCATGAAACCCAATCCAAAGCTTAAAATCATCATGGTTATCCTCACTGTCATTCATGCTATTTGCCCAAGGTAATCTTTTTTTCTATCATTTTTCTGAATGGATCAAATAATTCAGGACACCGTAGTGAAGTCTAATTAGGATGAGCTTTTAAATTTGTCTAGGGAAAAATGTGTTCAGAGCTAATGAGGCATTGCAGGGAAAATAGACCTAGCCCTAAGCAATCTCCATAAGAAGAGAACATTCCAGCAATCTAATTCAAAGACTGCACTGTGTGTTCCTGTGTTTTCAAGAGAGGTATTTTTTTCTCTTCAACTTCTCACCCTTAAACCAAATTTCACTTGAAAGAAGTAAAAGCACTAAGATAACACTTTACATTTTTAAGAAAAGGACAGGCAACATTCTACTGCAAAAAGCCAATAGCATCCTTTTCTTCAAAAATAAAACATAAAAAGTTCAATATTTAATTACATCTTACAGCAACTGAAAATAAAGTCATGCTGAAAACTGAAGAAAGCATTCTTAGTATATGTATTCTGCCTACTTATTTTGTATAGAAGAAAAGCGGGGTAGGGAGTGTTTCTTAGAAGCTATTTGACAGAATGATATACTTTTTTTATTTTTCAATTTTTTTTTGTCTTGTTGTCCTTTTATGGTCACACCTGCGGCATATGGAGGTTCCCAGGCTAGGGGTCTAATCAGAGCTGTAGCTTCCAGCCTATGCCACAGCCACAGCAATGCAGGATCCGAGCCGCATCTGCGACCTACACCACAGCACACAGCAACGCTGGACCCTTAATCCACTGAGTGAGGCCAGGGATCGAACCCACAACCTCATGGTTCCCAGTAGGATTCATTTCTGCTGCGTCACGACGGGAACTCCAGAATGATATATTTTGAATTGTATTAACTGATTCAGACTATTCCAGGTAATATTTGCCAATTGAAAAAAAGATGCACAACCTAAAAGTTGAAAATTATGTTTTCTTCAGTGGACTTTCTGAAGACTTCAAGCCTGGTAGGCAGCCTCTCTGACAGCTCTAAGGGATTGCTCCAAAGAGGTAAGGGAGAAGCCAGGGTATATAGGAGTTTTGTAAAGAAAGCCAGGTAGTTGGAATATCAAAAGTTACTGTTATTGAAAGAAAACTAGACATCTCAAGTAAATGCATCAAGTGCTTTTCTATGTATGGGAAGATGCAAGAGTCTCGGCTCATTGAAATCATTCCTTTGATATGGACTTCTGGTCTCTGGGGCCATTACCCCATTTTTTTCACATCCTGAGTCCCCTCCCAGTATACCACTGGAGGTGCAACAAGTGGCTGAGGACTGGGCAGCCCATTTGTCTCCATCCTGAGTTCCCTTAGGACTCACTTTCAGTGACAGCTGTAACATAATGGTTTGATGGCTGCAATATCTTTGTTCACTGATATGTAGGCAACATTGTTCATTCACATATTTAAGGCTGTGAAATACTGATTTATTTGCTATCAATTTTCTTATGGAGAGCAACTCTCCACCAATGAATGATGAAGGCTCATTTATAAAGGACCAAACTCCCACACTTCACAAGGGAGGTTAATCTCAGGTGGGTAGTCTACACTGGCCTCTGGGGTTTCCCTGCTGAAATAACTTCAGGTGCTCACAGAGGTGACTGCTCAGTAACAAGCTCTTTAACTTCCTTCACTTTCTTGAATCACCTTCTCACTTTCCTACCAGTGATTCCTGGCTTCATCTCCTAAATATCCTACTTCCTTGTGCATCTTAGTCTCCGTGAAGCCTTCTGGGGGAACCTAAGGAAGACAATCATGGTCTTTTAATTTTTAAGGCACAGCTGGATTCCCTTAGCAAATATATTATCTAGAATTTTTCTTGTCTCTTTGGTTTTTGTTTGTTTGTTTGTTTGTTTTTGTCTTTTTGACTTATCTAGAGGCGCACCCGCAGCATATGGAGGTTCCCAGGCTAGTGGTCTAACAGGAGCTGTAGCTGCCGGCCTTCACCACAACCACAGCAATGCGGGATCCGAGCTCCGTCTGCAACCTACACCACAGCTCACGGCAACACCGGATCCTTAACCCACTGAGCAAGGCCAAGGATCGAACCCGCAACCTCATGGTTCTTAGTCGGGTTCGTTAACCACTGAGCCACGATGGGAACTCCCCTAGAATTTTTCTTGTCTTAATAAATGACTCTCTACTGTTATTTTCTTGTTATCTTCATCTGGTTTTTTGGAATCAAATTACAGTAAACTCAGGAAATTTAAAATTATCATTACGTAGTTATTCCTAAAAATGTTTTTGCTTTTAAATATCTTGTATCAAGATCTTGTTTATCTGCACGTACTGTATTTTTTTCTTGTTCATTGTTGTCAAAGATATGCTTATCTTTAAAAAAGAACCAGGTTTTTTTTATTAATTTTTCTGCTTTTGGTCTATTTCATTGATTTCTCTTTTATATTTGCTCTTTCCTTTTATGTTTCTTTCCTCTCTTGCTGAATGGCTAACATAGTTGTTTAAACATATTTGTATATTTTAAATATGCATTTTAAACATATTTAAGGTTACTATTTTCATTTAAGGACTACGTTAGCTGTATCTCACAGAATTTGATGTATACCTTTTTAAATGTCAAATAATTCCATGTACTTCTAATTTTTAAAGTTCTTTCATGCAATCTTTTCCAAGCTAAGGATTATTTAGTAAGATACTTTACTATTTCCAAAAATACCCATTTTTAATGCTACCATTTAAATATCAATTGCTAATTTTACTGTAACTTGGTTAGAGAAGGGAATCTGTAAGATACCGACTTTTAGGAATTTGATAAGGCTCCTTTTTAGGACCAAATACATGTTCTCTTTTTATAATTTCCTAATGTGGGCATTTCTCTGTCTTTCCTATTTGCTTTTCTGTTAGTTCTTTCAATCAGGGAATTTTTATATTTAATTGTGAAAACTTTCTCCATTACTTTAGAACTATTTTTACAAATATTTTCTATCCTTCTTCCCCTCACTTTCTTCTGGGATTTCTAACTGCAAGACGTGAATGTTTCTACCTCAAACCTGTATAAATCTGTATTAGTTTCTTGGGCCCTTAATAACAAATTATCACAGACTTAGAACAACACAAATTCATTCTCTTAGAGTTCTGGTGGTCAGAAGCCTGTGATGTATTTCACCGGGCCAAAACTACAGTGTTAGGCAGGACCTCACCCCCTCTGAGGGCTGCAGGAAAGAATCTGTTCCCTTGCCTAGTCCAGCTTTGGAGATTTATTCCCTGCAATCCTTGGCTCTTGGCCTCTTCCTCATTTTCAAGATCAGCAACATGGTCTCTTCAAATCTCTTTCTGCCTCTTCACATCTGGACTCACCCTGATAATCCAGTCTCAACCTTATTGCATCTACAAAGTCTGCTTTGCCCATCGCAGTTGCTTAGCACTTTTGTTTGTTTCTGTACTCTGTGTCCTGTTTCCTCACTTCTGAAAGAGTTTGTCATTCTTCAATCTCACTACATTTATTTTTGGCTATCTCCAGTCTTTCCATTATTCTATCAATTATTTTAGTGATGATCATTTCTATCATTCTCATTTGACTCTTAACATGACTTTCGATACCTTCTCCATTTGGTTATGTATTGAGTGCATTTATTATGCTTATTTTAAATTGTTCCGTGAGATCTAATAACTATTTATTATGCTTATTTTAAATTGTTCTGTGAGATCTAATAACTCAACTTCATGTCACATGTGTGGTTTATTGTATTACATCTGTAGATATCAAGTTATTTTAGCCTAAGACCTCATGACCTCCTGGGCATAGCAGCTACTCTTTCTAGTAAAACATTCTTGGAAATTTCTAAAGGCCAAATGCTACCTTGTGTCCTTCCTGGTAAGTTTCAAAAGATTGGATGAAATGAAACACAGAATGGTAGGCTCCAGGTACCACAAAACAAGGTAACCACTACTATATGATGCTGGTCCACAATGAGACTTGCAGTATTGGCTTGCAGAAATATGCAACACTGGGAGAGGTGATTTCTGTAGGTTGCAATTCAGGTACCCTAGGTGTTGGAGGAAAGAAGGTAGGCCTGTACCCATTTTAGCATCCAGTCAGGCTTTGGCTTCTCTGGCATTACCCATCCAAAACCTGCTGTTGCTACTAATTCCTGTCACTAAGAAGGACCATGATCCTCCAAGGCAGTGTAAAGAAGGGGGAGAACCAGAAACGGAAAGTTTTCTTCTACTTTATCCTTTTACTGCCACCTCAGTTATCACCTGTGTAGGTCTATACCACACTCTCCACAAAGAACCACACAGACTCATGCCAGTTTATGATAATTTTCAATCTTCCAAGTATCTCTCAATTTTTTGTTAGTTCCTAATTTCATGTTTCATTTCTATAGTCTTTATATGTTTGCTTTGTAGAGAAAGATCCAGCAGGCTTCCCATCCTTGTTCTCCCTCCTGACAGAAAGAAGAAGCCTATTTCCAGAAGAGGGTTTGTCTGGTAAGCCCCAGACATGGCTAATTATGGGTTTAATTCCATCATGGCATCTTGTTCTTTTTCCCAGCCTCCCTTGCAGTTAGATCCAGTCGTGTGATCCAGTCTGCCCAATGAAATGAAAGGGCAGCCTGCCCTGGGACTTCTACAAATCATTCTACTTTCTTAAAAAAGGCCCTCCCACAATTTTCTCCTCATCTTGAATATAGCTGTGATGTCCGGAAAAGTTACAGCCCTTCTGCAATCAGGAGAGGAAAACAAAAAAACTGCAGAGTCTCATCCTTTTGTTATTAAGCTCCTGAACCCATGCCAGCTCCGACAAACCTGATTAATAGTGCTATGCCACTCTTAATTGCTATTTTTGTTACTTGAAGCATGCAAATGGCCAGCTTTTTACTTTCTATATCTTTCCAAGAGAAAAGAATATTTACGAAATACCCAATGAATAGCATGACCATTGTCCCAGGGACTCTAAATAAATCATTTCATTTAAATATAATGGGAAGTCCACATGGGGTTATACAATTTCCTTTTGTAAAAAAATTAAAATACTGAGGCTTAAGGAAGTAACAAAAACCTTGCTGAGGGTTAAAATTTAAATTAAATTGAATTGAATTTTAAAATTTCTGCTCTTTTCAATACACCATATTACCTACCCAATCTATTTATGTACAATACCTAAATGAATCTATATGTGAGAGTACATTTATCTATAGTGGCTTTTAATTTTCCTTCCTGTCCTGAAGAGACTACTTTTTGTAAACGACACTCACTTCTGGTAAAATTATATCTTTAATTCCTTTGGTTGTCAAGGCTTTTTTTAGCACTGAGAACACACTACCATAAGGCAAACTCCCTTGAGTGGGCACCAGCTTAAATACTTGCCAGGTAACAGAAAATACAGTATCTAAATCCAGCCTTGAGAGAGTGGGGCACAAGCTAGGCGCTTGGAGGTTAAAGTGTCCCAAAGACAGCCTTTGTCTCTTGTGCTATTCTGTCTGAGACAGCCCCTGGGGATATTATTAGTCTCTTTAACATCTGTGAGGGAATTAAAGCTGGAACACAGGCCAGTGGCCTCACACTAGGGAAGTGAGATATAACGTGCGACCAAAGAAATCTCAGCCACAGAAAAGATGCTGTCATGCCTTTCTTTTAAATCCACTCTCTGTGTAAAAGAAGCCAGGCTTTATCACTGGTGCTGACAAGGAACAGAGGCAGATCCAAAGACTATGTCAGACCACAGCAAAGGCATTAACAGAGCACCCACAGCGTTATGTAGCTTTGAGCTGTAGGGAATAATGAGTCTCAGTCTTGATTTGTTTTTGAACAAGGGAAACACTTAAGGAGATAGTAAATAGGCTTTGTTTTGAAGTTGTTCAGCTTTGTGCCTAGATCAAATGATGTAATCATTATTCTCCTTAGAATAATTTCATCTATTTCTAGTAAGTTACAGAATATTCTAACTTTGGAGCAGAGGTTATTCTTGTTTATTGCTGCTTCAAACAATGAAGGATGCAAACTTGACACAAAAGACCTCAATAATTAGCTTGCAGAGCATCATAAAACTTCACCTCTCACAAGGACCTAAGAGATCACGGAGTTCAACCTCAGTGCTTTACAGATGAATTTGCTGAGATCCGGGGGGGGGGGGGTGTTAAATGACTTTGTCTGCGGTCACAGTGCTCAGCCACGACTGCACTGGGACTAGGACCGAGAACTCTTGGAAGTGCTTCATTGCAATTCTACCACTCCAGTGAAGCTTTCATGACAAAGTACAAACAGGCGCATTCAAAGGCCCCAAACTGGAAGACAACCCCTTATTCCTCCAGGTCATAAAGATTCCCAAATCTTCCCCAATTTTCAAAGATCAGCACTCTCTGGCACATGCCAGCAGGCGCACATGTACACATGTACACACACACACACACACACACACAAACCTATGTGATGTCTCAAAGACATGCCAAGGTATTTTTGATGGGGTTACATGTATGCCAGTATGGATCATAAAGACTGATTAACTGCAGGATTTTATTCTTCTCAAATATATGGGTTCTCTTTGGAGATTATAAAATATATAGCTTTGTATACATTATAAATAACATATACATATTTTAATACTTCCATTAAGGAAGAATAGTAAATCACAACTGTTTTGCTACTGGACTTCAATATCTATGCCAAAGAAATGCCCTTATTATCCTGCTGTTTCTTAGGTTGTCCTTCATCATTTTCTTTGCTGGCATAATCACCTAAAATATAACCTTGGAAAAGTACTTTGCTTTTCTTAGTTCTAGCCATTGAAAAACACCTTTAGGTAAGTACATTTATAAAATGTTATCCTCATTTCTTTATTTTTACAATCCTATTCTCAGTCTGCAAAGAGGTGCTTCTAATTCAGTCTCCTTTTTAGTCAAACTTCTCATTTTCTGGAGTAGAAGCGATAAAGGTGGCGACTGACTGAACTCTTTCTTTTGGTATTTTGGACAAAAGACAGACTGTGCTGAGCCATTTGAGACATGATCAAAGCTTAGCCAGTCCACCCCTCCTACTGGAGAGAACCTGTTGACAAAGGAGAGAGTCTATTTCTGCTAATAATAACAATGATAATAAGAACTGGCATTTATGAGTGTGATGTAGATTACCAAAAACTCTCCATGTTTTTTCTCATTTGATATTCACAACAGTACAGTGAGGAATATATTATTTCTGGGTCCATATTAAGAAAGGATGGTTCTATTATAATTTATTATTTATACAAATAAATCATTCATACAAATTATTTGTGAATTAGTTATTCTGAAAAATCTTCTCAAATGCAATAATTTTAGCTAATGTTTACTGAGTTCTTCTTATATATCTTTGCGAAAAAATATTTAAGACATATTGATGAAACCATACCCCATACCTCATGAATTCAAGGCCCATAAAGTAGGAACAAAATAGGAACAAAATGATTCACGGAGACCCCCAAGCTGACTTTACAGAGAACCAGGGAAGCAACTTGCTAACATACCAGGCAGCTGAACACTGCACAGGCACAATGAGAAACTAGACCAGCAGAGTGAACTTTAGAGGTCAAAAATGCAGATCAAAAATCCCCTGCTTATAACACACTGAATGCCCCAAATTTGCACATGAAGAGACATGAAGAACCGTCTGGGCTGCAGAGAGAACTCTTGAAACTTACCTTTACTTTCCAGGAATCATTCTGGAGCCTTCTTCTCCTCCTACTCCTTACTTTTCACTATAAATATCCTACTCAAGAACAGATGGGGGGAGACAGAGCTGAGCATTCCCTGAGCTGAGCGCCTCCTTGCCTGGCCACCCTAAAATAAAGCCTTTTCTCTCTGCAAAAGGCCATTGCCTCAGTACTTGGTCTTTCCAGGCAAAGAGCCCACTTGCCTGGTTATATCAAGATAGCTTAATTGTTCACACCAACAGGCTAAGACTTAAAAAGTGTAATTCATTTGTCCAGGAGCACACAGCTAAGAGGCAGTGAAGCTGTACATGATTTCAGTCAGTATGAATATCTAGCTACTGGTGAAAAGTGCAGTTAAGCCGTGAAAAAAAAATGCTTTTTAAAAAGTATGATAAGAAACAGAAAACAAATAAGTCCATTATAGCTACCGGTATTACAGTTACTATTATTGTGTTATGATTATCCAAGGGTTTCCTGTTGACAACCAAGCTGAAAAAGCAAACATGGCGGATTTTGACCATTTCCTTTTTACGACTTTGCCAAGACGGAGAGGGAGCTATGAACAATTCCAAAATAGATATATATGAATACATGTGACTGGAATTGAATGATAAAGAATTTCTCTTTGGTGATTTAATGTCACAGACATGGGTATGGGTGCTGGGTGTATTCCATCACCTTCCTTGATCTCCTGAGTTCCTTCTCCATCTTACTGAGCAGTTGAGCTTTAACGACCTGCTGTGATACGCTTCTTTAAGGTTTGTCTAACGGAGAAAAACAGTAGCTGCGAGGGCTACCTGTGGGAGAGTGAAGTCAGGGTATTTATTCTCCCCAGATTACTCCTTGCAGTGTCACTGTGGGCTGGCTGTGTCCCTTTACTATAGGGCACCTGTCAGGCAGCCCTCAGAATCCTGCCAATTGGTCCTTTCCAGTCCCTCCAGATATAAGGTAATGGCTCCCACCTGCTGCGAGCCCAGAAGTGCCAAGCTATCCGTTGTTGGGTTTGCCCACCTCTTTGTGAACAGTTCCTTATAAAACTCTCTTCAAAGGTTCCATCCTCCAGGTCACACCGTTCGGAAGTGTGAGATCCTGGCCAAACTGCAAATGTAACTTGTCTGCCTCCGGAGTCTGTAGACTTTCCATTACCATATAAAAGTTGTATCATGCTACGTATATGCTTCACTGATAAGAAAGAACTGTCCACCTGCCTTTCAAATGTGTCAAATGCAATCAACCTGTAGCAGAGAGTCACCCCACATTCTGCTTTCCAGATACCTTATACTTAACTACGTGCTGCTTTAATCACTGTACTTGACACTGTATTATTGCATTTAACTTAGAAATGTTGCATTTCTACAGCTAAGAAAATCGGCAACGCTCTTCCTAGAGTTACCCACCTATCCCATGCACATTTATGTCAACATTCACATTTCTATCCATAACCAAAAATAGTCACCAGTTGCAATTTGGCCCATGGCATACATTCTCTATCTCTGTATACAACATTCCTCAACCTTAGTTCTGTTTCTCTGAAGCCACCTGATAAATACACACTTTTATTGGAAGTAGAAATTAAATGCAGGATATTAGGTAATCAGTCATGCCAATTTTTCAATATTGTGTGACTGTAGCGTTCATAAACATTTTTCCTGGGACATCATTTTATGCTACTTAATAAATGAATACTGGTCTCACTGTTTTTAACTTTCTTGCCATTTTTAACAAGAAATTTCTTCTGCATTTTTTTCCATCTGCCATGGTAAAAAGTCACTAGAAAGTTAAGGTCTAAGAAATCAAAGGTTGTACATTTTTAGTGCAGAGATCCATGTATGAGACTTCCTAATAACAGCGAAAGAGCCAAAGATGAAACAAGGTTGGTATTACCACACATTTTATTTGAATCTAGTTCTCTTTTGACAGAACAGACTTAGAGGCATGGAATCTGTGTCCTCGGAGGGTAACCACTAACATAGACAAGTGACTGGTAATAGACTAGATTCTTGGACAACTGCCTTTAAACAAGAACTTTAAAATCGAGCTTAGTACCAAGTAAAGAAGCCCAATGGGAGACTCACACAAAAGCATTACTAGACACATCCTTGCCTTCTAAAAGTGGGTCATTAAAGAAGGCCAGATCTGTTGAATTCGTCATAAATCAGACTCAAGTTTGTCATACTTAAGATGAATCAATCCTTGACCCCTGGACCCAGAGGTTGCAGTCTCAGAAGTTTTAGTTATATCTTCCCTCTTTTGTAATCAGTTAAAAAAAAAAAGGCATTTTCATGGAATAATAAATTGAATTAAGTTAATTTGTATCCAAAGATACTCAAAGTCAATTAAAGTGGAAGTTTTGACATATTTACCATCAAGGAAATATTGCAACAGCCAGTCCTACGTAAGTCTATGCCCAGCTTTGTCTTTTCTCTGCAGTTGCAGCGTTTACCTGATTTGCCTTTCTTTTGAGCTCCTGCTGAACTATTTCAGATCTTACTCAAGGTTTTTCTTAGGTTAAAGAAACAGCTAATGTAAAGTTGCTGAGGAAACCTCAGGGGTGTATGTGTACATGTTTGTATGTGTGCAGCTCTGTGTGCCTCTCAGTAGTTTTGTGAAAGCCACGTTTTCATCTTTAGGGTTCAGAGTAAAATACAGCACTTTAATGAAAAACACAGGAAAAAAACCTTGGTTGATTCTCAACGGTAACACAACAACTTGGACCTTTTCTAACTCAGTTACTGTTCTCGAACCCTAGCCCCAGGTCATAATGATCATAATTATCATGTTCCCCTTAAATAATAATAATGTAATTGGTTTCAGGGAAGATACTGAAATCAAACAGCCAGATCTGAATCCTAGATTTTCCACCAGCAAATTGTATGTAAATCTTGGGAAAATTACTGCCCTTCTATTCTAAACCTTTAAAGCATTAGAAAAGTATACAAGTCAGTTAAATTCTACCACCTCAAAAGATTAGTGTTTTAAATGAGTTTGAAGGAATGATGGCTATGAAACACTCATTATTTTAGTCTCTGATACATGGTGTAAGCTTAATAACTGCTATGTTTTAAATATATAATGATAAAACTCTTTTCTGATATAGTTGCCAACTCTGAAATTATCGAACTTCATTTTTTTCAAATGCTTTCTCAAAGTAAGAGATAACTTTATGTCAATTAATATAGTGTCTTTTCTACTTGAGTTAATAGAAATGGCTTAGAAAAAAAATGGAGTGATTTTAACCTTCATCTTTCCCTACTTTCCATTTAAATGCTACTTTTAGCAATCTTATAGTTCATTATCAATCACTCCCTCTCCAAAATACATACTGTTAGCATGATGTTCCTTATGGAGAACAAAAAACAGTAAAAAATAATAAAGACACCACCCTAGGGCTCTCCACTGTAATCTCTTCCAGAATGCTAGATCTCCCCATCCATTACAGTTACTGTAACTTATAACTATATATTAATTTGGATGACTGTTCACATTCCAATGATCTATTGTTGACTAAAAAATGCTCAAAAATTAAGATCTGGAAACAACAAAAATACGATTCTGTTTCACTATTTTCTGGGTCCTAAATTTAGGCAGGGCTTAGTGGGTGGCATTTTTTTTCCATGTACCATAGACTGAGGTCACTAAATAGTATTGAATCACAACTAGTTCAGAGGGGACAATATGGTTACTCCCGTGACCAGTATCTTGGAGGCAATGGATGGAAGGCTGAACTCAGCTGACTCCCATATACTCCACGTAGACTCTCAATAACGTCTACCCTGAAAGACAGTAGAAATTCTTGCATTGCAGCTCAGGGCACAAAGGGAACAAGGTAGAAGTAATCTAAAATAGTCCCTTAAGTATTTTAAGGAATAAATAAATACTTGTGACCTAAATGAATTCATCTACTAGAAATATTTTCATTGTACTAGACAACTAAAAGGAAATTCTATAACTCAAATGTATGATTAATTCATTTTTAGCATCGAAGTCACTATGTTAAATCACACTCAATCAATGAGTATGGGCTTATGGATAAGGTACTGTTGCTTCACTTAACTTGACCATAACAAAATTTCCATTTGAGCTGTGACGGTAAAAGTATTTGGGTACTAATTATATATCTTGTACTCTTTTGCATGCTACAGATGATATAAGAACAAAAAGGGACTCACAGATTTCTACATCATGAGCTCTATGAGGACAGGGACCTGCTACACTGCAGTTTATGCATTATTTGTGGGATAAGTAAATAAAATCGTCTTTGAGTAGAGATTTTTCTTATAGTTGAAGTTTCATGTAGGTTAATTGTCATTTTTCTTTTAAAATAAAAACATATTTTGTTATTGGGAAATACATAAATATTCTAGCTCTTAAAATATGTATTTTTTTTCACACAGTTCATATGTGTTTCTAGTAGATGGTGCTAAGTTTAGATGGTAAGTCATCTGATCAATGATGTCAAGTTAAACCTTAAACTAGTTCAAAATCAGTATATTCAATTCTACAGTTTTATTATAAGATTTTTAATTTTACTTGATTCTTATCAAAAGAAAAATCCAGAATAAAGACATGATTTGCAACTCTGAATTATAGTTATAAAGAGAAAAAATGGGAAAATATTTATGCTTCATTAATTGTTCAAAAGCCGAAATTAAAATCAAAAGGAAATGTAAAACTAAGCAAAACACCAGTTCATGTTGGAGGATATTAGGAAAAAAAGAACAGCGAATCATATTCTGAGTACTCACAAAGCTAGATCTAAATAAAAACATCTACCATTTTTTGCGCACTAATGATGCATCAAGCACAGAACCATGATTCAGAAGAAATAGTGAATTACTACACCCACTTTACAGATGAGTCCTACAACTGCTAATTAGTTTTCCCCAATTAATACGGCTAAAAGTGACAAGCTAATATTTTAACCCAAGTCTGGTTAGTGCCAAAGTCTATGCACCAAACTATCTTACTGTTACTTGTGCTCTATCTATTCATTCAACAGATAACAAACTGAGCTAAAGGCAATCAGTAGCAAACTCAATAATGCAGAAGAATGATTAAATTATTTGGAAAATAGAATAATTGAAATCATCCTATCAGAACAGCAGATACAAAGACAAATAAAAAAATGACAGCAACATGCATGCAAGATCTATGGGATAATACAAAGCTGCCAATCTACATATAAGAGAAATCCTAGAAGAAGAAGAAAGAGAAAAAAAGGATAAAAAATGTGTTTAAAGAATTTATGGCTGAAAGCTTCTCAAACCTAAAGGAGAAAACAGTTATTCAGGTATAGGAAGAAAATAGGGTTCCGAATAAGATCAATACAAACAGATCTACACCAAGACATACCATAATTAAAATGGCAAAAGTTAGAGAGAGGATTTTAAATGCATCAAGAGAAAAACAAAGAATTAATTACAAGACAAACTTCAAAAGGCTATTAGCAGATTTCTCTACAGAAAGTCTGCAGGCCAGAAGAGAGTGGCAAAATATATTCAAAGTCCTGAAAGGGAAAAATCTGCAAATAAGGATATTCTATCCAGCAAGACTGTATTTTAGAATAGAAGGAGAGATAAAGAAGTTCTCAGACAAGAAAAACTGAAAGAACATAGCAACACTGAAAGAAATTCTGGAAGATCTTATCGAAAAAGAAAAAAGGCAACAATATCGGAAAAAGAAAATCACAATAGGAAAAGTAAATATATAAAAGGACTGTAGATCATTTAAGTCAGTTTATAGATTAAAAAATTTTTAAAAATCCTAAAGTGACTATAATTACAATGAACAGCAAAAAGATAAACATGAAGATGTAAAATAGGACATCAAAATTATAAAATATGGTGGAGAGGAGTAAGAAAATGTAGATTTATTTTTAGAATGTGTTTGAGTCTATATGACTATTGGTCTAAAGGAAATAAACATAGCAATGGGTTAACATATTTGAAAAACAGAGTAACCACAAATCAAAAACATACATTTGACTCACAATAACCAAAAGGGAGCGCTCATAAAGATGGGAAGTTTCAACATATACAAATCAATCAATGTGATAACGCCGCATAAGCAAAAGAAAAGATAAAAGCCACATGATTATCTCAACAGATACAAAAAAAGCCTTTGATAAAAAAGAATGAAATAATGCCATTTACATTAATATGGATGGACCTTGCGATTATCAAACTAAGTTAAGCAAGCCAGAGAAAGACAAATTTCATATGATATTTTTTATATATGAAATCTAAAAAAATGATGCAAATGCACTTATTTATAAAACAGAAGTAGATTCACTGACATGGAAAACAAAATTATGTTTGCCATTGGTGATGCTGGGGTTGGGGGAAAGATAAATTAGGAATTTGGGATTAACAGTTTGGGATTTATTTATATACTACTATAAATAAAATAGATAAACAACAAGGACCTACTGTATAGCACAGGGAACTGTATTCAATATCTTAACCTATAATAAAAAAGAATCTGACAAATAATGGGTATATATTCCTGAATCATTTTCCTGTATACCTGAAAGAAACACAGCATTGTAAATCAACTATACTTCACTAAGACAGACAAACAAAACTAGATAATGATTAGGTGGTTAAGAAGGGTAAGTTACAGTTCAAGTACAACACACTGTGTTATACGGAATGACTAACCAAAGGGGACCTGCTGTGTAGCACAGAGAACTCTACCCAATAGTCTATAATAATCTATGTGGGAAAAGAGTCTGATAGAGAATGGATGCGGGTACATGTATCACCGAATCACTTTGCTGCACAGCAGAAATTATCAAAACATTATAAATCAACTATACTTCAATAAAACTAAAATAAAAGAAGCAAACCAGGCAAAGTCCCTGTTCTTCTGAAGCTATCTAGTTTAGGGAGATATATAATAAATAAGATTTGTGTGGAAGTCATATCATAATGAGTGCTATGAAAAAGATTGAGTGCGATATGGAGTGTCTATATTGAGGTTGGTATTAACGTCAGATCAATGAATAATATCATGTTGAAATATTAAATGTATTTTTTTCACTTGTATAGTTTTGGGTCTTTGAAATTACTTTTAGGAAGATACCAAATTCTTAATCACAATGAAAATTAAGGAGTTCCCATCGTGGCTCAGTGGAAACAAATTTGACTAGTATCCATGAGGATGCAGGTTTGATCCCTGACCTCACTCAGTGGGATAAGGATTCAGCATTGCTGTGAGCTGTGGTTTAGATTGCAGACGTGGCTTGAATCTGGCATTTCAGGCCAGTAGCCAGTGGTGCAGACCAGCAGCTATAGCTCTGATTTGAATGCTAGCCTGAGAACCTCCATATGCCAAAGGTGTGGCCTTAAAGAGACCAAAAAAAAAAAAAAAATTTAGTCACTGTAAAGAGCTTTGTACTCATTTATCCTTCCAGGTACAAAATGGGTTTTAACTCACAAAGACAATACACTTCCTGACATTTATAATAGCAGTCAGGCTCATGATCTCCTGTAAAGTTTAGACCATTACCACAGACATACAGCTAAAAATACAGGAAATGAGGATATATCTTTAAACTTTGTCTTGAATATCTTAAAGGATGAGTATGATCAAGTTAAATTTACTTAACTGATCAGTGTGGAGCAGAACATGGTTGTACATTCTAGATTTTGATTTATAGGTCAGGTCAGTATGTTTTATAGAATACATTGTTCAACATAGCATCATATAATATTATATACTGACCAACAGTATATTGCTCAATATAATATGTTTTGTGGGGGAGAGGGATCACAAAAACCAATGGCTTTGAATCAGTTTAAACCTAAGAGTGGATCTAGTGGAAGCAGACTAGGTTAGCTCAGCAAAAGCAAAAGATGAAGATCCGACAGTTCCAGGTATCTTCTGGATAAATTTGTGGGGCTCCATGGGTGACATTAATTTGACTCAGCCTGAACAAACCCCAACTTATGATGCCTCGTTAGATTTTCCAGTTCTCAAGAGAGACGCCAGCAATGGCCAAATTTGCACCAGTTATCCTGACTTCTGGACCAGTTAATGATGCCCGGGAGGACAGGGTGGCGTTATGCAAACTAGGCTGGTCTCATCAGTGGGTGTCACATTATCGATTTCCACTCCCCGTAGTGCCTAGCAGAGTGCCTGGCACATGACAGGTAATTCACCAACATTATTTAAAAGAATATTTTTCAGCTATCAATATAACAATATACTATTATAGCTTGTTATGTGCCTTGGCATATGAAAGGGAATATTATTCTCTTTTCAAAAATTTTCATTGAATTGGGCCATCCTAAGAAAATCAGTTAAAAGCAAGTCAGAATCCTCTTTTCACTGCTTCACAATTCATCTGCCAAAGCATTTAAATATTCAACATTACATAAAACACTTAGGATTCTTGAGGTCTTTATCTATTTACTGCATGTTTCTATCAACAAATTGTATTTATTAATCTGCTAAGTATAGTAATGAGTAATCAGTATTCACTTTTGCTATATAAAAGCCAGTAGTGAAGCAGGGTTACTGAAAGTTTATAGGCAAAGGATGCTCCAACAGAACACATACGTTTTGGTGCTTTACCTACTTTGTGGAGATCAGCTCTAGGATTCCATTCTCCAATTGCACTGTGCAATAAAAGCAGTGTACACACACACACACACACACACACACACACATTAAGAGGCAATCTGCTATTTTGGTTACCTTGATAGCTCAGACTTATAGGAACTGCCATTATCTTTCAATACAGAGGCCACTAAAGAATTAAAATGATAGCTTTGCCGTAAAAAGACCCCCCCCAAATGATAGCTATGTAAAGGATTATAATAAACATTTAAAATTTGTTCTTTATAACTATTTGCTATTTGCTTTGGATTTCTGATTAAAACCCATGGATAGGAATTTTTACCTCTATTTACAAATGAAGAAATTGAGAGCCAGAATCCCCTAAGTAAAGATAAATATCCACTGTAGAACTGGTGTTTAAAATATTGTCTGACTGGCTCTGAAGCTCATGTTCTTTACATTATTATGACTCTAGTATATTTTAAAATATTTGGACTTGAGATGTTAATGTATATTTTTAAAAGAGTACAAGGAGAAATACTGCAAAATTAACTTGCCAACAGTTGGAAAAGAGGAGGCTACTGAATTACTGGAAAGCAGATCATCTGTTTGAGGAACAAATCCTAAGAGACTAACAATGACATCCCTTCTGTGTCGTAGACACTCCTGGGAAACCAAAAGAAATTATTTTTAACAAATGGAAAGATAAAAGTCGCCCAAACACTTACAAAAGACATCATCTTGTTAAACTGTAACTTTAAATAAAATATTCTTCTGACACCTGCAGACTAAATTTGAATTCTTGTGACAAATATTTCAGGTGATAAGCAATCTAATAATAATGTCAACCACTCTGACTTCATCTGGCAAACTGGTTCTTTAGAAATTGTGCATGAGACATTTTCTAATTGTTGTAACCTTATGTTCTCTTCTTATGTATGGAAAAGTGCTGAAACTGCTGCATGGTTAACTGCAGAAAGACACTATGAAGACAGTATTTGTGGAACCACCAGAAGTTAAATAGGCTGAGGAGGAAATTTAGCCAAAACTACAAACCATACTGGCAACACCATGGAGGCCTTCGGGATGTTTTGCAAAATTAATTTAGGAGTGAAAAGAATGTAGGACCTAGAGTCAACTGAAAGTATAGACTAGTGCCAACACCTCTCAATTATGTGACTTGTGTGAAAATCAAATGAGATAACTGATAAACAACAACAAAAAAAGGTCTTTACCTTTTAAAGAGTTTTACAAATGTTGGTAATTATATTTTAGCATGTACCCCCCAAATCATGTTTCTATTAGTATCTCTCTTTTAACATTTTGGTAATACGGTCCAACTTTTGTCAATGAATGCTTAGCTCCCTATATGGATAAGTATTATAATAAATTGAAATGTGTTTTATCTGAATGTTGTGTAGCTTAATGACTATCTGTAAACGACTCTGCTGTTCCATCCCTGCATTGTAGAACCTTCACCCTCCTTTTTCCACCGAGAATTTGAAGAGACAGTGTAGACCAGAAAGAGTACTGAGAAAGGATTCTGAGGACCTGAATAACTTCCATAGGACCTGAGGGAAATAATTCAAGTTCCCTTAACTTCTGTTTACATTCCATTAAATAGAATTTTCTCCCTAATTTATAGTATAGCTGTGAGGATCAAATGAGATGATGTCCTTCATAAACAAGCATATACATGTAAGAAAATATTCAGACACTAGTGGCAGAATCGTAGATGAATGCATATTTCTACCATGACACTTATACGCAGATCCTGGCTTGTGTGTCTCATCCCTCCAGTACAGGCAGTGTGACTTGACTTTTTTAGGGTCTCTGCAAATGCTTCTATTAAGGAGCATGTCAGTCGTTCAGCAAGTGTTACAAATGCCACAATTAAGTGCAAGTTATACCAGGGGATGGGAATACAATGGCAGGCAAACTGCCCAGACTCTTGTCCTTATAGACCAAAAACACCATAAGAATGCTGCAAATTCATTCTTTATTCTTCAGTACTTGTCCCTGAGAAAAAGTGTTTGGAATATGAGGAAACGGCATTTAGAGTTGAACTCACATAGAGCTAAATATCTCTAGACACAAGGTATCTCTCCCTCCCAGAGCTATCATCTGTTTTTGCACTTGCTCATTTTGATGAGATAAAAATAGGCAAAACATCCAGACTGGCCGAGCTCTTATTCAGATAGCCTACATTATAAGAACACTATTGCCTAACATCACCTGAATTTTGTAAATTTCATGAACTACTATTTAGAAATAGTCTAAAATCATACAGTAAAACACATCTGGACCTGCAAATAAGCAAGAAGGATGAACTGTGAAAGTTCATGTTAAAATAATGACCCCCACTTTTATTCACAGCCAAAAAAAGTGTGCTTACATGCACAAGCCCCAAGCTCTTGGTTTCAAAGAATGATGAAAACTCCTTCAGCTCACCTTGATCTAGAAACAAACAAATTTGCTAGAAATGTTGTTCCCCCGGCATTTGAAGGGCAATGATGACATTAATGACATTCTGTTCGATGTCAAACTGATATAAAAGCTGCAAACATCTGACAAAAGACTGCCATCCCTAAATGGCAGAAATTATTGAAACCACAGGTCCTATAGCACTCTCTCTGGGAATCTTTTTCAGGGAACAGTTGGACGTGGGCTTTTTGGAGCAACCTGTAGTTACCCCCTCAATTCATGCTGGTCAAGTCTTTTACCAAGAGAGTTTTGCTTTCAGTATTTATGTAGTACAGCAGGCAAGTGTTTACCTCAGGGCAGGAGAGTCAACTCAATGCTTTATAATCAGTGTGCCACTGGCAGCTCCGTTGCCAAGGGAAACAAAGCCATCTTTTGGGGGAGGGATCTCTGCAAGGGATGAGTAGAAGATAATCCCATCAATTTTGGTCAGTGTCCTACTTGAAGGTGTCTTTGCTGCATGAACAGCAGTCACAAAAAATTGAATAAGATTATATTTTACGATCATTTAGGGACTTGTGTCTGAGATCTCTATATCGTACAAGTAATGCCAATGTTTTTTCCATTTTTAAAATTAAATGAAATAATTTGGTTTTAAGTAAATATTCAGCTGGGAATGCCTTACCCACTTCCTCCTACCTCAGCAAGCAGAGGGGAAATGTGATGCTAATTCTCCTCTCATGTGTAGGGGAAGGTTCTCAGACCGTGTCTTTAAGAAGGAAGCTTTGGACATAGATTAAGCCTGGACCACAATCTGTGTTTTAAAATGTCATGAAAATGGCTTGGACTGGAGTTTCACAAATGCCTTCTATCTTTCTTCCAACATTCAAAATATAAATTAATCTCATGCTAGATTTCATCATTAATAAACATTTACCGGGATTAGCAGCCTGACCTTTCCCGTAGCCTTGTAATTAGCTCATTTTTGTGCCCAGACTGCACAGTGGAAGATGGCTTGTGAAAGAACTGGAGAGTGAGAAAGCCTTGAGGACATTATGGCAATAATCTGGTGACTAATGTAGAAGGCAACGAGGACAGGAATGGAACAGAGGAAGTCAAAGTGGAAGAGGAAGAAATACGTATTTATTGAGGGCTTCGCTTGTTCTAAGCTAAGGGCCAGAAACCATAAGCTGCCTCATGTAACTATCTGAATAAAACTGAAAGACACATATCATTGTCCCCATTATAGACACTGAGGGATGGCAGAGAGAACTGTGCATATGGACTTAGTAGGTTTCTGAATAAATGCATGAGTGAAAAAAGTAACTCTTCAAAACTGTTATTGAATATTCCAGTGGAGTCAAATTATACCTATCGTTTCTATTAGCGTGCCTGCAATACCTAAGGCATGATGATGTTGAGGAAAGAGTCAAATCCTTTCACTGAGTTACGTCATTCGCTGATACTGAAATATGACCGTCTACATTACGTGAGATGCTTTGAGCACAATGCAGAGCCGGGCAGAGACTGGTTTGTGAGAATTTTGACTTGCTCTTGTTTCTTGGACATCTTTGTAATCTGATTTCAGTTTACTAGAGATTCAGTTTTGATATTCTCAAAAAGAACAGAGGAAATCCGTCTCCATTCTTCATCAAACGAATATCTGTGAGAACAAATAATGACCCCCCAAAACCCACTTAATCTTCCTGAGATATATAAAGTATATGAAAAACCTAGTTATTTTCTTGTATGAATTTAGTTATGAGGCAAGCAGACTCTCTGGGTACACATCTGGGCTCCACCACTGACTGTTTGATTTTGGACATGTTTGCTAACATTTGTGCAACTCAGTTTCCTCACTTCGAACCTCGGACCTCTCTTATTTCCCGCACAGACTTGTGGTGGACAAGCTAAATTAGGCAAAAACTATTTTAATCACCACCCTAGTTGCCTGCTGTAGGAAAAATGATTAAGTCTCTGAAGCAGTGAAAAATACGAATAACAACGGAACAATACATGCAATAAATGTCAATTTAGTTCAAGATACATTTATTGGTACCTATTGTGTGAAGTACATGACAGATAGATACACAAAGATGAATCAGGCCTTGAGTTTATCATCCAATGGAAATAAAGATACCCAACCTTTTTTTTTTTTTTTTTGGTCTTTTTAGGGCCACACCTGTGACATACAGAAGTTCTCAGGCTAGGGGTCAAACTGGAGCTGCAGCTGCTGGCCTAAACCACAGCCACAACAATGCATGATCCAAGCTGTGTCTATGATTTATACCACAGCTCACAGCAATGCCAGATCCTTAACCCACTGAGCGAGGCCAGGGATCAAACCTGCATCCTCATGGATCCTAGTCAGGTTCATTATCGCTGAGCCATGATGGGAACTCCATACCTAAACTATTTTAATTCAAAGTCGTAAAGCTATTAGAGAGATTTATATACAAGATATTACAGGATGACAAAGTAGGGATACCTATGATGAGCCATAGGTTTCCTGGAGATGACAACTAATCTGGAATTTAAAGGATAAACGCAATTAGCAAAATTTTTGATAAATGCATTGTAAGTATAGCAGCTACACTACCAACCTTTAAGAGATACGAAACAACAAAGTACAGTGAAATGTAAATAGCATAGGTCAGGCAAATCTTTAATACCAAGTCAAAGAGATGGGACTTCATCCTGTGAGTGGTTAAGAACCACTAAAGAGCTTTCAAAGGAGTGATGGGGACAAATTGTTACTTTGGACAGTTCACTCCTGCCGCAAGAAGAGGGACTAGCTGATGACGTGGGAAGGAAGAGCCACACTGAACTTAAAGCATTATGCTGGTTGACTCTTTTATTATCTCATGCTCATGGGACTGAGAACCTGCTTGAACTTAGTATCAGATGGTTGCAGTGCAAAGTGTTAAGTAGACTGCAGAACAGTTTAGGAGATGGGATCAAATGGATTTGAAAATTGGTTGAATATAGTGGATGAGGAATAGGATTCAATGATAACTCCAATATAAGGAGACCAGAGGAATGGTGAAGCTTTTCTCGAAGCTATGCAAAATGGGGGAAAAAGAGAATCTTCAAGACGACATTATAAATTCTTTCAGGAAGGCCCTGTTAAGTAGTATTTCTACAATGTGTGGGTGGAAATGTGCAGGAAAAAGATTGCCTTTGGGAAAACTGGGGCATATGGGAGAGGGTTCCATCTAAACGAGAAGAGAAGAGTGTCCAAGGAGACTACGATTTAAAGTGAGTCAGGCAGTAGGCAGTGAAAGTGGAATCCAAGAAACTTCCACTGTTTAAGTGATGTGCAGGAGAGACACTCAGGGGAGAAACTCAGAAGTAGAGGTCAGAGAAGGTGAGAGGATAACTGGTTCCAACAAAGGGGTCTAGGAGTCTCAGGAAAGTCAAAGAGCTTATACATCCATCCAATAAAAGTTACTGCTGTAGCCTTTATTCCGGGAACATAAAAGTTGAAACATGTCCATTGATTGTTGACCCTTGCCAGAGCAATTTCAGTTTGTTTGGCACAAAAGCTAACTGCTGTGAGTTGCATTATAAATGGGAAATGAGGACACAGGGACAAGGAGTAGAGATTCTCTTTTCATGAAGGAAAAGAGGGCAAGGAGGCACAAGGTCAAGACAGGCAAACTTAGGATGGGAGAGACCTGAGGACATCTGGAAGGGAAAAACACTAGAATGGGCATGTTTGGAAAGGAAATGATGGGGTGAATGATAGGGCAAGGTCAGAGGGGACAAGAGGAATTGTATTTGAGAGCCATAGGACGAGCAGAAGGAGGAAGAGAGAGAGAAATCATCTTTGAGAATAAAAAGGGCAAAGACTCAATGTCCAGTTCTGCTATCTGCCACTTAGAATTGTGACATTAGACAATTTACCAAATCGAGTTCCTAGTAATTTTCTCCTTACACATAAATTAAAGCAAGTGAGACACAGAACTTTCAATATTAATATTGTATTACAAGTGAAGATGGACAAAGTATATTGTGTGTGTGTGTGTGTGACAGAGAGAGAGAGAGAGAGAGAGGGAGAGAGAGATGGTGAGAAGAGGAGCTAAGGAAAACCAAATCTATTTCCTTAAAATTCTTAATATTGTCAATGAGATTTTATTTCCCTTCGTTCCTCCCTTTGCCAACATTCCTTAGGATTGAGGGATGATGGGAGGTAGACAAAAACATGTCTCCAGAAATTCCCAAGTTCAACCCTAAATTTATGGATCATCTGCTATACTGAAAGCATATTACCGAGAGAGTGTTTAAAAGTAAATTAAGGCAGAGACCCAGTCCATCCAAGCTCATAACCTATTAGGGTAGAGGGGTAAATATAAAAACACTTAAAGTGTCAATGCATTGTGACCTCAAGTTGTATCTTTTACCTTTTCAAAAGCAAAATAGGACCCAGCGATTTTAGAACACCATTCTACTTTAAGGCCTGAGATACTGGAAGCTTTGAAATGCCATTTTTTGTGTAGACGCATTTGACATACATTAAAGAAGAAGTCACCTAAGAGGTTTGTCAGACCAGAGGAAGTGCGACATTCTGGCCCGAGAGGGGGTGATGGAAACCGCTGGAATGTTTTATTGATAAGTGATGATGTGCAGCTGTAGTTCAAAGAAGGGCAGAGTTGGCGCTTAATAATAAAAATTCCATTCCAAGGGTTTCCTGCATTTTTAAAAAATTTATTTCAGAGATAAAAATAGGATGCAGGCAGGGAGAATTGCTTTCCTTGAAACAAGAACTTTTACAAAGTGAAAAACTTAAAATTAGATCCTACATCATGAATAAGACAGCCTAGCATGTTCCCTGCTTGCAACTTTGGGGCCTTGGTAATACGTCTGGCTTTGATAGAGCTGTTTGTGAAAAACTGAAGATCGCATTCCTCATATGACAATCTCTCCTGCTTGAATCCGTGGGGGAAAAGAGTTTTCATTTGCAACTCTAAGATTATTTTCACGTTAGTACACAGTAAATCTACGTGCAACCCAGTTGTGGAATATGAAGGAAAATATTTATGTGTATAAGACAATTTTTACTTACTATGTCTTGGTGGTATAATTTATTTCCTCCTTAAAGTGATTTCTAAATTATAACATTTAAATTCTTACATTTACCTAATTTATCCCCTTTTAAATGTCCTAGTACACCTACTAAATAGTTTGAGCTTCAAAATTCTTTGTGAAAAACAAAGTTTTAAACGAGGTAGTATCTGTGATTTTCAGAGGATCATGCAATATAATAATCAAAACAAAAGAAGGCCCAAAGTACCAAAATACAGTCAAAGAGATTAAAAAATATAACAGAGGCGTTCGCATTGTGGCTCAGCAGATTAAGAATCCGACATAGTGTCTGTGAGGATGTAGGTTTAATCCCTGGCCTTCTTCAGTGGGTTAAGGATCCAGCATTGCTGCAGTGTAGGTTACAGATGTGGCTCAGATCTGGCATTACTATGGCTGTGGTGTAGGCTGGCAGTTGTGACTCTGATTTGACACCTAGTGTGGGAACTTCCACATGCCATAGGTACAGTCATAAAAAGAGAACAATAATAAAACATAAGAGAAAAATTATAGACATAGAAAATATGAGTATAAACTCACTTATGTACATCTAATTTGTAATTTGCTGCTAAAGGTTTGAATCAGCTTTTTAGTCAATCCATGAGAAAAATATTTTCTGGACAGAAAGTCAAATGGATCTCTCTTGTGTCTACTAAAGATAGTTCACCTATGAATCAAAGAAAGCAGGAGAGTAATAGCAACTACTTGGTCCTCGACAGAGCCAGCCAGTCAGATGGGACTAGCAGGAGAAGTACCTCACCACTTGCTCTGCATTGATATTCAAAGTGTGAAGGTGGATGGCTTGTCACAGGCCAAAGACCACGTAATAAAATGGCTGAGAAAGAGAAGAGTCCCAAGCCAGGGTCATGTAAAGTACTGGTAGATAATTGGATTCTTCTCAGGGTCCTCAAATATCTTTATGGCATCCCCAGAAGTGACTGCATGGTCTTTTTCACAGTTACTCTCCCCGTTGTGGACTGAATGTTTGTGTCCATCCAAAAATCCTATGTGGAAACTCCACCCACAGTGTGATTGTATTAGGAGGTGGGGCCTTTGGTAGCCAATCAGGATTAGGTGAGGTCATAAAGGAAGCCCTCATGAATGAGACCGGTGCCCTTATGAGCATCCTGAAGAGCTTGCTTCTGGTCTCTGCTTTCCATCATGTGAGGCTACAAGAAGTCTGCAGGCTGCACCCTAGAAAAGAGGGCCCTCGTCAGAACTCAACCAGGCTGGCACCCTCATTTCAGAATTCCAGCCTCCAGAACTACAACAAATAAATTCAGCTGTTATAAGCCATCCAGCCTATAGTTTTTCTAGCATAGCACCCTGAACAGCCTGGGATGCTTTCCGACTTGTCTTTCATCTTTATTTCTTCTTGCATTGTTCCGACTTTGGGGGGGCTGTATTTATATATATATACACATATACTGAACTCCAGATCCTCCTGTAACAAAATTATTGTTTTTATTTTTTTAGAGCTGTCTGAAGTTAATTCGACTGGCATAAAGCAATTTGGACTGTATTTACATTTATGGATTAAATATTTCTGATACAAAGATACAGTGTGTCTTTCCCTGAAATTGTCTCAGATACAAATACTCAAAAAAAGATCATTCAATGTCTTCATCCCATTACTCTGTGCCCCAAAACATTCAGATTCAGGTAGGATCTGTACTTAAGTATCAAAGATAAATATTTACAGGGAAAACAGGCTGGTGGGCTGAGCAAAGTTTATCATGTTTAAGGTAAAGTAGAGATTTCCATAATATTCAAGCATAAGTTCAAATGCTAAAAATATCATAGCATGTTTTGTATTTGTTATTGGTAATTCTAATCCCTAAGGACATGGTAATAACAAATGTACGCATCTGTGTGTGTGTGTGTGTGTGTCCGTGTGTGTACTGAAAGGCAGCATAGATTTAGTTGATCCAGCATGAAGCATAATAAGAAAGGAGAATATCAATACTCTTTCAAATACTGTCAGTAGATTCTTCTTCTATAAGTAGTGGAATAGATTTTAATTTATAAATCACAATGACTACTTACCACAGATCATTTCTTAAAAGTACATCTAGTTATCTGTTTCTGTTTACTCTTTCTAGCTCATGTCCTAGAAAAACACGAATGCCTAACTCTCATGTCACAGCCACTTCCATTAGCCAACAAGGCTAATACAGAAATGATTCTGCCTCTCACATCAGAAAATAAGAAACACATGCTTACATGCAACAGGAATACCATCCTTCACAATTAAAATTTAAGTCTGAAAATCAAAGAAATGCTGGTATGTTTCTTTAACATTCCCTATGGTACTGAATATATGGGTCAGAAAAACAGTATCACTTGTGCAGAAGAATCAGAGCCACAATTTCTAAGATGCAGTCAGTAACGCATTGAGGGATTTTTGTACTATCGCTAGTGTTGAACTCTAGACAGGGTAAGATGGAGAGAAGGTGGCCTGGGAAACACAGGCTAAGATAGGAAAAGACTGCACAAGGAACGGCATTGAATGACATATCACTGCTGGTTTTCACACACACACACACACACACAAGCTGATGCCTCCCAACCACAGATCCAAGAACAGCAAGCTATTTCAAGTCGTACGTGTGTATTTCCACTCCATCTCCCTATACTGTTCCTTCTTATCTGGACATCAGTTTCCTCCTTGCTTAATTCTTCTTTAGATTATAGCCCTTTCCCCACTATACACATATTTATATTCCTACGCCGATACAGGTTATGTTAGCATATTACATCTGGAATTCTAAAAGTGTAGCCCTCATGGCCACAGATGCTTTACAATAGAAAGGGGAATGGGACGACTCTAAAGTTTCAGGGATCTCTATGACATGGCTTAAGGGGGCTGTGGTGTTGGGACCAAGAAGGCACGTTTAGGTTAGGATCTCACACGGCACCTCAGCTGTGCTCCACTGCAGAATCACTTTCTTTTCCCACATCAACGTCAAGTAGCTGAAAGGCTTAAGCCAGTTTTTCTCTTCTGCTTGCTGAGCCCAAAGGACAGGAAATCATTACAGGAAAAACACTTCTAGCAAAGGTCACTTTAATAGAATATTACATCAATCACCTTGAAGAAAAAAATACATTTCAATTGATGTCATCCATCTGAGGGATAACATCCATTTCAGTTTCTGACTTGGGTTTTTAAAAGTTAGTCAAACTTTTGGAGAAAGCACATTAAAAATTAACCACGCCTTCAACAGTGATTTCAAACTTTTGAAAAGGAAGTGACGGTTATTAACTGTTTTTTATGTCAGAGCTAAATGTTACCTACTTAGAGGGGGAAGAGACTTTTTTGGGGGATGTACTCCCAGTGGAACGGTAAAAGGAGCATCCTAGAGCTTTCAGAGTTAGAAGTGTTTATTTTTTTTAGCATACTTTCTTATATGACTGAAATTTGGAAGATACACGTCTTAAAGACGGTGATAATATTTTATCTGTATTTTAAGTATATGCCATTTACTTCTTAAAAATGTCTTACAGTTCTGCTTTAGTATCTGTGAGGCACTGGTTCTAGGACCCCCTGAAGCTACCAAAACCCACAGGTCGTAAAGTCCCTTACTGTCCCCTCCACATCCATGGATTCAACCAATCATGAATTCCATCCACGGATATGGAGAGCCAATTTTATTTACTTTACTTGTGTCTGTATGTATATGGAAAAGAAGAAGGAAGGAAGGAAACAAGGAAATTTAGAGAAAATCAAGTACATGACAAATACAAATGCTGCAACTGATTCCAGTTGTCCTTCATCCTGCGGAAGAGCTGACTAGAGTCTGCTGGCCTGAAGTGCCCACAGCTCAAACTAGACCCTTTCCTCTTTCATTCCCACCAGAATGTTTCCAAGTCTAGACAGTGAAATACCTTCTCAAGCATCTCCTATAAAAACACTATATAGAATAGACAAGGCTGATATTAAGTGGAGATTTTTCATGTAAGTAAATTGCTGCAAATGAGTCTAGCTGAATAATGAGCCTTAAGAGGTCTGGTGTCCCTGGCTCCCAAACTTCACACATGTTCCAGCCTTGGTTTTGGAGTCTTCTTTTCCCTTGCAGGAAAGCAAAGTGCAAAGTCTGAGCAACACACCTGGGAAAGCACTTGCTTGAACTCTAAGAACAACTTCTATCTGCCCTATCGCCATGGTCCTAAAGCATGATGCCTACACCTGGAACCAACGTCAGTACCACCTGGAAGATCTCAGACATTTAATTTAATTTAATTTTTATTTTATTTTATTTTGTCTTTTTAGTCCCATACCTGCCACATATGAAAGTTCCTAGGCTAGGGGTCAAATTGGAGCTAAAGTCACAGCAATGCCAGATCTGAGCCACATCTGCGACCTATACCACAGCTCACAGCAATGCCAGATGCTTAACCCACCAAGCAGGGCCAGGGATGGAGCTCGCATCCTCATGGATATTAGCTGCTGCTGAGCCACAACGGGAACTCCTCAGACTTCATTTTAGATTCACTGAATCAAAAACTTGGGAAGTACAGCCTAGCAACCTGTGTGTCAGGAGCTCCCTGTGCAATCTGGTGCAGCTAAAGTCTGAGATCCGTGGCCCTTTGGAATCAAGTAGAGAATGGGTCCCACCTTTCACTTCTCTACCCAATGAGCCTGAGACCCTGGACCTGATACAAAATGTGCTGGAGGAAATGGCTGGAAGTTCTAAGTTCCACTTCACTGGCACAGGCTGTTTATGTTTCCCAAGGCCAGGTTCAGAAAAATCAGCAGGCCTATGGTCATCGGAGGCAGACCCCACCAAATGTGAAAGGATTTACTCTGGGGAGCAAGTCTATCATGTGCAGTGCATCTGGAAACAAAATAATCATTTTAATCTGGCAGAATATAAACTGAACTGGGTGGGCTGTTCGATCACAGTACCTCGAAATACTGCTTTTCAGAGCCTTGCTTGGGTACACTATGCAGTTGACTCCTGAACCACAGGTTTGAACTGAGTGCAAGTGCTCTCATATGCACTTTTTCCCATGGTACATACTGCAACATTACATGATCTGCAATTGTTTGAATCTGAGAATGCAGAACAGTGGATGTGGAGGAACTGCATGTACCAAGGGCCAACTATTAGTTGCAAGTTATACATGGATTTTTGACTGCACAGAGGGTCAGCACCCCTATTCCCATATATATATTCAGCAAAAAAGTAAAATGAAGGGACTTGCAAAATGTTGTCCCAATGATGGCTTGGCTTTCCGTATGCTCACCAAAATGTTTTTCTCCTTGTGTCTTGTGGCCAGGGGAATCAAACCAGAATAAATGAGTTCATATTTCTATTATCATGGGGAGAGGAAGACAATTGGGAAAAACCACAATGTCTTAGAATTTAGTAGTGGATAATCTTCCTCAATTGGAGAAGCTTTCTGAAAATGTCCTTTTTCTCTGTAAACTTACCTGTTAATTGCAAATAGCACTTTCACCCCCACCACCCAGTCATGTAGATCCTTTCATAGAAAAACCTGTCATTTCATCAAATATTAGAGATCCTGCTCAAAATGTCTTCTCGTCAATTAGGTGTATCGGTCTTACCTACACTTTTATTTTTTGGCTAGATTTTGTATATGTTTTATCTTGTGGTCAAAAGACCACCATATCAAAAAACCTTAGCAGAATTATAGCATATCCACCAAAAGGAAAATTTTGGTTCTAGTAATTTTTTCCACATTAGGAAGGAAAGAAAAATGCTGCTGAAAAATCTCAGTGCCAAAGAGAAACTGCAATATGTGCTGTGGTGGGATTGTATTGATTTTCTCGGGGAGTTAGAAGAATACGTTTCAGCTTATCACATTGAGCAATATCATTCTCAAAAGTAAGTAACCAACAGGAGCAGAATATCTGCGTTCCAAACAAAAGGCACATTCCACTCTGAGATCTAAAAGGAGCTACAGAGCCTCGGGCTCCTACTCGCTTGGATCTGAGCTCATACCACTTTCAATTCTACCACTGAAGAAGGAAGCAATGAGGAGCAGGAGACTCTGCTTTTGTAAGGGAGGAAAATGATTTTTCATCTGCCCTTCTGAGTTCCTGGCTGTGACTGTAATAAGAGACAGATTAACAAGAGGAAAATAAACAGAAGTGTATTAACACTTATACCTCATGTATGCGTGGGAGATACACAGGGCAGCATGATCTGCTCCCCAGAGTAGCTCAGAATTCAGACTGAAATATCATCTGCATACCTCAGGGGGAGGAGGGAGGTAGCCTCTTCAGGGAAATTAAATGACTTTTAGGAAAGATGAATGGGCCCTTAGAAGAACAGGTGGGAAGTGTGACAATTCATAGCAAAGCCTGCCTGGGTGTGGTGCTGACATCTAGTCTCCTCTGCGATGATGAGTCAGTCTTTCCTGGTTGATGAAACTCCCAGGGCAAGGATTTAAAACAATTAAGCTATTTTTGGAGGACTTGTCTTCAGGCAGATAAGAGGAGTTTCATGAAAGCCTCTGCCTGAATTTGCTGTTTTTCAAGTGCCTTCGGCTTCACATAGCCAATACACCAACGCGGCATACTTTGCAGTGGCGTGTTCTGAACTCCTACAGTCATATATTTTGGGGTGTTATATTCTGCTGCCCTTCACTTTCCTAACTTTACTTCTCTTCAACTGGCAGAAATCTTGAGATGTTGCAAAGACGATTCTTTCTAGGTCTTTTAACTTGATGTGGGAAGATTCATCCTCTTTGGCCCTATTGTGGAGACATTGATCCTTAGATAGCAGTCGGGTGTGGAGTAAAGAAAAGATGACAGCATCTATACTAAGATTATGGGTATTTCCACAGGAGAGCACTTCGCATTGCATTTCAAGGTTATGCTGGGATTCCAAAAGATTCTCACTGACCAGTGGGACCTTCCAGGTCATTGGGTAGATAAAACTTTCCAAATTCCTTCCAAAGCTCCCCAAATCCAAATATATTAGGTGAGGATAATCAACAGTGCTTATGAATGTTGGACAGATTTCTCTGCCACTGAACAGGCAGCTGAAGACTAATCCATAGGCAGACAGGGAGGTCCTGGAATGCGGTCTTTCTTCACCTCTTGACTTAAGTTTAGTGGGCCAGAATCACGGTCAGGGCCCAGATGAGCTCTGCTTCAGTCCTTGGGCAAGATGTCATAAATACTGGGTTATGTCCTGTAAAATTTTAAGGAGCTCTCTCTTCTAGAAAATAGACTTACTAAAATTTTTCTAGCACACCAGATGTGTGAAAACATCTGCCAGAATAACTAGTTGTTCTCCCTCCATCAAAGGAAAATGCTACCAGGTTAATCTACCTAGCAGGTCCCCCTGGTCAGTGAGAGTCTGTTGGGATCCCAGCATAACCTTGAAATTCAATGAGAAGTGCTCTCCTGTGGAAATACCTATAATCCTAGTGCAGATGCTGTCATCTTTTCTGTGCTCCACACTCAACTGCTGTTGCCTTTGGGGAAACAAGATAGCTTAGAAAAGAGCTGTCGGCTAAACATTAGTCTACTCACCTTGTCCTTACATAGAGAAATAGGTTTACCTAAACCAGAGACTTGATTCTACAAGGAAATTCAATGTCCTTACCACCACTCTTGGACAACAAGTGTTAGATTGTAAAATGCAACGTTCCTGTAAGGGACTGCTCAACTTAATTGACATTCTACCGTTAAAAAAAAAATCTGCATTTAAAACTAAGGGAATGAGTTTGGTTTGCAAAGAGGCAAACCTCTGCTTTCCTTATTTCTGAATATCTCAGTCTTCTGTGTTAGCTCCTGAGAACCACATTTAAAGAAGAAAATTCAGGAGGCGTTCCTGTTGTGGCTCAGCGGGTTAAGAACCCGACATAATAGCATCTGTGAGGATGCCGGTTCAGTCTCTGGCCTTGCTTAGTGGGTTGAGGATGCAGTGTTGCTGCAAGCTGTGGCACAGGTCGTGGATGTGGCTCGGACCCAGTGTTGCTGTGGCTGTGGCACAGACCTCAGCTGCAGCTCTGATTCAACCCCTAGCACGGGAACTGCCATATGATGATGTGACTGTAAAAAAAGAAATAAGAAAATTCGAGAAACAGACTTTCCAAATGTTGCTGTATTCCCTTTTAAAGCTAAAATGAAGTAAAAATCATTATGATTAGTCAATATTTTGTGGTAAGATAGTATTTTAAAATATTATTCATTTTACGTCCTTTATCATTTCCCTTTGTTCCCTTCCATTTTGGCAGAGTTGGTTCTCTTTCATAGTGCATTAAGGTATACATGTGATAAGTAGCGAAAGTAGCATAAGCAGGTTGGCTTAGTGGTTCAGAGTGGATTCTGGAGTCAATGAGCCCTCCTTCTAAGTCTCATGGGCTATTCCACAGCTGTGTGACCTTGGGTAAAATATTTATCTCTCTGTTCCTCAGTTTTTCATCTGCTAAATATAAATAATGATAGTATCTATCATTTATTTCACGCAGCTAAAGCATACAGAAAAACCATGCTTTGGAATGGTAATAATTGTTGACACTTACAGGGCACTTACTCTGCATCAGATATTATTCTAAGATATATAGTGACTCATTTAATATACGCAGAAACCTTGTCCTGTTGGTCCTATACTAACACCACCACCAACATATTATAGTCCTTAAGCAGATGAGGAAACGATGAAGGATTCTGCTGAACCCTTAAGCAGAATGGGTTCAGGACTGGTCCAAGTGCTTTTTCTTGGAATCGTTGCTATCAGAACCCTGTATTTCTCATGGTGATTCATAAGAACACAACAGAAAAGGGAATATTCAAACACATTTAAAGTATCTGCCTATTTCACATCACCATTAAGACCAACAGCTAAGGATGATGAAGTAAACTCTGGCTGTCATCAAGTCATGACAAAGGTGAGGAAGTATAATGTTAACGAGAGGAAGAGAATGAGAAATGAAAGCATTAAACAAACCACTCTGTTAGACAGAGAAAACAGATATGCAAAGAAGTATTTGTAATATGATACAATGAAGCCACAACTGAACCAAAGGTTAGAATATAAAGTCAGTGAGTCAGAGGAAAGTTGTATATAGTTTAAAGCTTTTACCAAAAACCCTTCAGGAAGGCACTCTCATTAAATCCTACTTGGCCAGGTTTCTCAGTGTTGGTTGGAATAGATCATTGTTTTATTGGCCAATCACCAAATCAAATATAAGCCTATGTTTAGGAGTCATGTTGAATGAACCCAGTGTGATAGTGGGATCTTTCTGAGATGCAGGACATTAAGAATAGCTGAGGAACCAGTCTAGGAACTCATGCTCAGTTCAGGACATTTGCTTTGAATGGAATGTTGAGTACCATAAAATCACCCTGTATTTAAAATCACTATTTCCCTCTGTCTTTCTCTGCATTTCTATCTTTCTCTGTACCTCTCTCTCTGTCTCTCTTTATCCCCAATTTCCACCAATGCACAGTTAAATTTGTATCATTAAGTGAATATTTAGTGCAGTAACTGGAGAAATAACTATCCAGTTATTTCTAGATGGAGAAATAACTATCGAATGGACAAATCCTTCCTGCAGGAGAGAAAATCTATGGATGATTAGTGAATGCCTATAAAGGTAAGGCACTAGGCTGGCATACACTGTATGAATGACAATTAAGCTGAAACTTCAAAAATGGCTTGGATTTAAATAGACAGAGATATGAAGGAAGGGTATTCCAGGTGGAGAGAACAGTTTGAACAAATGCACAGAGGCAGGAAAATTAAACAACTGAGACTAATCCCAATTCATAATAAGTTTAAGAATAAGAGTCAAGAATCAATTACCAGGGGGTTATTTTTACTGAAATATGTAATGTCATTCAGAGCTGATATTTACAGTGGTAGAATGCTATTAGCACAGGAATTTGTTTTGGCAATCATTAGGCCAACTTCCCTTTAATTCTCAAAATAACAGTTCTAACAATAGTTCAAAATTTTTTCAAAGTAACACCCTCATTTTAAAAATATACTTTTTTAAAGTACATTTAAGTAAATATACTTAAATATATTTAAAAGTGTATTTACTTTTAAGTAAATACACTTAAATATACTATAAAACCTGACTAAGTATTATATCTTTTAATTACAGGTATACTTATTGAACACCAGATAGTATTTCAGTAATAAATTGATGCTGTAGGGGAAAAAATCAAGTTTGAAATAATTAAGGAAGCAATCCAGGCACTGGGATTATAAACTTTGGGTTAATTTAAAGAAAATCACAAAAAGCAAAGGAAAATTACAGTTGCTACTTTAGAGTCAGACAAATATAAAAGGCTACTGGTACATCATTCATATCGAGGCAGCTAAATAAATGCCAATTTCTCTACATGATTTGTATTTTATCTCAAAAGTAGATATATCTCTGCATTTCACACTTTTTCAGGGTGAATAATAATTTCAAAAAGTTCAAAATTTGAATTTCTTCAAGCATGAGGGTAGATACTATGATTAGTGTGTGTATACACACACACACACACACACACACACACTCATCCTTTATGAAAAGAGAGAGAAGGAATAAAGTCTCAAACAAATCTGTATAACTGATAATGCAACATGTGATCTTACTAGGCCTACCTGTTCTATGATCTGTAGTACCATTTAATACATTTAACTTCCATAAATCTCAAAAATTTGAAAGCAAAACTCATTACTATCCATTACCTTTACACCGAAATTATTAACTCAACAACAGAAGACAGACTTCTGTTAATCAATATTCATTGAACTTCCAGAATCACAGGTCAATGTTTAAGTACTATAGGTTTTTAGGAAGCAAGCATTTCTTCAATTCATGACATATTTCTTTTATTTTCAAGAGGACTCTTGAAATCTCAGTCTATTTGTAACACCAAGGCCAATTTCTTGAAAATGAACTCATCCTAATATTTAACTCAAGTCACTTTATTACATGAGTCCAATTATTTTGCATCTGCAGTATCATGATAGCACAGGAGTACAAAGCTTAGAAATTAGGATTCGAAACTTTTGTTCAGGACCTAGCACATCTCCAGGTACTGTTCTAGGAGCTGTAAAACAATGGTGAATAATAAAAGATCCAGACTATGCCCTAAACGTGCTGAAAAAAATTGAGTCACAATAGAGAAAAAATAATCAAAAGCCAAAGTGAGAATGCTAATTAATAGAGATGGTTCAAAATACTAAGAGCAGACAAACCCTCACGGGTCAAACAAGGTGTCATTAAAGAAGACAGTAGATTAGCTTACATTTTAAAAAGAGAGCACAGGCTTTCCATGTTGACAAGTGGTGGGGAAAGATACAATTTCCTAGGATGCTAATAAAATTCTTTGCAGATTTATATGGGCAGAGCCCTCTTTTCCTCAACCCTATCCTATTTCCTTTTTTTTCCACCCTTACAATATCTCAGGAGGAGATGATAACTTAAAGTAATATTGTCAAAATCCAACCCTGAAGCATGGGGAAAAGCTCACACTAGATGTGAAACTCATCTTCCTTATTAAGGATTGGGGAATTGCTACATGGAGCATTTTCCCCCCTAACCATCGGACCACTGTTTTTGTGAATTTATAGTTAAATTAAACATGATGAAATCATTCAAGACAAGCAAGTTTAGTATCATTTCCATGTGTTCCCCTCTTGTTTTGGAGTCTACTCTGTAGTCTCAGATTGGGGTTAATTACTGATGATTTCTCCCTTTGTATTCATAATTTTTCTCTGGCAGTTTCACACTGTTATTATTGGGACTTTCTTTTGTCCTGCTTAATTAAATGCTGAAAAGCTTCCAGTTGATTTCACAGTCTGCTGAGGTAGCTAGATAATTTGCAATCTAAATAAAGTGTTCAGCATTGACTCAACTCTCAAGACCCACTCTTGCAGGCAATGTATATGAGATGATGCTGTTGGTGTTATCCATCTGTGATTAAAAACAAACAAACAGATCAACGTTGGTTTAGAATAAGCTTCACCATCCTTCAAATAGGACTTTTCTTCCCAGGCTTTGGCTTTCTATGTTTTCTTTATAATTCACTCAGAATTGAGAACTAATTGCCATTGTCACATGGAGTCACTCAGGCTAGAGAAATAAAATGCAGCAGTTCTTGGGTGACAGTGATAGGCCCCAAGCAGCAGGCAGCTGCATGCTTGGATCAGTTGAAAATGGTTCCGTGTCACCAAGGAAAATGGCCTCTTTGCAACATGACAGAAATCTCATTGTATGGATGTAAAAGTCAGTGCTCAAAGAAGGCAGCTTAACACACAGAAACACTTTTCCATAAGGTCAGCCTGAGAGATGTTTCTTTTTTTTTTTTTTTTTTGAGAGAGGTGTTTCTTAAAAAAACAAAAAAAAGGCAGGAAAAATGGGGATTCTGGAGAGCGTTTGGTGGGCATTTATGTAATGAATAATAGCATATGTGCTTACGCATACTTGCATTATTGTAGAAAATAACCAATGCCCTGGAATGAAATTACATGAAATCTGAAAGCCAATCGCCATTGTGTACAGACCTATAAAATATACACATGGAAGCACTGTGGCTTTCCAAGGTCTGTAACACACTGCTTAAGACTAATTAAAATAATAAAACCCACAATTCCCAATTCTGTTCAGAAGAGGCACTGTGGAAATAATCAGACCTATATTTTCCCACAAACACTTCCTACAGATTAGGCACACTGCTGGTTTCTCTTCACAAACGTATTTAATCCATGGGCACTCTCTCTGAGTGCCTCTTTATGACAGTGAGAGGGTTTCTGTCGTGGAGCAATTGCTGCTGCTTACTGAGCATATCATCTGCTTGAAATGCATGCTGGAACCAAAAAGGAGATTGACTCTTAGCGTGTGTTGTGAGTGGGAGTGAGCAGTCCTTTCTTTTGGAAGATCACCATCCCCAAATCCATTTGATCTTCCATATGGTTATATTAGGGTCTTTGAGTAATCTTAGAATGCCCCCTTCAGCCTTTAAACAAAGTTAAATTTAAGTCATGGGATATCACCCGTTAAATATTCACTGAACAGTTTCTCCATACCAGGCGCTGTGAAAGGTAAGGAAAGAGCAACCTTGATTCCTGCCTCGAACGGGTTATAATTGAGTTAGAGGGCAGAGCTACAGCCAAAATAATGACAGAGATAACATATATATATATATATATATATATATATATATATATATATATATATATATATATATATCAAACAAGGTTTAAACAGTACATTTTGTAGCAAAAACTAGAGTTATGTATTAAGTAATAGGTGTCTTTGAAGATTAAAAATCACTAAGGAAGGATAAAATCTTACTACTAAAAGTGTGATCCACGGACCAACACACAAGTTTCACCTGGGGGCTTGTGAGAATACAAAATTTTAGGTCATATACCAGATCTTTTATAGTAAAAAAACAAAAACAAAACAAACACAAGATTTTAACAAGTTCCAGATGGCTTGCACTCACAATAAAGTTTGAGAAACACTGGACCAAACTGTAAGGTCCAAGTAGGCAGAAATCCTAGCTGTATATTCATGGCTGATCTCCAGTGACTAGTCTCCCAACATCGATAGGATTAAGTAGTGTTCATTTAATAATACAGTACAGTCCTTTGCTAAGCACATATAGCCCAGGGGTAAAACCAAGGGTACATAAGATAAAATAGATGCACACGTTTTTAAAACATCCAGGTAAACCCCACTCTGAGCAAGTAAAAATAATACTTAGATTAATTAGAAGCGTCATCATTTGGTTTGAGACTATCATCTGAATTTCTGGGAAGTGATATTAAAATAATTTAAAGAAAAGATATTTTTATTTATTAATCTCTATTACATAATTAAAATAATATTTTAAATAAAAAGTTATCTTTCAGGATGCACATATAAAAATAGAGAAATTATAAATGTATGACTGCAGAACATAAAATAGATTTTAGAAATATTTGGCTTTCATAAAATTATCCTTTATTCATAAGTTTTTATGAAACTGCTTTTTATATTAAACTCTCAAAAGAATATTAAGAAAAAAAATGACACCTCTTACTATGCCCACTATCGATTAAAAGAAAAGTTAGAACTTTATAATGTTAGGAATGTAAACAAAAGGGCTTTTAAAAAGCATGTCTATCTAATTTTAATTATTAGGTTTCTATAACTTTGTGATTTTTTTTAAGTGTTGAAAAATTCCAATACAAAAATCAATAAAAAGCACAGAAAACATTATGTAAAATCACCCTGTGGGCCTCTGAGTTAAGCTTTGAACTAAGAAGAGGTCGGTCTCTATCAGTGGCTCTCAAAAATGGCAACTCATTTTAACAGCCTGGACAGCTTACCAAAAATACCAGTGAGCAGGCCTCAACCAGTCCAATAAGGTCAGAACTTTTGGGTATAATACTTCATTATCTACCAGGTGAAGGAGATATGGCTATATTATGCCATTCTTTTATAGTTTGTTTAAAATTACATTTCTCACTTATACACATCCTGTGTTGTTATGGGTATTCATATTTTGCTGTAACTTTATTGGATTAAGTCATAGAAGTACTTTGGATAGGCATGAATAAAAGTCTCATTATGATAAAATTCAAAATCAATCTATAGTTCATTTTTTGACTCTTCAAGAAAGACAAAAAGAGGTAGGGCTTTTAGGTCTTCATTAAATTATAACTCTGAGCCCTGTCTCTAACTTTACTCCTACATGTAGATGGGGAGTTGGTAAAGGTGGATGTTGATAATTCTTTGCAAATACCCTCCACCTCTACTGAACTTTCTCCATTTTAGAAACTCCTTTTTATACTCAATTTCTTTGGGGCAATGGCTTGGTGTGTCTACATAAATCTTCCATCAAACCAGGAGTCAAAACTTTAAGGTAATAAAAATTATACCCAGTAATGAAAGTTTAGTTATTATTTTTGATTTATTCAACACTATTAACCAAATGTTTACTGAAGGTTCACCATACGGCAGGCTCTCTTCGACACTTTGCAGTATGATAGTGATCACAGATGTGATTCATGTGCTCAAGGAGCATACATTCTGGTGAAAGGAAGATAGAACACAGCAGCCAAAAAGATAATTTCAGGGGGTGGCAAGTATTATGGAGAAACAAAACCAGATTAATGTCATCCTCAGTGATGGGATGGGGTGGATGGCCAGGGAGGTCCTTTCTGACAATATAACTTTTGAGTTAAGAGTTAATGACAAGAAAGAGCCATTCATGGGAAGATTAGAGAAAAAAATTGTCCAGGCAGAAAGAATAGTTTATTGCAAAAGCTGTAAGTTAGGAATGAGTTGGGTATTGTCAAAGAAGAGAACCAAAGCTCATGAGGTAAGAGCAGAATGAGTCTAAGTGTATGAGTAATAAAACATCCAGGGAAAGAGGTACTTAGAAGCCACATGATGTGCCAGTTCACCTGCCATAGTAGGCGTTTGAATGCGTGATGTCTCATGTTCATTGATGTAAGAAGCCAAGGAATTTCAGCATTTGTGGGTAGGTAGGGTAGGAAGACCAGCGGGAAGAACAGTGGGAGGATTAGGCGGTGTTTAACGTGTCTTGGGTAATGAGTGTCTGGGAATCTCTTTTGACTTTTGCATTGACTTTTATAGAAATAATTCCCTTTATAAGTGTATTTGTTTGAAGTTGCCTCTTTTTGAGCATTTCCTTAAAATACTCTGTGAAACTCCTGCGTTGTTTTACTTTCAATAAAACAGACTCAAAAGGTTCAAAGAACTTTCCAGCACACACAAAACTGGTAAATGATAAGACGAGGGTTTAAACTCAAGTTCTAAGACTTTGAGTTAACACGGTCATTCCTGGTGTTAAAAATAAATGAGAATAAAATGACAAAAACAAGAAGAATAAGCAAACGACCCTTCCTATTCAGGACACATTAGGAGTTTGATTCTGAAGATAAGTACTTATGAAAATAAGAGGAACGTCCTGTTAGATTAATGTTCCAGAAAGTTGCAAAGTTCAAAATGTGAAAACTTTTAGTTCAGGGCCATATGGTCATACCAATTTGTGATCAGCCCTGTCCTAACTCTTCACGAAATTACCCACTCAAGACACACAAAGGAAGGCAAAAACGGTCAACAGTTTGAATTAAAACCCATGAAAGTAACCCATTTTCAGGATTTTATGAAGAGTTTGAATGACTTGGTTGATGGGCAGAGCTTCTTAACTCCCCAGGGAAGTGGGACAGGAATAAACAAGAAGCACATGCTAGGGAAGCTCCTTGCAGTGATTAAATGCTCATTTATGCAAGTCTTTTCCTTGAATTACCTCTAAATCTTCATTAAATATTAAACTTACAGTCCGGGTTCCTGTGTTTCATGGAGCATAGAGCATTCCCCATGCTTAGGGAGAAGCAGCCACATGGATTGTGGTTATCTCCCCAAGCTCAGAGCGAGATAACTAGGCTCTCAGCAGTGGAGAAGTTCTGTCCCCAGAACAACTGGCAATACCCAGAGAAACTCTCGGAATCATCTGAAAAGTACTGTCTTGGCACTATTTTCCAACACATGAGAGCTTATTGCCCCTGTAATTTGGATTATGTGTGGATGTTGGGGGAGCAGTACAGTCTACTGGAATCTGGAGCCAGACTGCCTGGGTTCGAGTTCTACTCTTCCACTCATTAGCTATGCATGCTTGCATGTCACATCTCTATGTTTAGATTGCCTCATCCTTAAAACAAAGACAATAATTATGCATATTTTATAGAATTAACATGAAGACTATGTAAATTGAGCATACAGAGGGCATAGAAAAGTACCTGGTACATAATTGCTACGTAAGCAATGGCTGTGACTCTTAGTATTAGTGTTGCTGTTGATGTAGTTATGTAGCTCCTAGCCCAGAAGAGGCCAAATGAATGTGTGCATTTCAGACAGGGGCTAATAGAGCCCATAAACTCGTTCTGTATCTTCAGAATATAAATACCAGTTTGTGAACTTGTATGTTTAATCTATTTTCAATGTGAAAACATAAATATGCCTGTAGATTATTGATGAAAACATACAAACCTTCCAACCTAAAATTCTCATTGCTTATTTACAACAAATGGAGTGAAATTAATGGGGTAAAAGACTGTGTATACTACGAGCACAATAAAATTATGTATGAAAGAAGATTTCAATATGACCGCATTTATTTTTATCATACTAATACCTGATACTGTGAACAACATTAATCACTAAAACCAAATATTGATGCTATCTGATTGTTTAATAGACTAAAAGTCACATTAGGCAGAGAAGAAGTTCAAACATATTTAGTAAAGGTGTCAGCGGACATTTTTAAATGCCCAACATATTGCAACACAAATTGTGAAAGCCACATCCAGACCCACCATCCTCCAGGCAAGTAACTCTGGCATTCAGCTGCCTCTCCCTCTCTTCCAGTTCAGCAGCCCTGTGCCTCTAAGAATGTCAGCCATTGTAACTAAGTGCCTGTTGCCACTGAAATAACATCTGGAGGAAATTTTAAACTTTCAAAATGAGTACATCCCTTAAATAACATGGTAGAGATGGGGTTTGAAGAAAGGAGAATGAGACTCCTTTTCCCTCATCAGAATGCCATTTCCTGGGAATTCCCATTGTAATTCAGTGGGTTACAAACCCTACTATAATCCATGAGGATGCAGGTTCGATCCCTGGCCTTGCTCAGTGGTTTAAGGATCTGGTGTCGCCATGAGCTATGGTGTAGGTCACAGATTTGTTGCTGTGGCTGTGGCGTAGGCCAGCAGCTGCTGGTCTAATTGGAACCCTGGCCCAGGAACTTTCATATGCCATAGCTACAGACCTAAAAAGCGAAAGAAAAAGGCATTTCCTTTCCAACCTTGCACAGACACTCTCTTCATTGAGTCCCAGCATCAATGGACTGCCCCACCCCTGCTCACCCTCAGTCAGCTTGCTGCTGCCCTTCACTCCCCAACACACCCAGTAGTGACCCTCCGAAGGCCAGATCGCCTACTAATTCCAGGTAGGCTAGCGAATCTTGGCAGATGTTTCCTCAAGAACTCTCATATTCCCAGCTTACTGCTCTTTCACAAAATGTCTCAGCACTCACTTAGCTCTCTGCATGACCCTTGTTTCTCAGCCCCAGAGAAGTTCTATATCCTCCTTTGGACTTTTCTTCAATTGTATTCACTGTATGATAACATATTTACCACATCATCTGTAAGCATTCCAGGCCATGTTCTAGAAACTGAGAAATCAAGGCTAAATATGAGGTGGCCATGCACTTGTGGACCCCACAGTTTAGCCAGGAAACAACATACACTCATCATCAAAATGTTGTACGTGCAATGAACGAGGAATACACAGAAGCGCCGGGGAGCACAGGGCAGACACTGACTGGAGGTGAGACGGGGCCGTTTCCTAAGAACTGACGCTTGAGATAAGCCTAAAAGGACAAGGCTCATCAGTAGAAAAAGTAGAAGAAGATCCTACCCATGTAGTGAAAACATATTTTAGGCGAAGGAAATAACATTTATAAAAGTCTAAAATCTTGCTGAGTCCAGTAATACCAATTTATATCATTTACTGTGGGGATCCTCTACTCCTCCTCCACTATCTCCTGCTCACTTATCCCCAGCACAATTTTTTTTTTTTGTCTTTTTGCCATTATCTAGAGCCGCACCTACAGCATGTGGAGGTTCCCAGGCTAGGGGTCTAACAGGAGCTGTAGCTGCCGGCCTTCGCCACAGCCACAGCACCGCGGGATCCGAGCCGCGTCTGCAACCTACACCACAGCTCACGGCTACGCCGGATCCTTAACCCACTGAGCAAGGCCAGGGATCGAACCCACAACCTCACGGTTCTTAGTCGGATTCGTTAATCACTGAGCCACGAAGGGAACTCCTCCTCGGCACAATTTTAAAAAATGAAAACCTGCTTCTAGCTCCTTGGGTATGGGAGTTACTTCATACCCAAGTATGGAGCTACTTCATTCATACCCAAGGAAAATGAATAATTTAATACAATGTACTCCAATAACCAGCGAGACATTTGAAACACAAAAAGAAAAGAATGTGGAACACATTCCAGATGGATCGAATATTTAAATGTAAGAAAGGAAACTGTACAATTACAGACATGGAAAAAAAACGAGGGCATTTTTTTTTTTTATATAATTTTGGACTGGGAATAGCCTAAATGAGACATCAATACCAGAAACTGTAGTTTCACCAATTTGATGACATAGAAGTTAGATACATGAATTTGGCAAGAAGGCAACATGAGCAAAGATAAAAATGACACTAGTTTTTGGCCCCTTGAGATCCACTTTCCATCCTTTTTTAATCTGTCTTCCCTATCTCTGTGACTGAGTAGTGGATCTCCAGAGTCTCCAGGAATCACAGAAATTGCCTAAATTAGTGGTTCCTAGGGTTTCTCTGGTTTCCCTGGGCTCAGCCATGGAGAACCCCAGCAGGCTTCGTGGCCAGCCAAAACTTGCTGTGCCACTCAATGCTCATCGTCCTCAGTTTCCAGAAACGTCTCCCTCTCCTCTTCCTTTCACCCTCCAGATAGTCATTCTGGGTTATGCATAATCCCTTGCATTCCTCCCTCCCACATCTTTTAAAACAAGGTCCTGCGAGCTTTGTTACTGAAATTGATTGTACCATGTGTTTTTTTGCTGGGACCCTGACAGATACACGGGGAAGTTAAATAAATATATATATGCACACACATATATATAAATAAATCTATGCCTATTATATAATAGACAAAGATTAATGTTTATAATATATATCATAAAAGAATAAAAATGCAACATTAACAGAGCTGCTATGTTTTATTCCATGCTAGTAACTTTGCAAAACTTGTTCTAAGAATTAGTCCACTAATTCTCATAAATATATGAAGAAAATTTCAGTTTTACTGATACAGTAAACTAAAACTTAAAGAGATAAAGTAGATTGCTCAGAGTCATATGACCAGTAATTGGAGAGACAATTTCCAAATTCTATTTGATTACGGAACCACACTCTTAACTATAATGGTATAGTCAGAAGAGAAAAAAAAAAAAAGATTAAATGATTGGAATAACAGCAACAATAACTAGCACTTACAAAGTATTTACTGGCTATCAGGAACTTTTCTAGGCGTTTTATCTATGTCAATTCATCCAATCCTCAGAAAAACTTAATGAGGTAGGACTAAGTAATTTGCTCAAGATCATACAGCTAGTAAATAGTTTTCAAGCCTAGATACACAGATCTGAGAATCTACGAACTTTACCTCCACGCTTTACAGACTCAGCAGTGAATATAAAATTTCCAGGAAAAGAAATACAAGTGAATTATTTGAGACACATCAAATAATCTCAAAATTGAAAATAACATTGAGATATTTCTTTTATCTATAAGTTTGGTCAGAAAGCCAATGTGTGGGTTTTTCAAATCTCAACCCAGTATGGGTGAGCCTGAGAAAAAAATGAACACTGTCATATGCTACTGGTAGGAGTATAAAATGGAAGAGTATTGTTTGAGACCCTAGATATTTACCATTAGAAAATCCATTAAACAAATTATGGGATCATGCAACACTGCCAAAGTTGAGCTCCATTTATGGAGCTACTTCAAACTAGAAGCGTCTGCCTTTTATCCATCTTATTTCTTTTGATACAAACTCCCAGCTATGGTTTTAATTCCATTCCTTTTTGCCACCTTGGGGACTTTGCTCCATCTCTGCTATATCCTCAAGGTCTTTGTTTCTATTACTTCTTCTCCTTCCAGTCTCTCTCATCACTTCATGCCACTTCTCCATCTAGAGTACCTCCCTTCTTGACACTCCATTTGTTCTTTCTCAGCTAAGCATCTTTAAAAAGTATCATACTCAACTTTTCCCACTTATTTCCTTTCATTTGCTCCTCTAGCACCTGTACTTCAGCCATCTCCACTTTTCTGAAATTACTGTGATCAAACTCACAGGAGATCAGACCATCAATTTTGTGAAATCTAATGGACATTTCTTGCGGTCCCTCGCTATCTTACTGGATCTCTGCTAGTTTTGATATAGGTCTACATTAACTTCTTCTTGAAAACTCTCTATTTTGGTGGCTCTTGTGATGCTTATTACCTAATAATATTTCACCCAACCAAATACTACATCAGCCTGTTTTATGTCTTTGCCATTGTCTTTCAATCTCTTTACCATAATTTCCAGGTTCCACTTTTGGCCTTCACTTTAGTTTCATTTATCAAACTGTTTATTATAAGACTTAAGGATAAAACAGTGAGCAACACAAAGTCCTTATTTTCACGTAGTTTGCATCCTAGTTTGTGTCCATGTGTGGTGAGGTCAGAGACAAAGAGACAATCTATAACAAAATAAACAATGTAAAATAACAGATTATGATGTGTGCTATGCAGAGGATTAAATTAACCAGATGTGATTTAAAAAAAAAATCATTGGGATTCTAAGGAGGTGTCATTGAGGAGGGGGCATTTGAGCTGAGATTGAATAACAAGATGAGGGCAATCATGTGAAGTTACCTGGAAGAGCAGTTCAAGCAGAAAGAATGACTAGTCCAATGTAAATGAGCTGATTATGTTTGAGGAAAGAGATTCTATTGGGTTGCAAGTCTAGTGGGTAATGAGACACACTGTAGTCAGAGAATATGCTCGATCAGTAAGGGTTTTAATGTCAGAGTGCAGTGGGTTTAATGGAAAACAGTGGAGTGATATGATGGACTTCATGTCTTCATAAGTTCATTTTGTTTGAGCAAAGTAAACTGCAATCAGGGAGGGGTGGCAACAAGAAGACAAGTTAGGTGGCTTTTATAGTGGATTGTTTAAGATAGAACAATAGTTTTCTGGACTAGAATGATACCAGCAGAGGTTGCAGCAATGGCCATTTGGGGGTTATTTAAAGGTAATGGCAAAAGTTGCTGGTAAATTAAGAATAAAGTGTGATGGAAATGGATGCATCAAGGAATTGGCTTGATCAATGTGTGACTGATGAGACGATTCACCAAGACAAGGGATGGGTAAATGGTTACAATGGTAGAGAAATAGGTATCAAGATGTATTGAGATCAATAGGTATCAGGTTCTGACCTGACAATGTGTCATTGATGTGCCTATGGAGATGTCAAGAAACTGGAAAAGTCCACCCTAGGATTTAAGAGAAAACACAAGGCAGGTGATGTAAATTTAGAAGTTGCTGTGTATGAGCTGTATTTAAAGCTGGGGACAAGACAGGTCTACACGGGAGACTGTGTTGATATTAAGGGAGGGGAGGATGGAGCACTGATTCACTCCAAGATTTAGTGACCACAAGAGAATGAGCTAGGGTATAGATATTAAGAAGAGACATGACTAGAGCAATATAGTATTTTAGAAGTTAAGAGGAAAGAATGCATTTTAAAGAGAATGAGTAACGGGTTTAATGTTGCTTTGGGTCAAAAAAGATCCGGAAAGTGATGAAAACATTCAGTTTTGACAAAGTGAAAGTGTTCAACCTACATGGGAACAGTCCCAGTAAGATGGTGAGGTCAGGGGTGAGGTCCCCTGACCAACTAGTAAAGGAGCTGAGAGGAAAAGGTAAGAGAAGATGGAGTTAGTAGCTCTAAGCAGCACTTTCAGGAAGTTCTACAATCAGAGGTAGCAGAGAAGTGAAGTGGTAACTAGAAGAAGAAATGATGTCAGGAGAGGATATATGCTTTTTGTCTGTTGTATTCATTTGATTTCATTTTTTTGTTTGTTTATTTTTTACGGCTGCACCAGTGGCATCTGGAAGTTCCTGTGCCAGAAACTGAATCGGGCTGCAATGAGGATCCTTTAACCAATGCTGGGCCCTGGATGGAACCCTGGCCTCCACAGAGACAAGCTGCTTAAATTACTGCACCACAGCAGGAACTGGTGTTTGAGTTCATTTTTAAGACAGATGTGACCGTATTTGTTGCAGATTTCTGCTAAGGCACCACTATCAACTCTATCTTTTCTACATTCCTTTGTCTCTCTCACTCGTATTCCATCGAGTTTTATAAACATATTTCCCTCCCTGTTTCTTCATAGTTCCTCCTCTCCATCTCTATTTCTGTTTAGTTTTTAGTTCAGACACCTAGATAAACCTCGTTTCTCCAATTCTGCCCTTTAAATCCTTTCTTTAAACCGCAACCAGAGTCAAGCAGATAAAATATAACTATTTTCATATCTTGCATAAAATGGCTACTTCCAATTGCCTGCAAAATTAAATTCAACCATTGTAACCTGGAAAAAAAAACCTCAATCAACTTTCCTTAATTTTATCTCATCTCATTTCTTTATTTATCAAAATAATGTGGAACATTAAAAACTGGACTAGTTTTTTTGTTGAATCCCTATACTATTTGGGGCTGAGATATTTTCACTGCTGACTTTTGTATTCCTAAGTATACAATTCTTATTTACTCCTTAAGCTTTAGATTAATATTACGCTACTTAAAGAATAGCTTTCCTAGAAACTTAATATTAGTTTAAGCATACAGCATTGTGGATTCCCATAGAAGTTTGAATGTGAGTGCTTGTATGTCTGCATCTGTGGCTCTGTGTGTGCGTGTGTGTGTGTGTGTGTGTATGGGTTTTATTGAACTGAAATTAATTACTTAAGCATTTTTCTCCATCACTAGCATGGGGCCTTTAGGACAGAGGGCATTTATTATTCATTTTTGTTGTCCCAAGCCATGGCTGCTTCCCTAAAAGTACTGAGTAAATGATTAGGAATCCAAACCAGTCCACTATGCAGATCTAATGCTCAGTGATACTTATGCATCACAAATATCCTCTCCCGAATGGGATTTTCATGCTTAGAAGATAAAGGGCAAGTTACCATAGCAAACAACTATAGACATCGGACACAGAGGAATTGCCTTCACATTCCAGGACTGCTGTTCATCCCCTGTCCAACTTTAAGTCATCTTAACAGCTGTCCTATAAGATTTGTCAATTGTAAAAAGGAGTTACTAATACTTATTTTCTTGGTGTTACTAACATGTACAATATTTTGAGAACTCAAAGGCATAATATTTATAAAACTATGCAGTAGGATAATTCTCGGCAAGTAATAAGTGGTATAAAAATAATTTCCCTCCTGTCTATGAACTACAGATTCGTACATTCTCCAAATATTTATTAAGTACCAATTCTGATACAGAAAGCTTCTAGGAATTTAAATCCAACAATGAGCAAGATAAATATGAATCTAAGAAGAGTGCAATTTATATAACCCAACAGGGAAGACCAAGGCTAAGTAAACAATAATACTTTTTGTTATTTAATTATCATTGTGAAAATTGCAACCAAGAGGACAGTGTATATGAAAGTATTTGAACTTCCTGCCCATAACTTTTTTCATTACTTCCCTCATCTGTTACTAGACTTCATTTAGATACTTGTTCAATGATACTCCTTTTGATTTGGAGATAATCTATCACTGATCAAATATATATTAAGTACTCACTAAAGCAGAGAACTGGGTTATTCACTATAAGGCATACTAGGAGGCACACTGTAGTCTCTGCTGTCAAGGAACTCAGGAGTGGAAATTAGTGCTGAAAATGAGTAAATAAGTGCTATAGGAATTTAAAAGCAAAGATTCCCAGCTGTGAAATCAATTTGAAGACAGCATTTGACTTGGAATTTTTCAGAATTGCTAGAAGTTTGAATGTGGACCTCCATTCTAATAACAACTATTACCAATAAATTATACATTTTATTCTCTTCAAACCTTCACTCTACCCACTAGTCACTGTAGTACTTTAGGCCCCTATTACTTGTCACCTAGGTAATGAAAAGGTCTTCTAAATGGCTTTCTACTTTAATCCCTTTCCTCTTTGTTTATAGGGTGATCTTTGCAAAAACACAAATCTGATCCTATCACACCGCTGCAATCAATCTGTCAGTGGCTTTTTTGGTTTTCAAACAGAATCAATATTCTCAACACACATTTGAGCTCTTGCATAATCCAAGTGGCCTGGTCTGGTGTTCTAGTGAACTCCCTGCATGCTGAAATGCGGCTGCAGCAAGCAATGCACAATTCCCATTCAGGTCATAACCTGCAGATCACTCTACTTTGCTCCATTCTCCTTCTTCATTTCATTTCCCTAACACCCTCTATGCTTGCAGGTTCAGATCATGTGCCAACGTCAACAACAGGAGCGCCTGCTGACTCTCTTCTAATTTCTGATAGGAGTGTTCATCTGCTCCCATGAAACTCAAGGCCCATTTCTACAGATGGGTAAGTGGGCCCATCTGTACCCACTTACCCACTTGTCACTTTCCCCATTAGACTGTGACCTTATAGGGCAAGGATTATGTTTCTTGTTTTTGTTTCTCTAACATCAAACAGACTTCCTGGAATAAAAGAAAACTCCACATTTTTTGTGTGAATAAATACATGAATTCTTGAAGTGGAAGGATATTACATGAAAAGTACTAGACAGAGCAAAATGCCAAAAAAAAAAAGGTACAAGTTGTTAGAGGATAGAAATCTGTCTAATTTGGCAAGGGCAGACATTTTCCAGAGGAGAACAACAGATAACAAATCTGAAAGTAATGTAGAGTAGGACTGTTAGAGAGAACTTCTATGATGATGAGTATTTTCTACTTGGTACTAATACAGCAGTCACTAGCTACCTAGACTGTGGAGCCCTTGAAATGTGGCTAGTGCACTGGACAAACAAAATATTTAATTGTACACCACTTTCATTAATTTAAAGTATAATAGACCACTCTTATGTGGTCAACTCTACTGGACAGAACAAAAGGGAAAAGCTTGTAGGAGGCCCTGGGTATCAGGGTAATGAAACAATACCTTCTGGAGGTAATAAAAAAAATTTAAGGGCTCTATGCAGAAAGTTGAAATAATCCAAAGAGTATTTTAATGAGCTATGAAAGCTAAACACTAATAAGCAATGATATAAAAATATTGAGATCATATATTGTTATAATTGGTATTCTGGCTTATTTCTTCTAGAAATTTTATTTTGTCTCTCACTTTAACTGTGTAATGAGGTGAAGATAATGGACAATAATTTTTTACCTAACTTACTAATGTAACATGATAATGTAATTTTTTTGGAAATATTACTAATAGAATTGGAGTTAAAAATCTTGACTGTCAATTATTTCCTAATAATCTAATGAATTAGATAGTAAGACGCCTTTTATAAATTATAATTTGCAATTTTGAGAGTATTTGACTTTTCATTGCATATATTTCATATAATAGCTAAGTAGGATGCTCACCCGTTTGATCTGCATCTAGAAAAATGGTAATATAGTACAGCTATCTGACAATGGCTTAGACATAAGGTGACCACCATCCTTGCTTTCCTGGGGACAGTCTCAGGTGCATCTGATGTAAATGAGTTAGCACTTGCTCATAGAGTCATAACATCTACTTTTAGTTTCAAAAGTGTACATATTTGAATGATGTTATATGGTCACTATTTATGCATCCCCATCACAAATGCAATATAATTTTCTTAGAAAACATGTACTTTAGACTATATAATAGTATAAACATCCAAAACAGTTCTCCTATTTAGTTTGTTGTCTGCCAAAAAAAGCATGGGCACAGAGCCTGAGATTTTCAACAAGGTCAGAGAAGATCAGAGACTAAGATGAAGATATTCCTAACATATTTGAAAAGCTTATGAACATCAGACTGCGAGGTCAGCTTCTTAAACCTAATGACACAACTGTATTTTCTGCATAGGATTTATCAGGATTAAGTAAAATGATTGCATAAAGCAGAACCTGATTCATGTATATCAGCTGCTATAATTCTTATTTTATTTTCTGATATTATTAATGTTGATTTTCTGTCATACTACCCTTCTGGATGTTGGAAACAGCACCAGGGCCTCACCTAGTCCCTCATTCACAGTGTGCGTATCACCTACGTAGCTGGCAAAGGTTAGTTAGCCAATGAAGGAAGAGTTGGGAGCAACAAAAGAAGCCTCTTATTAGAGCAGAATGAAAAAAACAGAATAAACTTTTTAGAAAGTAAAAAATATATACTCAGAGTTTCAATTGTGTTTCCTGGCCCAGGAACTCCGTATGCCATGGGGCAGCCAAAAAAAAAAAAAAAAAAGAAAAGAAAAAAAGAATATACACACACAGAAACATATATATTCATAATGTGGCTCCATTATTTGATATGACATTTTTTTGTCATCTATTTCATTGTAGTGAGTAGTTTAAAAATACTGGGGTTCATTAAAAATTAAAAAACTAGTAAATACCAAATGTAGAATTTTCTTTCAGCAAACAAATAACCAGAGCAGACTTAACTGAATAAGAAAAGAAAATTGAGCAAGAAAAGAAAAATAACTGAGGACACAATGCAAATATCGATACAAATGGGACAAATGCAAAAAGAAGAACTCAATGAATGAAATAAAAGTAAGAACAAAAAAGAAACTTGAGGAGTTCCCTTTGTGGCTCAGTGGTTAACGAATCCGACTAAGAACCATGAGGTTGCGGGTTCGATCCCTGGCATCTCTCAGTGGGTTAAGGATCCGGCGTTGCCCTGAGCTTTGGTGTAGGTTGCAGATGTGGCTGGGATCCCGCATTGCTGTGGCTGTGGCGACGGCCAGCAGCTACAGCTCCTGTTAGACCCCTAGCCTGGAAAACTCCATATGCCACGGGTGCGGCTCTACATAAAAAGGCAAAAAGACAAAAAAAAAAAAAAAGAAACTTGAGAAACAAAGTTTATTACAATGGCAGCACAACTGATGGAATATGATCAAAAGCTGATGATCACATTGTGAGACAGAGGTAATGAGCAGAGACGAAAAGGAGAACCAGAGAGGAGGAAGGAGAAAGTAGACGGAGAGACAATCCAAATCACCTGGGGTTTGCACATTTTAACCCACTCCCTGGAAGAGAAAGAATTAATGATCTGAACAAATTCTGGTTCTAAAGGCTTTCATACATCTAATTTTTATGCTGCATATAAATGGTTGGTACATTAATCTCATGTCTACCCACAATAACAATACACTATCAAGTAAGCGGTTTTGTCCAAAATAAGTGAGTCTGTTTACCTGCTATCAACAATTTGATCATTAAAGTGGTGCCTGGGAAGATTCTGATTGTTCTTCTAAAAGTGCATTACTTAGTGGCACTTGTGCTGTTGGTTGTACTCCACGCTTTAGCCCACCTTCACTGGGCTACTGATGTGTGCATGTGACTGTGATGCTGTGATTTAGAGTAAGAGATACATATCTAGTCTCTGTCCCCATGTCTGGCACAGATCTCCTGAAACCCTTGGAATTTCCGAAATGATGAGAGAGATGAGATGCAGTTTGCTATTCATAACAAGCTGCTTTAATCATAGCTCAGTTTATGTTAATAAGGTGACTTGTGGAAAGCCCCTAGGGAATTAAAGGATGGGGGTCGGTTGCCAGAGGAACCAACCAGAACTAGAAGATTGGAACTTCGAGCCTCATCCCCAATCTCCAGTGAGGAGAGAGGGGCTAAAGATTGAGTTAAATCACCTGTGGCCAATAGTTAATCAAATATACCTACATAACGAGCCCTCCATGAAAGCTAAAAGGATAGGGTTCAGACAGCTTCAGGGTTGCTGAACATGTGGGGTTTCCAGTAGAGTGGTTCCCAGAGAGTATGGAAGCCCTGTGCCCCTTTCCCCAGACCTTGCCCTGTGCATCACTTCCATCTGGATACTCCTGAGTTATATTCTTTTATAATAAACCAGTAATCTGGGAAATGAACTGTGTTCCTGAGTTCTGTGAGCAGCTATAACAGTTCACTGAAACTGAAGAGGGGCTCACAGAAATTTGTGGTTTCTAGCTGGTCTGGCAGAAGCACAAATGACCCCCTGGATTTGCAACTGGCATCTGAAGGGGAGGGAGGCAGTCTTGTGGGACCTGTGAGATCTGTCACTGACTCCAGGTAGAGTGTCAGAACTGAGTTAAATTGTAGGATACCCAGCTGGTGGCCTAAGAATCTGAGAATTGTTTTGTATGGGAAAAACCTTCACACATTTGGTGATCAGAAGTGCCAGAAGCGAAGCAGAGAACTGAGAGGAGAGGAGACACACAGAGGAGTGTTTTCCCTTAGAGTGATGATAAGTAATTTACAGTAGCACTGGTTTATGAAAGTAAGTATGGTCACATAAAAAAAAAGTGTCAATTTTGAACATACATGGAAGACCTCAAAGAAATTCAAGCTTAAGCAGACTTTACTCATGTGCCGCCTCCACAATGTACTTTGGAAGAAGAGGTTAAAATTCTGCATTGAGTTTGCGTATTGAATTAGAAAGTGAAGTACCATGATGCCACAAAAACTGTACAAAATACTTAATAACCCCCCCCCTTTTCTGATGTACCTGCGGCATGTGGAAGTTTCAGGGCCAGGGACTGAACCTGTGCCACAGCAGGTACTACACATGATCCTTAACCCACTGAGCCACCAGAGAACTCTAATACTCCCTTAATTTTAACTTTTATAATGTGAATAAACAATAGATAATTAAAAGCTGAAGATAAAAATCATTCCATTTTAGTAATAAATGTATTCTTACGCAGACATTGATTAGCACTGATAATTGGTAGCAAGATTAACTGGTTTTAGTTTCACTTTCTTGTAGCCACATCTTCATCCCCAGGAAATTCCTCCTACACAGATCAAAATATCTGTACCACTCAAGAACAAGAAAACTGCTATGGTCTGAATGTTTGTAATCCTCCCAAATTCATATGTTAAAAACCCATTGCCAAGTGTAATGGTATTAGCAGGTGAGACCTTTGGGAGGTGATTGGGTCATAAATGGGACTAGAGCCCTTATAGAAAAGAGAGCTCGTCTCCCCTTCCTTGTGAGGTTTTAGTAGAAGACACCCTTCTGTGAGAGAGTGGCCCTCACCAGATGTCAGAGGTGCTGGCACTTTTTTCTTAGATCTCCCAGGCATCAGTACTGTTAGCAATCAACTTATGCTGTTTATAAACTACCCAGTTTATGGTATATTTGGTAAGGCAGTCTGAACAGACTAAGACAAAAGCCAAGAGTGGAAAAAATTACCACTTCTCCTGCAAATAGATGGAAGTCTTCACTGTCACTGCGGGAGGAATTTCTGGGTTAATTTTTGGGTTTTGGCCACTTAGGATGTTTTAAGCACAGAATATATGGATCAGACATTTCTTGTCACTTCTAAGTTCCTCCTGTCTCAGCCAGAAAGAAAACTCCCTATGAAGGAAAGTTCGCTCTTCTAATGCTAATAGCTCTTGAGATTTGCATTTGATTGGAATTCAAATAGATTTTGTGAAGATTGGTGGGTTAACCAATGATAGCACTCAGGAAACAAATTAGGAGTATAAATTGTTGACTAAAAATAACTGCTTCATAGGGACTCAATCCCACAGGGAGTAGGAATGAGTAAAGCAGGGTTCCTCCAGGGAATAAAGAACTTTCCGAGATGAATCAGAAGTAATAAAAGAAGAAAGTCACATTCTTAAGTGATGAATGGAAATCCCTGAGGAGAAAAGCACTCATTTGTACTTTCCCCCTTTTGTTGTAAGGCTGATTTCTAAAATGTTAATTTTATTGTGTGAGCCACTTCTTCTCTGCTCTCAGATTTGTCTGGACAGAGAAGACTGTCATATAATGATTCTAATTATTTTAACTCAGTTTTACTAGGTGCTTCAATATTTAATCAGTTCTTTACATCCTTTAGTTGACATATCATCTACGTGTGAAGCTATTAAGAAAATGTATAAGACATACATTAACCAAAATAACAAAGATCACTTTTCTGCCCCTTGTCATTGACACAACAAAACTCGCTCCTCGACAGCACCTTGACAGATCCTATCTCCCCCATTTTATTTTTCTCTAAAACACTTATCACCAACGTGCATGCAGTGTATGTGGGTAAGCACAGATCTAAGATGACCCCCTGTGAATCACATCCAAGTACACACCCCCATCCTTTTCAAAAATAGATTTTCATTAATTTTCCAGTTTTATTGAGAAATAATTGACATATATCACTCTCTAAGTTTAAGGTGTATAACACGATCTACATACATCGTAAAGTTATTACCAAATAGGTCTAGTTAACATCATCATGTCATATAGATATAATGAAACGAAACAAATTCTCCTTCTGATGAGACCTCCTAAGATCTACTCCCTAAACAACCTTCCTATATATCAAACGGCAGTGTTAACTGTGGTCATCGTGTGGAACAACCCTGCATCCTTACATTCCCTAGTACTTACCTCGCAACTGGAATAAATCCCTATTCTTTCATCCAGGCAGGACCTGTGACTTGCTTCTAGGCAATGGAACATACAAAGGAGACAGGGTGTCACTTCCTCAACTAGGTTCTGTTATTTAGGACCCCTTCTTAATGGACTGGAACAAGAAATTCTCCTGATGGCCTTGAAGAAGCAAGCTGCCAACTTGTGAGAGACCGTGAAAGGACCACACAGTAAGGACACTGGGAGCCTCCCTGAGCCTAGAGTCATCTCTGTTGACAGCTACCAAGGATGCAGGGACCTCAGTCCCACAGCTTCAAGCAACAGTATTCTGCCAACAACCACGTGCACTTGGAAGAGAACCCCCAAGCATCCAACCCAGCCAACACCTTGACTGTAACTGCACAAAGGATCCAGCTCAGCCATGCCCTTATCCTCCCCACAGTCACTGCAAGATGATAAATACATGCTGCTGCTAAGTTTGTGGTAATGTGTTACCTAGCAGTAGAAAACTAACACACACGTGACTTATTTGTCTCTATATCTTTACATGTATTGTCTGTTCCCTCTCTCTCCTAACACATTCCTTAGCTTCTAAGCATTATGAAAAGTGGATTTTTGAAACCTATTTTAAAACTGCTCTGTCTCTATTGCCTAGAAGATGATTTACTGCCTAGGAGGCTTTCCTTAAATATATGTTAAAGGAAAAAAAAGTATTTCTGGAAAGTTCCAAGTTTTCATCGATGAATGTATCTTATATCAAGGTTGCTAGAAGGTAAAATTTAATATAACCTGTTTTAAAATGTAGGGGCTACTAATTTATAGAGACGAGGGTTCCTTCTATCCCATGGCTCTATTTTAAATTTTGACTAGAAAGTTGTTTCATTTTTAAACAGAAGAAGGACATTCAAAAACTATTTACTCATGCATTGAACTAACATAATAAACACTTAGAGTGAGTGGATTACTGTCCTGGGGCTTGGGGAGCACAGAGGTGAAGGAGACTTGCTTCTCTCCTCTCCTCAGTACAATATGGGAGAAAAGCAAATCACCTAACAGTGCATAAAAGTACGAGGAATTGCATGATCACAGTGCTAGCAGAGCACTGTGTAAGCCAAGAAGGACAAGAGCCTTACAGAGTCCTGCCGCTGCCGCAAAACACTTTGCATGCATTTTGTCATTCTGTCCTCCACTGTTCCTAGTTCTGATTCATAGTTGAAGAAAATTAGATTCACACAGTTTAGGTAACTGATCCCTGGTCACACAGTAGGTGACCAAGCTGACAGTCAGACTCACATAGCCTCATTCTAGAGCCCAAACATACAACTGCTACCAATGGTTCTCCACCATGAACGTGAATACTCATTACCCAGACAGTTGTTTTAAGATGAGGATTCTTGAAAAAGACACCTGCACACGCATGTTCATTGCAGCACTATTCACAATAGGCAAGACATGGAAACAACCCAAATGCCCATCGACAGATGATTGGATTAGGAAGATGTGGTACATATACACAATGGAATACTGCTCAGCCATAAAAAAGAAAAAAATAATGTCATTTGCAGCAACATGGATGGAATGAGAGACCCTCATACTGAGTGAAGTAAGTCAGAAGGAGAAAGACAGATACCATATGATATCACTAATAACTGGAATCTAACATTCTGCACAAATGAACCTTTATGCAGAAAAGAAAATCAAGGACTTGGAGAACAGACTTGTGGTTGCCAAAAGGGTGGGGGAGGGAATGGGATGGTAGGAGGGTCTGGGGTTAATAGTTGTAGACTGTTGCCTCTGGGCTGGAAAAGCAAGGAGATCCCACTGTATAGCACTGGGAACTATGTCTAACCACTCGTGATGTATAACCCTGTCACCACGCTGTACAGCTGGGTATAATGTAAAGAACTAAAAAAAAAGAAAGAAAGAAAAAAACAAAAACAAAAACTAAATAAATAAATAAATAAATAAATTAAAAAGATGAGGATTCTAGAGGAACTTTCTCCAGACAAGCTAGGAGAAGCTCAGAAAAAAAATGCTTTTTTAAAAAAGCAATTAATGGAGTTCCCGTAGTGGAGCAGCGGTTAATGAATCCGACTAGGAACCATGAGGTTGCGGGTTCAATCCCTGGCCTTGTTCAGTGGGTTAACGATCTGGCGTTGCTGTGAGCTGTGGTGTAGGTTGCAGTCGCGGCTTGGATCCTGCGTTGCTGTGGCTACGGTGTAGGCCGGCGGCTACAGCTCCGATTAGACCGCTAGCCTGGGAACTTCCACATGCCGCGGGTGCGGCCCTAAAAATGACAGAAAGGCAAAAAAAATAAAAAAATAAAAAAGCAATTAATTATCCAATGGATTATGACTGAGGGCATCCGGGACTTTAAGTAATGAGGCACTTTACTATAAATTCAGTTTTAGGCAGAAGTAGAAAGGAAGACTTCCTCCAAGAAGTGACATTTGGTGAAAAATAAATCAGATAGAAAAGGGGAATGAGAGGTGAGAGCCTAAGACAATGTAACAATTTATAGGAGAAAGTGTGTATTAGGGCACACACCGTATGCCCCAGGAATTATAATGAAGTTAGCTGGAATTTAGGGTTGGGATGGTGGGATGCAGGGAACCAGTAGGAGAGGGAGACAGAAGCCTGATCACCAGAGGTCCATGTGCCATCCTGGAAAGGACAGTCAGGTAGTGTTTGGAAGCACAGGATCCAGAGACGAAGTACCGGTAATCAATTCCAGCACTTCCTTTAAAAGATTTGAGAATACGCAGAATTTACTTCATTGTTCTATGACTCAGTTTCCTTATCTGTAATTGGAGATAGTGATCCTACCTTGTCAATTTCTTATTTGCCTGGCACATAAGCACACAATAAACACTGGCCATTGGTTTTAAGCCAAGTCAGTCTGGTAGCCTTTTCGTGGCTGGATTCAGTGGTGGGAAGCGTTGAAAAGAAAATAACCAGAGAGAAGACCACCGCATCTGTGCCAAGAGTATACAGTTGGAGGAGGGATAGAGAGGCAGGGACAGACTTGAAAAATATTTTAAAGAAAGAGTGAGAGAGTGTAGGAACGACTGGATGTTGGGAGCGAGTGAAGGATGATGGTTCTTGCATTTCTGACTTGGGCCACCGGGGGTTTCACTGGTGAATTCCCCTCACTGTGGCCCAGATGTCTGCGCTACGAGGTTATGATAGCAGAAGTTGGATTTTTCCCCCTTTCATTAGCTGACTGTCTAAGGGGGCTGGTATTTTTCTCTGTGCTGAAAGACACATCGTTGCTTCATCTGCCCCAGGGACACTAACACAGCCGATTTCACAATTTCTTCAGTCTGCCTTGGCCTTGCTTCTGGTTATATCTTGATTTATATCAACATACTTAAAGTCTCGTTAATGTCACCCAGGGTAGACTGTCAACTGGAATAAGCTTTCTAGCAGGTTTTCTCCCACCTCCTCTCACTTTCAGGTTCATCAAACCGGGCATATGTTTCTGTCATTGCCAAATTACTGACATACACCACCGAAAGTGCATTCCCATTAATTACAAGGCTGTGTCAGAAACACCTTGACACCAGAGCTGGCAAAGATACCCATTATACATGCACTAATGGTACTCCTTATACCTATCCCCCAAAGCCCAGCAACAAAATGCCAAGCATTTGTCATCATGAAGTGAAATCATTAGAGGATATGGGTGACTTTTGACAAGTGCCTGAACTTGAAGAACTTTTAGTGAATAGCAAATCAGGGAAGCATATTTCTGGAGAGAATGAAACTTACAAATATCTATATTTTTTTTTGTAGAAATTGGTAAGTAAAGAGAAGTCCCTTATTGTATAGAAGACTCTAGACTTTATTCCAACAACTTCTCTTGGTATACCCTGTTATTTACTCCTGAAGAATCAGAGCCAAAGGGCTGAAGGTTTATATGTGAAGATGAGGAATGCCAGTGAGAAAGAAGGTCAACAATTCAAGAACAAATACCTATTTTGCAGAGCAATACGCAGGAAGATTAAGGGTGGATCTGAAGAATAAAAAATGGAGACACAGTGATCAGCTGGGCGATTATGCCTGATAAAAAAAAAAAAGATGAGGCCCTGAACTAGACCAGTGGCGGTGAAAATTAGTCTGGATGTTACAAGAGGTAGTACAACCACAGTTTATTGCTTTGCAGAAAGCGCAGGTGTCATTCCACAACTTAAAATCTTCTTCAACAACTCCTTTCTCTAAAGAATAAGGTTTAGCCTTATTTCTGCTACACTAACGTCCCATCCTCAGAGTGACCTTCAGTCCATTTATTGTCTTTTTGACATAGAAAGTTAAACATATTGTGCTACTTGCGCTAACTCATTTAAAAATCTCATTTGACAAATATTTACTGAGTACCTATTTGGGGCCATGCCTGTTCCTCCTTCCTCTATTCTAGTGATACACCCCCTCAACATGAGTTAGAAATCTGAAAACTACTTAGTCATGTAATAGATAAATGTATTGAGCACCTACCATGTTTTTGACAATGTTCTAAGTTCTGGGAATGTGGAAATGAACAAAGTCAATTAAAGTACCTTCTGCAGGTGACTTTCAGTCTAGGTAGGGGGACCAAAGTCAGTACACAAGATAAATAAAATATTTGCTGTGCCAACTGCATCTGAGTACCATAGAGAACAATAAAGCAGAGGAGTGAAGGGAGTGGGTTAAGAGTGTCAGCTGGGGGAGGAAATTTTAAATACCAGTGTCAGGGAACACCTTACCACCAAGCTGTACTCGAGTGAGGCCATGTAGAAAATGAAGCCAGGCTTGCAAATATCCAAGAGAACATTATCTCAGGCAGTAGAGAGGCTGAGTGCAAAACTCTACAGAGGGGGGCATGTTTGGGGAATCCCAGAAAGAGCAAGGAAAACGCAGGGTGACCAGAGCAGAGTGAGGACAGGGAAGAGAAACAGCAGCAGAAGATGAAGGTACAGGAAATGTAGGTCCAGATTGTTTGGAATATTGAAGGATTTTAAATTATTATTGCAAGTTTTTTTGTTTGTTGTTTTTGTTGTTGTTGTTGCTTTTGTTTTTGCAGCAGCCGTGGCACATAGAAGTTCTGGAGCCGGGATTGAACCTGAGGCCTGAGCCACAGCAATGACAATGCTGGATCCTTAACCCACGGAACTATCAGGGATTTTCACTAGAGCAAGACTTTTGAGTAAGAGAATAATAGTATATGACCCAGACCTCCACAAAACACAAAGATCAAAGCAGGGGAGAGGGGCAGTAAGGAGATTAATTGCAATAGTCTTGATGAGAGGCAGTGTTTACTGTGGATTTAGTATGGCTGTGCAGGTAGGAAGAATCAGATTCTGGATGAATTTTTATTTGATTGGTTCACAGATAAGATGTCGGATGTTAGAGAAAAAACTCAAGGAGAACTCAAGAATCAAGTTGTTTACTGAGATGGGGAAGACATTAAGAGAAAAAAGTTTCAGGGGAAAGTCCCTAAGTTGGATTTTAAACTGCTAAGTCTAATATCAATCAAAAATCTAACTGGAGGTATTGAGTAGATACCTGGGTATAGTCCTCTGCTAAGAGGAAATACTTAAGCTAGAGACAGAAATTTAGAAATGGTCATTTTTGCTACCCAATATACTAGTCTCCAGAAACATGTGGCCATTTAAATTTAACTATTATAAAAATTAAAAAATTCATTGAGTTCCACTAGCCATATTTCAAGTGCTTGATGTGGCTGGTGCACACATGCCTCACCGCTATCATGTCAGATAACTACACAGAACATTTCCATCACCTTAGAAGGTGCTATTGGATAGCACCGGATTGGTAGAGACATGAGATGGGAGATTTGGTTAAATCAACGCAGAGAGTAACTTTCTAAGCTTGGAGAGAGAAGGATGTTTGGGGGGAGGGGTTCTTTTTCATCACAAGTAATTGATTGAAAAAATCTGATTTCATTCTTAGAAATTTATCTAGTTAATCTCCCCTCCTACCTCTTCTGCCTTCAACTAGTATGTCTAGCTTCTCTTCCCTCTTGTTTGGGTGATTACAGCAGCCTCCAAATGGAGGCTTCCACCTCAGATCTGTGTCCCTCACAGTTGTCCTCCACACCCCTAAAATAAAGAGCCTAAGTCATGTGCCAATTTAAAGCCCCCCAATAGCTTCATGACAATCTACAGTGTCAAGTCCATATATGATATTGCATGTGAAACTTCTATAACCTGCCTCTTCCCTTTCTCTTCAGCCTCATATCTCATAGCCTTAAACTTTGCAGTTCAACAATGATGAATTCCTGATAGCTCTCTATCTAACCTCTGGTTCTAACTTAGCTCCTTCTAATCTCCCTTGTTTGAGATAAATGTTCCACCTTTGACTAATTTCTACGCATTTTATAAGGCAGAGCTCAAATGTTGCTCTGAATTTGGATAAGCTCTTCTACATCTATGCTCTTATAACATCCCACAAGCCTCTTTTTCACAACAGTTAACACCCGTTTCTGGAATGATCTTTATAATCTCCCCAGTGGACTACATCTCTAAGAGGTCAGTGCCTATACTTTCCCCATTTTTCTGTCTGCAGAGCTGACTATATTACCCAGCTTGTGGAAGGCAAACAATGGCTGCTCTTTGAACTGAAGTGAAAGTAATGAGAGACTTTGTGGTTTCCTGGCATATCCATGAATGATTCTCCTGTGTTCCCTCAAACTATTTCAATACTCTTCTCCTTCTCTGCATTGTCCTACCCCTTCTCACCCTTCAATGCTCCACTAAAATGTCATTTCCTTTGTGAAGTTTATGAGTCCTTACCAGAGACGGTCCCATATTTTTTTTCAGAAAGAAGCCCTTAGTGCTTTCATAGGTCTCAAAGACAGTACTTTTCACAGTAATAACTCTGGCTCTTTGGATTTGAAAGTAACTCTCATGGATCTCAGAGAGGGTGAGACTCACTTATTATACTTTGTATATTTTGTATCATTTAGCACGCAGTAAGTGTTCAATAAGTGCTTGTTGAATAAACCTCTTAATTATCAGATTGATTTACTAAGAGTTCCTGAAGTGGGTGATTGGATTACTAATAAAAAGCTGTGATGAGAAGCACATATGAACATAAATGATTTTTTTAAATGATTAAATCTGGAATGAGTTTTAAAATTAATCTAATTTTACACGTGAAGAAACTAATACCAAGAGAGGTAAAATTAGTTTTTAAGCCAGAAAGAAGATTTTAAGTATCCTATCCATCATCCAGAGTCCTGCTGTGCCCACTGTACCTTTTCTTGCTTTGCTTCTCCACAAGTTTTATTAGCTTCTCAACCCATCCTCTCTACAGAGCAGTGCTTGCACTGACATTTGATATGATGAACAAAAATCAAAATATTTATTTCCCCAGCTATATATGACAGTGGCATTTTGATTACAAGGTTAAGATATCTGCCTGAGTAGAAATAAAGGCTAAACCAGTATTTTAAAAATGCTATGGCTCACAAGCCCAATTCTTTTCTCCTCATGGAAGTCTAAAACCATCCTATACTTATTCAATAAAAATAAATGGAATGATCAGGATTCTTGCAATAAATTGTTTCAGTCAGAACAATGTTTAGAGAGAGCTAAAAATATTTCTATCTCCCGAACCTGCAGTGAGATTAACAACTGCCACCCAGATAACTGAGCTTCTTAATACCTGTCTTCTCACAGACAGGTTAAGTACATGAAAGTTGAGTTGTCCGAGACAAAAACCGTCTACAGACACAATCTCCATTATTTAATCACACACTCACACACACACGCACAGTGAACAATGTACAGAAATAAACTATAGTTATATTCCCAAAGAAACTATGATATATGTGTGGTCATACCCAGAACACTGAGATATAATAATGAGCATTTACCATGAGTAATGGTAAGCTAATTACTACTTTCCAACTAGAAACATTTGAACAAAGAGCAAAATACTCACAAATGTAATTGATCCAGACCCTTACCCTTCAAAATATATATTTGTCCTTTTCTTGAAAAGCAAATGGATATGAATATATCTTTAAGTAGTAGTCTCTAAACATTAAGGAAGTGACACAGCCATAATTCTAAATTAAAAATATTAAGACTATTTCTGGTTTCCAAACAAACCTAATTATAGTATGTCTGATTTTTTTTTTGATTTTATGATAACTTTGCTCCAAGATTTTTGTCTCACAGAGCTTTTTAAATACATTTTTCTGCTATAAAAATGTTATTTTAAACTAATTTTCTACTTCTAATTTTCTACATATGCATAATGAGCATAAATAAGAAACTTACGTGAGAAACTTCCAGGATCATTTCTCCTCTGGGACTGGATAGTGTAAAGTGGAAAAGAGTTTCAAAACAATAGATTTTATAACCAGGATCGTGCAACAGTATTTAGTCTTTACATCTAGTTCTACCAAAACTAGGACTTGGTCACTCTTGATTGACTAATTCAAAACTCTGGTCCCTCCCAGTTCAAAGGACAGGCTCAGTTCAAAGGTGCATTTACTATGGTTTACTGGCAGAAGAACTAATACGTTTTACAATATATCTAAAGTAAGAAAGAAACAGAAGGTGGACCCAGCTTTCCATTGCCTCTCTATATTCCTCTTAAGCATATCCTCAAGTTCAGAGTTCTTAGAAGCCTCAGAGCAGAGAGAAGTACTCTGGGTCAGCGGCTCAAGGAATGATGGGCTCTCTGACTTATACTCAGAATCCCATCAGCACAAAGAATCGGCTCATATTCTGCTACCCAGGAAACCACACCACAACGCCTGCTTTGCAAGATTTGGTTCTTGTAATTCTTTCTGTATCGGCTCTCAGGATAGTGCCCCCTTCTCTGTGTGCCTGACTTCTGGAAGAAGACTACCACAGACTCCCATACCATTTCAGGGAGAAAACTGTACTAACATCCTTATAGGAAAATAAATAAAAGCAGTCATGTTACTGGTGGTCATAAGGTCTTCCATTACCCCAGCTCTTCTCCTATAAAGACATATCATTAGGTCCAATTTTTTTAAAAAAAGGAATACAGGCAGACCGTTCGCAATATGAATTATACAGAGACCTTAGATGACGTTCTGTAGTGATTTTTTTAAAATTTAAGCCAGTCTTTGGAGACTGTCAAAAGTTCCAATTAATGTCAAAGAGTACCACATTTTTATTTTAAAGCAAAATCTATTTTACAATAAGCCAATGTATGTTAACTGCTCTATATTATCCAGCTGAAAGGAAACTACAAAAGAAAGGGGGTAAATTAACATTGCGGCAAACAATTTTGACATCTTCCATCATGAATAATTTTTTGAAAACATGAAAGAGGCTATTATATACTTCCAAGGGATAGTTTAAATTAAAAAAATAAATATTCTTATTATAGATGCCATATTGTAAATAATATGACAGTCACTTCACCATATTTTCCCTTGTCAAAAGAAAGAATAATATATAATTCACCTTTAATATCCTCTCTCTGGTGTAATGATATTCTGAGTGGCAAGGGACTCAATTTATTTGGAAGGAATATTATCAATTTAAAGAACTGGGGATCTGTCCCAGATTCTCCAAAATTGATAGACTCACCCAGTCATATAACCAAAGGAACAACAACTCCCCAATATAGGCCAGCCTTCCCTACCTACAGAGACTGCTTTTCCCAGTTTTTGTCACTTGAACACTGCACTATTTTTTCACTGTTGTTTTATCACGGCTATTTTCGAGGATATCACAGCACGATAAATGTTATAGTAGATGTGAAAACACAGTGCAATGGGGACTGATAGGTAATGTTCCCAGTTTAGATTATTAGCGAGACATTGTGGAGGTAAATAGTATCTAGCCAGGCAAAGATTAGCTAATGGGCATTTTAGAGAGAATAATTACATGGAAAAATAAGAAAGAAGAATTGATAAGGAGGGAAAGTAAGAAATGTTGGCTAGGTTTAGGTTCTGGAGGGTCCTGTGTGATATACCAAGTCTGGATTCTATCCAGAACATTAGACGGAGTCCAAGAAGAATTTAAACAGAGGAAGGAAAATGAATACAACTGACAGAGAACTCTGCAAGAAATGGGGAGAATAGATCCAATCAAGTTAAGACTAAAGACTTAGTTTAGAAGTAAACTAAAATGCATCTCCTCCCCAGGGAGAAATGATGAGCAACTGAATTAAGGTGATGGCTGTGAGAATAGAGACTGGATGGATTCTAGAAATGTCAGCTAGACTGGTGAACAAGAAGATGGGGAAGGTAATGAAGAATAAGAAATTCGGAGTGATTCTCTAGTCATTGACTTGAAAAACTATATAGATGATACCACTCTTCACAGAGACATAAACTAAAAGAAACTAAATGTTGTTTTAGGGGGTGGTGGTGGAAATGATGAATTTAAGTAAATTATGGTCTATGAAATAATAACAAAATTAAAAATATAGACTCTCAGGCAGTGCTTTGTCTCATTTTCTGTTTTTTGTTTTTTTAATTAAAGTATAGTTGATTTGAAATGATGTGCCAATTTCTGCTCTATAGCAAAGTGAACTATCATACATATATACACATTCCCTTTCTTATATTATATCCCATTATGGTTTATCCCAAGATACTGGATGTAGTTCCCTGTGCCATACAGTAGGACCCCCTTGCTTATCCATTTTAAATGTAACAGTTTGCATCTACTAATACCAAACGCCCCATCCATTCCACTCCCTCCCCCTTCCTCCTTGGCAACCACAAGTCTGTTCTCTATGTCTGTGAGTCTGTTTCTGTTTTATAGATAGGTTCATTTGTTCCATATTTTAGATTACACATATCAGTGATATAATATGGTGTTTCTCCTTCTCATTCTGAATTACTTCACTTAGATGAGAATTTCTAGTTGCATCCATGTTGCTGCAAATGGCATTATTTTGTTCCTTTTCATGGCTGAGTAGTATTTCATTGTGTATATTTACCACATCTTCTTAATCCAATTACTTCATTTTTTTCCACACAAAAAACCATCTGCAAGGTAGTTGTCATTATCATTACTACTATCCTTTCTACTATTATTATTGCTCCATGTTGCAACAAAAGAAATTTAAAGAAACTAGGTAACCTCTGCAAGTTTACTCAGTTAAATTCCACGCCCAGTAGATTATTGGGTATATATACATGGTAAAAGCTCAGCAGAGAGAGCTCTTGTGGACATTTAAGTGCAGGACTTCCTGGCTTTGCAGTTGAAGTCATGAAAATAGACAGGTCCATTCAAATATAATGTGTAGAGTGGGAAGGGAAGACCAAAGCCAAAATCTCCTAGGAATAGAATGAAGAAGCAAGATGTGTAAAGGCAAGATGTCTAGGTAATGGACATTATCAAGAAGGAGGAAATTTTCTAAAGTTCAGCATCTGCCTGTTGGTCAGATACTACAGCACAGGATATTTTGTCTGGATTTAGCATCTTGTAGGTCGGGAGTAGCCTGGAGTAGAGAAAGCCTGTCAGACTTCTCAGGACTAAAGTTGGATAATACTGTGTGCAGGCACAATTAGGAAGAGAGTAAGTGGAGACAAAAAAACAAAAATGAAATGTTTAAGTAACTTTGCTGTGAGCGTAGAGGAAAGAGTAGCAAGATCTGGGGAACAGTTCGGTTTACTGTGTCATTGTTCTTTGTTGCATTAAGATGGGTAAAACATGAAGAAAAAGTGTCAAGAATATAAAGTTAGGGATAAGAGAGAGGATGACTGCCTGAATGATGTTCTTTAGGGGATGGGATTTTAGCAAAAATGAACCAATAAGCCTTAAACAAAAGCAAGAGATCCTCTTCCACTAACAAGGAAGAATGTTTTCTGTCAAGATCTGCATTCATTTAAGTTTTCTAAACAAGATGGAGGGGTATATGAGTGGGTTATTTTTGTTTTGAATTATTTTAAGTTCTTTCAAGAATTTGAAATTGCTCTTCCCAATAACAGTCTCAGCCAATGACTGAAGTTCAAGATCAGATTCCTTCCTTTTTGTTTGTCATTGACTTTAGTCTTTTTTTTTTTTTGTCTTTTTGCCTTTTCTAGGGCTGCACTCGTGGCATATGGAGGTTCCCAGGCTAGGGGTCTAATCGGAGCTGTAGCCTCTGCCCTATGCCATAGCCACAGCAACACGGGATCCAAGCCGAGTCTGCGACCTACACCTCAGCTCACGGCAACGCCAGATCCTTAACCCACTGAACAAAGCCAGGGATCGAACCCATAACCTCATGGTTCCTAGTCAGATTCGTTAACCACTGAGCCACGACGGGAACTCCAACTTTAATCTTTATATCTCTTTTATTTCTAAAATAGTTGTGGAAGACATAATACACTCAATCTTTTAGTGAAAATGTGTTTGCTTTTTTTTTTTCAGAATGCATTCTTCTGTTAGAAGCAATTCTTAATAGCAATTGTAGGCAAAGTTCGAATTACCTCAGAAAAGGAAAGGGATGTGCGTTAGAAAATTTTGTTCACTTTACAGTCCTTGCTGCCTCATAATTCTAGATTATGTTTATTTTTCACTCTCCATGACTGTCTCTGTGCCTCCAAACTACATTTCATGTCCTTGGTTGTCTTAGTTTCTCTGGGCTACCTAAACAAAACACCATAGACTGGGTAGTTTCAACAACAGGAATTCAATTTCTTACAGATCTGGAGGCTGGAAATCCAAGATAAGTGTATCATCTCAGTTGGCTTCTGATGAGGGCTCCCCTCCTGGCTCTTCCTAGCTTGCAAACACCACGTGAGGACAGAGGGGTGGCTCTCTTCCTCCCTCTACAGGACCACCCTCCTATTGGCTTAGAGCCCCACCCTTCTAACCTTATTCAACATTCCTCATCTTCTCAAGGCCTTTCCTCTAGATACAGTCATGCTGGAGCTTGAGTTTCAACACATGAATTTGGGGAAGACACAATTCAGTCTCTATTACTGCTATGAATGTTAATGTTCTAGTTAATGGCCTTCATTATATCATTTTATTCTTCCTGCTACAAGCATGATTGCATCTGCAGGTTTATGAGTTTTACATGCAGTGAACAGAAATCACACTTCAACACATGGTTAAACCTGAGAGATGACCAAAGATAACTGATCTTTCTTTCCCAGGTCCTTTTAGGGCAATGTAACTAACACTAGCCTTTCAAGGGAAGCACGAAGTGTTCTTTCTGATACAATTAAACGAGTTTGGACACTGATGGCTCAGAACAACAAATTCCTTCCAGAGGTGGAGAAGTAGTCATTGCTATTACCCTGATGGACATTTGGTGACCCAGCTATCATGCTAGTGCCAATGGAATGACCAAAAAGATGTGTGAAACTGAAGATGATCAGCTGACCTTAGTATGTGGGACAGCCCCCAAATAATGGTCATTAAAGTATACATCATAGGACAACAGTCTCCTTAGGTCTTTTTGTGATCCTTATTCTGGCACTAGGAGGTGATGATCATTGAGTAGAGGTCTCCAGTATTCCTAACCATCTAAATCAATCTGTTCTCTGATAATGCTTCTCACTCTTGGTAACCTGCCATTTTTTCCCATGGATAACAAAAGACATCGGGGTTCAGCTTCAGTCTCCACTGTAAGTGCCTTTGCTTGACCTACACCTGCCCTAGGCTATGAGTGTGACCATGAGATTCTTGCAGTTGTCCTTCTCAGAAGATGGAGAGCTGGGCTTCTGCTATTGATGATCGTAACTCCCGAACATAAAAGTCACACTCACAGGGACTCCTGAGAGTCAACACATACCAACCTTTCCATTCATGTGCCTTGAAGTCCTCTCCTTATTTTAAAGCCCCTGGTTTTTATCTCAGCTTTGAGTGAAGATTGCTGCAAACTTTGGATTGGGTGCTTTGCCCAACAGAAACTAGATTTTGATGGATTTGAAAAGATTTTCTAATATTCAGTTTGTGCTATTGGACAAATCTTTGTTCAATAAAGATAAGAACTGTGGCGGGGGGGAATACAGCAGAGAAGAGAGATACAAAGTTCCATGGATTTCAATTTTAGATCAAGTAGTCACAGAAGTTTACCCAGGAAATATAACATTAAAGAAAGACCTAGAGGAAATGAAGAAGATTCCACAAAATGTTAGGAAAAGAACCTTCCAGACTTCAGAAAAATTAAAACACAAAGGACAGGCAGCAGGAACCTGCTTGGTGCACTCAGAGAAGAGAAAGGAAGACAGTCTGGTAAGAAAAGATGAAGAAGTAATGTGGCAGAAAAATAATGACACTTAGATTATTTAGAGCAGCCCTGTCCAATGGATATAATGTGGGTCACACGAGTAATTAAATTTTTTTCACATAATCATGTGAAAATGGAACATGTGAAATTAATTGTAATGTTATTTAATGCACCCTATGAAACGCATTATCATTTTAACTTCAATCAAAGGCACTGACACATTTTTTAAAAATTTTGTGCAAATCCCTTGGAATCTGGTGTGCATGTTTTACCTGCAGCACATGTCCACTGAGAATCCACATCTGGAGTGCTCGGCAACCACATGTGGAGATGGCCACTGTTCTGGAAAGTGCAGATTAGGAACTTGAGAGCTATTTTAAGGACTTTGGATTTTACTCTGAGATGGAAAGCGGCTGGAGGATTTTTCAAACAAAAAAAAAGAGGTAAGATTTGACTCACACATTTTTAAAGGATCGCTCTAGCTCTTGTGTTAAAAGACTGAAGAGTGGAGAATACTGCAATAGTGCATATGAGAAATGAAAGTGCTGAGGTGTCAGTTATGGAGGCTTTGAGGAGTGACCGGGTGCTAGATATACATATTTGAAAATAGAATTTGACATACTTTTCTGGCATATCGGTTGTCAGGTGTGAAAGAAAGATGTCAAAAATAATAAAAATTGGACCAGACGTGTATATATTTTAAAGCATCTCTGATAATTCCAAAGTGTGACACTGGTCAAGAATCATTGGTTGGGTGGCAGCTCCTATTTCTCTAGCCTGATGTAATCCCCAATGCTTTCCTGATGAATCTCTAGACCTGGAAGGTTATTTATTTTGGATAGTGACATAGTGGGATTTGGAGTTGGAAAAGTAGAAGAGAAGTTCCAAGAACCTCAGAAATTAGGCAACTGGGAAGCAGAGGAATTATGATTTAGAAAGCAGCAGTGAAGAGAAACAGGGAGAATGCTATTTTAATGGCCTAGATAAGAGGTTCCAAAGGCTTGGCTAGGGGGTTTTGGAGGTGCTAATCATTTCTGTTTCTTAATCAGGATTCTGGATACATGGCTATGGTCAGTGTCTGAACTCACGGAGGCATATAATTATTTTACACAAATATAGCATTCCAATAAAAAGCAAAACAAAAGAAGCTGACCAGTCTCTCTGAAATGTACCAACATTCACCAAGCTCATAATATAAAGCCATAAAGCCAATGTTTTAATTTACAGTGAAAAATTCAAGTATTACTTAGTCTGAAAAATTCCCTCAACTGAATCTGCAGGTAAAACTACACAGGAAGCCAAAATATAATCAGAAGGCAGATGAAAATGGAGTCAGAACAATAGTTATTAAAATGAAATTGATTATTATTGTAACTGAGCCCTGAGAACCTAACTCACCCATTCTCACTACAGAGACATGTCTTGAATATTCAGGGTTCGGAGCTTGGCACCATTTTCTAAGGAGACTGCTGAAAACCATTACGTCTTCTTGTTCTTGAGCCTCTCACTGCTGAGCCGTCTACCAAGACTGACATCATGTTTTGTTTCCCTGAAAGGTTTTAACACTCACTAGAAATAAAGTATTTAAGATAACTTTCTAGGTCCTATCCTAGAATATTTACATTATTATTTTTTTCTTTTTTGGCCGCCCCATGGCATATGGAGCTCCCGAGCCAGTGATCAGATCCCAGCCACAGGTGATCCTGTGTCCCAGCACTCCCAAGACACCACCGATCCCATTGCACCACAGCAGGAACTCCTAAAAATTTTATATTATTGTCTGACTGAAAGAAACCTTCAAAGCTTTTTGAGGAAAGTCACCTTGTTTACCTGAAGTAAAACTCAGAACATCTTGGTGCGACAACGGACATAGCAGTTAAAGCACGATGAAAAGTCAAAGATGACCTGGGAGATCCCTGCCTTGGAAGCATATCATGTTTTTTCACCAGCTGAGGTAAACAGGGCAGGAGAAAGACTGGTACTGGGGAGGATGGCGATAGGTGCACTATGAACATGTTAAGTTTGAGGTGATCCATCCATCTGAGTTCCTTCTGTATTTCAGAAGTCCTAGAAGACATGACAGCTTGAGATATAAATGTGTTGATCATTTTGCTCTGAGGGAGGCTAAAGTTGTGAGAATTATTCAGATCACTAAGGGAAAAAAGAAGCCTGGATTCCCTCAGGACCTAGTGGCATATGATCGCTCAGATTTCTTTCCCTCAAGAAAGGGAAAATGGGCTGAAGAGGCAGAGAAGATAAATGTCTGAAGATCTAGAAAGACAGTCAGGAAAAAGTTTTAAGGAAACGTGTAACCAGCATTATAAAAATAATGCTAAATTAAACAAAATCTTAGGACTGAGATTTTGAAATTTTATTTTCCTAATTCAAAGCTTTGGGGAAATCTATTTTAAAAATGAATGATTTGCAAGGCCCTGTCCCACACCTCACTCCAAAGTTGTGGGCAGGTAAAGTCAGGAGTTGATTTTAAATTGATACTTTGTCCCATTGCTTTAAGCTATATTGAGTTGTAACACTACCATATCCTTTATCCTGAAATAACACTGAAAGTGAGTATGAAAGTTACATCAAAGTAGAGTGTTCCTGTTGGGAGACATAAAGAAAATATAATCTTTCAGATGAGTTCACTGAGTAGAAACCTCTACGGAAGTACTTTTGTTTTTTTCTTCAACTGAAGATGGGAAAGACAAGTGTATTGGTAGGTATGCAGGGAAAAAAAAGGATACAGGGAAAGAAAGTTCCAAAATAGAACAGTCCTACCAGGTAGGTTAAGGAGAAAGTGAGGAGTGATGGAATGAGCGTACAAACTGAGAAGGCCTGCAGTACAGAAATGACACATCTTCATTCTAGACATTGGAAGAAAAAGTCAATGGAGAAACACGAAAAGACAGAAACAAGTGAGGTCTGAGGAAGAGTGAGGTTTGAGGAACCACTCCCAGCTGGTTTTAAGATTTTCAGTGACATAATATATGATGTTTTCTATCAAAGCTATTGGTTGATGAAGTAGCTTAGGGCCTTGGGAAATTTTGAAAAAATCTGTAACAGTCTCAAAAGAATCAACAGGTGTATGTACATGGGGTTTGCTGAGCCATTTTTAAAGAACTCATATGAGCTGAGACCATATAAAGGAGTCTTAAAAAAAAAGACAGACTTTTCCTTTTTTAGGACAGTTTTGGATTTACAGCAAAATTGAGTGGAAGATACAGAGATTTCCATTAGTCTCTTTCCCCAAGAGCATAGTCTTTTAACATATTTAAGTAAACTTTCTGCAGCATCACTCAACAGCTATGACTGTACAGTATTTTATAAATAAAGAGAAATAGGGAATACAAAGGGTAAGTAATCATTAAATCAAATTCCTTAGAAAGAAAATTCAGGGTTCAAGTCTTGAAAGTGGCAGGGTTTGGTATGTATTTCCTCTGTTTAATTTTGTTGTTTGTTCGTTTGATAATGGGCTGAAAGATATCAGTGTGTCACAGATATCAAAGGCTGAAAACGTTCGTTGGAATTTAGGAGATAAAGTAATTGAGAGAACAAGACATCGGAAAAGTTATTAATATGGACTTTAAGCTAATCAAAACTGACCATGTAGAAGTTGAATATATCAGCATACTGCGTGCTTCAAGTGTTGTGGGTATGAATGTTGTAAATAGAAACAATGATTGAGGAAGGTTGTGGAACAAAGAATTAACAGAGTGAGGGAAGAAAATAAAACAAATGGACTTGCAGCAAAGTAAGAAAAATTCCATCTACATCTTGCAACCCTGATTTTGCAGGTAGTATCTCTACCCCTACTAAAAATGTTTTAAAGAAAAATGTGTCAACTGGCTTGTTTATTTTAATAAAGACTGTAATGGCTAAAGTTGTATTTGGAGACTTTCTATTGCCATCTCATTAGACATTTTCTCTGAACTGTTTATTTGTAGGTATCAAAGGTGAGTTTTAATGAAGTTCTACATTCCACATTCAATCTAGACAGGAAAGCCATATGTTGATAAACTTACTGACACTCAATCTGCTTATCATTGTTTCCCTTCAAAGCCCAAATTGCATATAAACAGAAAAACTAATCAACTGAAGCAGAAACACAGTATCAATTAGGTTGATGCCTGGGAACTGAAAAAAGAGCAAACAAAATTAATTTTAATCAGTTTTGGTAATAAAAAATAAAAAATGTGTACTAACTCAAGATGACTATGCCAGAAAGTAGTTGTGATTTGGAAAAGAATTTTTATGTAAATGCCTAGAATCCTTCAAAACAGTACTCATATATGTATCTTATTATTGTTTTTAAATTATGTTCAGAATCATTTTTAAGATAGATAAGGCTACACAAAAGGAAAAAAATGAGCTTTTCAAACCTATGTCTCTTTCTCTTCTGTGGCTGCAATAACATGTTTTAGATATTTCATAACTTGAAAAAATAACAATAAACATTTATTGAGCATTTATTATGGACTTTGTGAACCTCACATACTTTGTAAAATCATTGTATTTATTCAAAGCATAATGGATTTACTATATTAAAGGAGATACAGGAAAGAGAGTCTAGTGATGGAGGGGTCTCCAAATTGCATTAAAAGGGAAAAGAACAGATTTAAACACTTAGCAAAGCAAAAGAATACCAATCCTTGTTTCTGGACAGAACCAGTCAAATTAGATTCAGGATATGTTACGTACCTCCTGGTAAGTGGTAGAGGAGAAACGGCAGCATGGAATTTAGGGAGAGAATAAGGAGGTAATAACAATTCCCACCTTCCCTGCCCCAACTTTGCAACAAGGTCAAGTTTCAGTGTGGGAAAAGCCCTGAATGAAAATGCAGTTTTTATTATGACCAAGGATTCAACATATTATGAATTGGTACTCTTTACCAAAATCTACTATTTAAGACTATCCAGAAAATTTACTGTGATTTTTCTTAATTTGCATCCATCAGATACAGTGGTGCCAACAAAGTGGACTTACAAAGGCATTAATTAAAAAAAAAATCTAGCTGTTTTCTGATTTTAACTTTCATGCCTCTTTAGTTCAACTTAATAGTTATAGCTACATGCCAAATACAGTTACTTAGCATGGCACCCAAGCCCTATAAAAACCGGGCCCTGCTTACCTCCCTGCTTTATGCATTTCCTAAACCATTCCCCTCCCCTGTATTTTAGATGAACGTACAACTCCTAGATTCCAAGCAATTTTATGAGTCTGTTTTATGTTCAAGGTGATTGTTCTAATGGAAGTTTCCATACCAGTTGCTAAACTATAATTTTCAAAAAGTTAAACATACGGCTCTCAAGTAAATACAAAATAAACACCTGAGAAAAGATTTTACTAAATGCATTAATTAATGAGAAAACTAGTAAAATTTCAGTAACATCTAAAAGCAAATAGGAAGAAAAGACATAAAAATACATAGATATATAAATAAATATATCTATATTCAGGGAGTTCCCATTGTGGCGCAGCGGTTAAGGACTCCGACTAGGAACCATGAGGTTGTGGGTTCGATCCCTGGCCTCGCTCAGTGGGTTAAGGATCTGGCGTTGCTGTGAGCTGTGTGCAGACGCGTGCAGACACGGCTCAGATCCTGCACTGCTGTGGCTGTGGCGTAGGCCAGCGGCTACAGCTCCGATTGGACCCCTAGCCTGGGAACCTCCATATGCTGTGGGTGTGGCCCTAAAAAGGAAAAAAAAAATCTATATCCATACATAATATATAGATAATGGGCACCTGACCCAAACACACACACACACACACACACACATTTAGTGTTAAAAAAACTGAAATACATCTACATATATTCAAATCACTTAATATCCATATTCTGTAGGATGAGGAAGTGCAGTGTTTAGAGTTATCATTTGTACTGGTTAGAAATCAATTCTATTTTTACTAGGAAAAAATTGTTTTCATTTCTACAAATATGAATCATTTGTGTGACTCTGTTTTCCAAAAGTTAACTCCTACCCCTTCAGATCTGATAATAACCTAGTCAATATAAAGTTATCCAAAGGTACATAATCTTAACAACTAAATATCATTCAGCACTCCCCTAAAAGGATAACTAAAAATGTCTTTGCACGTTTCCATGCCTTGGATAATTTTCTGAAACTACATTTACTGATAAACACTCATTTGTCAAGATTCACTCTTAATTTCCATCTCCTGTATGAAAATGTTCTGAATGCTTCCATGAAAACTCTCTGAGATTCCTCTGCTGTGTCACCTATATCAGACTTTATTTATTTTTTACTTTATTAAAATATAAAAAAGAACAAAATAATGCCATTTGCAGCAACATGGATGGAACTAGAGATTCTCATACTAAGTGAAATAAGTCAGAAAGAGAAGACACCATATGATATCACTTAATACCTGAAATCTACTGTATGGCACAAATAAACCTATCTACAGAAAAGAAATAAACTCGCAGACATGGAGAACAAACTTGTGGTTGCCAAGGGAAGCAAGAAGGAGTGGGATGGATTGGGAGTTTAGGGCTATTGCGTTTGGAGTGGATAAGCAATGAGATTCTGCTATATAGCACAGGGAACTATATCTAATCACTCGTGAAGGAACATGATGGAGGTTAACGTGAGAAGAAGGATGTCTATGTATGTATGACTAGGTCACTTTGCTATACAGCAGAAATTGGTGCAACACTGTAAATCAACTATATTTTTAAATTTTTTTATTGTTTGATTATAAATCAACAATATTTTTAAATTGTTTTTTTATAGTTGATTTACAGTATTCTGTCAATTTCTGCTGTACAGCAAAATGACCCATCATACATATATATATGGGGTCAGAGGGGAAGCTAGAGGCACAACTCTCCCAGACTTCAGATAATATTACAAAGCTACAGTAATCAAGACATTATGGTACTGGTACAAAAACAGACATATGGATCTCTGGAACAGAATAGAGAGCCCAGAAATAAAACCAGACACCACGGTCAATTAATCACTGACAAAGGAAGCAAGAAAATAAAATGGGAAAAAGACAGTCTCTTCAGTACGTGGTGCTGGAAAAACTGGACAGCTGCATGTAAATCAATGAAACTAGAACACACCCTCACACCATGCACAGAAATAAACTCAAAATGGCTTGAAGACTTCAACATAAAACAAGACACCATAAAACTCCCAAAAGAGAACATAGGCAAAACATTCTCTGATATCAACTATACGAATGTTTTTTAGGTCAGTCTCCCAGGGCAATAGAAATAAAAACAAAATAAACCAGTGGGACTTAATCAAGCTAACAAGCTTTTGCACAGCAAAGGGAACCATAAAAAAAAAAAAAATGACAGCCTAAATCGAGAAAATAGGTGCTAACGCTGCAACCAGCAAGGGCTTAATCTCCAAAATATACAAAAAACTCATACAACTCAACAACAAAAACCCAACTGAAAAATGAGTAGAAGACATAGACATTTCTCCAAAGAACACATACAGATGAAAAAACGCTCTACATCACTAATTAATAGAGAAATGCAAATCAAAACTACAATGAGGTACCACCTCACACTAGTCAGAAGAGCTATCAATAATAAGTCTACAAGGAGTTCCCATCGTGGCTCAGTGGTTAACAAATCCGACTAGGAACCATAAGGTTGCAGATTTGATCCCTGGCCTTGCTCAGTGGGTTAAGGATCCGGCGTTGCCATGAACTGTCATGTAGGTCACAGACATAGCTCAGATTCCGCATTGCTGTGGCTGTGGTGAAGGCCAGCAGCTACAGCTCCAATTAGACCCCTAGCTTGAGAACCTCCATATGCCACAGGTGCAGCCCTAGATAAGACCAAAAATAATAATAATAATAATAATAATGTCTACAAATAACAAGTGCTAGAGAGGGTATAGAGAAAAGAGAACCCTTCCCATCTGTTGGTGGTAATGTAGACTGGTACAACCACTTTGGAAAACAGTATGGAGGTACCTCAGAAAACTAAATATAGAACTATTATTTGATCCAGCAATCCCACTTTGGGGCATATATCCAGACAAAACTGTAATTCAAAAAGATACTTGTACCCCTACGTTCACTGCAGCACCAGTCATAATAGCCAAGACATGGAAACAACCTAAATGTCCAACTACAGTTGAGTGGATTTTGAAGACGTGGTCTATATATATTATGGAATACTGCTCAGCCATAAAAAAGAACAAAATGATGCCATTTGCAGCAACATGGATACAACTAGAGATTTTCATACTAAGTGAAGTAAGTCAGAAAGAGAAAGACAAATACTATACGGTATCTCCTATATGTGGAATCTAAAATATGGCACAAATGAACCTATCTACTAGCCAAAAAGAGACTCGAAAACATAGAGAACAGACTTGTGGTTGCCAAGGGGGAGAGGTGAAGGAGTTGGATGGACTGGGAGTTTGGGGTTAGTAGATACAAACTCTTTCATTCAGAATGGATAAGCAATGAAGTCCTGCTGTATAGCACAGGACTACAGCTAACTTCTTGAGATAGACGAAGAGGGCTGTAATTCTGCACGTCTTATCTCTTCAATGTCTAACAGTATTCTCAACATACAGAACCATAATCAAGTTCCACTGTAACTAGAAAGTCCTGGTTTAAAGCCTGGCTTCACCACTTAGTAGCTGTATAACCTCAGACAAATTATTTAGTCAGAATTTTATTGATCTCATCTTCTAAATGAGAATAACGTCAAGAGCAAAGTCTTACTGTGAGGACTAAAGGAGTAAAAATACTTAAACATTTATTGCAATATAGCCTCTCAATAAATAATAGCAGTAAAGATATCAAGAACATAGAAAATGGTAGAAGGAAATGAAATTTAGATACACAAGGTTAACTCATGAGCTCTGAGAATTTCTCAGAATGCGTATTTTATATATGACTTAGTATATGTCATTAGACCATGAGAAGATCCTTAAATCAGAGTCAAAAATGTCACAGTTTAAATGCTATTGAGAACAGATGGTAAAAAAAGTACAGATCATTTACTCCATCAAATTATGCTAATCATAGTAATTTACAAAGCAATTCAAATTCCTTAAAAATTTCAACTGCAAAAGAACTTTATCCCTAATTCTTTTTTTTTTGCTCTTTAGTTTAACAACCTATACAAAATATGGGAGCTTCCTGGTAGTCTAGTGGTTAGGATTCAGTGCTTTCATTGGTGTGTCTGGGAAGTGGGATCTCATATCAAACCTCTCCATGACATGGCCAAACAAAAAACAAAACCTACACAAATAAAATTTCGTGGAATTATATAATTTTCAGACACTCCTAACCAGTTATTATTAACATTTTCAAAAGAAAAAACTCATAAAAATGTAACAGTTATCTTTAGGAAAACATGGCTTAATCAGTGAGAAATTCTTCTTTCAGTGATTGTATAAAAGCACAATTCCAGAGAGTTCCCATTGTGACTCATTGGGTTTCGAACCTGACTAGTATCCATGAGGATGTGGGTTCGGTCCCTGGTCTCACTCAGCCGGTTAATGATCCAATGGCATCAGCCGGCAGCTGCAGCTCCGATTTGACCCCTAGCCTGGGAACTTCCATATGCCGCAGGTGTGGCGCTAAAAAGAAAAATGAACAAACAAACAAACAATTAAAATACAATTTTAGGCACAAGGAATGATATGGAAGAAATTAGAGATGCTGTGATACCCATTAGGATACTTAACATGCATCTAAGTGTTCACCCAGAAGGGAATACAGCACTATTTGATCCAGAAAATCTGCTTTATTACTTTTCTTCCAAACCATCAGCCTTCTCATTGCTGAAGGTGAATGAACAACAAATTAATTCTGTTTTAAAGACAGATAAAATGGGAGACTAAAATACGACCAAAACTCACTTGAATTCTTCATGGAAGTTTATCCTCAACCCAGCAGAACAATAACACCAATATGTTCTAAAAGGAGGTATACCATTTCCACACAAAAGGTCAGTTCCAGAAAAATTTAAGTTGGATTTCTGTAAGTTGATTTATATTTTAAAAATATCAGAAGGACTGATGATTCAAAGGAATCCTTAATCTGTTTTTATAATGTAAAAAGTCAACAGCTTCTCTGTCTTCCGTTTTATGAACTTGTATCTCCATAGAACAGAAGCAGGAATTAGCTAATTAGAATATTTGTTCTCAATATTGTACATTCTGATACCAGATTTGGAATGCCAGTGTATGACCATGAACTGTGTTATCATGAATAATAAATATATTTAATGTATTGAGTGCTTGTTTTGTGACAGTATGCCCAGTGCTTTACATAGACTGTCTTATTTGATCCTCACAGTACACAATGAGGTGCATCCTTTTATTACCCTGATTTTACAGAAAAGAAATAGAAAAGAGGTCATTTGCCTAAATGAAATGATGGAGCCTTGATCAGACATGGTCAGTTTGATGCCAAAGTTCTCAATAGCTCTACCATCCAGGTTTCCTTGTCTTAAAGACGCTAAGAGAGTTGTCACTTTAATACATGAAAAAAAAATATTTTTTTCATTAAATACCTAAAGTGGCTCATATTTAGCATCCCAGTATGAATAAGCTTAAGAAAAAAGAACTACTTACTACTTCTGTACTCTTAACAGGAATTTTAAATGCCCTTTTTTGAGAGTGTGGATGAAGTTGTGCTTACTTTATTTTTAGTTTTTCATGAAAGGACCTGGGTTGCTCCGATTCAATTTGCATAAATGCAAACTGCATTTAGAAAATTGTTAAATCTGTTACATGTACTGGCTACTAGAGGGTCCAATTATCAGGTATAATGACAACATTCCAAAGAGTAAAGACTGAGTTGAAGGTGCACTTCCTCAAATAATCCTAACAAGGCTCATAAAGGAGTCGACTTGGTAGAACTGTATAGGAAGCCTCATCAGGATGGATGTGGTTTCTATTGCAGATATTTCTCTCATCCGAAATCCTGCATAATTATACATTAGCTATTCAAAGGAATACATTAGAAATCCTAAAGGGAACAGACTTCTTTCTTTAAAAATAATGACTACTTAACATAATAATCATCTTAGTATTTCAATTAATAATCAAGAAATTTTGTTGAAACCCAAAGGAGCAATAAAAATGAGGTCAGATACCAAAAGAGGTGTGTGAGTGGGTAGGTAGTTTTCAATGATTACAGTCCTTTCCAGCTATTTAATTTCTCCCTTTACTAGCCCTTCTCAGAAATAGTAATAAGCATGAGGCATGTGACCATTGACATTGCTTTGACAATGAGAACATATTCTAACAGAAGATAAAACATTGAGAAATTGTCCAAAGATGAGTTGCATTTAGAGGAAGGATCAATTTGTTGTCTTAGAGAAGATCAGTGAAGCTTAATCTTCCAGAACCCAAATTTAAGTTGTCTTTTTAGAGCTTAAGGGTGAAAAGACTCCTTGAAAAATACTCATTTTGGAGTCTTAAGCATATAGCTTATTACTTCTGCCATTTTAAATTTCACAAAAGAAAAGAAAAGAAAAGAAAAATGAGGCTAGTAAAAGGTCTTATTAAGAGAATGGAAAAACAAATAATACAAAGAATTTAATAGCTTGCTAGCATAATAGCAATTAATGACATTAGTATCTGAATAAGTTCATCGGGTGTGATGATCAAAGCATGTTAAACTTTGGAGGGTTAACATATTAAAATGAGAGCTAATCTAGCTGCTTTAATGGCCTTGCCAATTATCACTTATTTAAAAAGGATCATTTATAAATCAGATTTATATCTTTTTTTTTTTAGAGGCGAGCCAGGAATCTAGGATTAACAGCCTAAATTAAATAGTTTTGTTTGACTGCTCTTGTAAATGTGGAATCTTCCAAACCACAAGATGCTTTCGGTGTTTAATAATTCTACAGGTAAAAGGGCTGTGGATATATCACAATGTGAGACCCCATTCTATTCATTTCCCCAAAAGAGATGAAATCAAAACAAGTCCACATCCTTTCTTTGTTATCTTAATCTACTCACTGACAATAAGTGCATTTTCTGCCTTCTTGCTAAATGTAATTCTCAAGCCTTAGAAACTAACTTATTTTTCCATGGCACAAAAGGCCATGCCATTTAGAAACCCATCACCAAGAGCAGGGTGGATGTTGCCCCTAACCCCCACGATTGATGAATTGCAGTGAGGATGGCTTCACTATAATCCATTATCTACAACATAGCTCATAACTTAACAAAAGCAAAAAGGAAACACTAATGTCCTTTTCATGGATAAAATATTACTAGGTGCATCATCCCTTTTTTTTCCCCCCTACATTACACATTCTAAAAAAGAAAAGTGAAACTGGAGTAGTTTTGTATTCCAAAGTAATGCTAATGTATCCACAATCAAGAAAGACAAAAAGAGACAAGGTTTTTAAAATTATAATTACAACCAATGCAGGTTGGGAGTCTCAAGTTTGAATGAATCTTGTGGAATAATAAAATAAAAAGTATTTCCTTTCATCATCATCAAAGTACAAACAGCTAAGAAAGTTGCCATTAGATAAAAGATTATCAGTGAGACTGATTTCACTGTTTACATGATTAAATGCCCTGGCGTGGTCTAATGTATGTTGGGAGATGCCTCACTCTCTGAAGGTCAGATGTTAAAAATACAAAGTAACAGTGAGGAAGAAGATAAAAGCTTGCCTGTGGCAAAAACATTTCAAAGGAAAAAAAAATCGGATAGTGACTATCATATTTACGGAACTAGAATCTCTAAGTACCTTGTGAAAACTCATAGACAAAATGTAGTTACTAACATGAAGAATGTCTTCAAATCTTTACTGAGAATATATTCTCCACCTGACATGAGACAATTGTGAGTTATTTCAATAACCTGGAAGTATATATTATTGATTAGAAGCAACAAGAAAACTACAACAGTGTACCAGTCTCCACTGGCTCCTGTAACAAATTACCACAAAGTGAGTGGCATAAAACAAGAGAAGTTTATTCTATATAGTTCTGGAAGTCCAAAGGCTAAAATGAGTGGGTCATCTGGACTGTGCTCCTTTTGGAGTCTTCAGAAAGAAATCTTTTCCTTTGCCTAGTTTAGTTTCTAGAGGATGCCTGCATTTCTTGGGCTGTGATTACCACTTCCTTCTTCTGTCATCACATCTCCCCTTTCCCATGTCTCCTTCTTATAAGAACACTGTGATTATTTTTAGGACCCACTCAAATAATCCAGGAAAATCTCCCTGGAAATTGGATTAAGATGGCAGAATAGAAGGACTGGAGCTCAACTTCTCTCTCATAAAACAGCAAAACTACAACCAAATGGACTGTAAACTTCCGAAATAGATATTCTACTCCAGAAGACAAAGAGGACACCACATAGAGAGGTAGGAGGGGCAATTACGTGATAGAAGCAACCCCATACCTCCCGAGTGGGAAGCCCCACAGACTGGAAAGTAACTGCATCACAAAGACTCAGCTACAAGACTGAGAGTTCTGAGCCCCACGTCAAAACACCATGCCTGGGGATCTAGCAGAGGGAGAAAGAGCCCCCGGAGCATCTGGCATTGAAGGCCAGCGGGGCTTGTCTGCAGGAGCTCCACAGGACTGGGGGAAACAGAGACCTCATTCTTGAAAGGCACACACAGACCTTCACGTGCACTGGGTCCCAGGGCAAAGCAAAGTATCCATAGGAATCTGGGTGGAACATGTCTGCGAATCTTGGAGGATCTCCTGGGAAAACAGGGGTCACTGTGCCTTGTTGTGGGGGAAGGGCATTGGAGGTGAAGCTCTCGGGAACATTCAGCAAGCTGCATTTATCTGGAGGTGGCCATTTTTGGGACAATCTGGTTCCTCCCACCAGCACTGAAAAGCCCTAGGCCAAACAATAATCCCAGGTGGGACCACAGCACCACCCATCAGTAAACAGGCTGCCTAAAGACCCTCAGGCACACAGCCAGCCTCTAATTTCATCCAGAGACAAAGCCCCACCCATCAGAGGGAGAGGAATCACCTCCACCTACCAGTGGGCAGGCACCAGTCCCTCCCATCTGGAAGCCTACTGCAAGCTCCCCCGCCCCATACCAACTTTAGCTGCAGGGCAGGCAAACACCAGAACTAAGAAAGGCTGCAATGCTATTGTCTGCAAAAACGTCACCACACCAATAACCTATAAAAATGAAAAGACAGAAAACTCTAACTCAGATAAGGAAGAAAGAGAAAAGCCCAGAAAAACAGCTCAGTGATGAGGAGATTATCAGCCTCCCAGAAAGAGACTTTAGACTGTTGATGCTGAAGATGATGCAAGGCATTGGAAATAGACTGGAGGCAAAGATTGATAATTTATAGGAAACACAGAGCAGAGAAATACAAGCTGTAAAAATTAAACAAGAAGAGATGCAAAATACAATAACTGATATAAAAAATTCATTAGAAGAAGCCAACAGTAGAATATAGGAGGCAGAAGAACGAATCAGTGAGGTGGAGGACAGATTAGTGGAAATCACTAATGCAGAGGAGAAAAGAGATAAAAGATTGAAAGGAAATGAAATGAGTCTCAGAGAACTCTGGGATAATATTAAACGCACCAACATCCATATTATAGGGGTGCCAAAGGGAGGAGAGAGAGAGAAGGGGACAGAAAAAATATTCGAAGAGATAATAGCAAAAAACTTCCCTAATATGGGAAAGGAACCACTCATTCAAATCCGGGAAGCACAATGAGTACCATATAAAATAAACCCAAGAAGGAACACCCAGAGACACATATTAATCAAAATGACCAAAATTAAAGACAAAGAGAAAATTTTGAAAGCAGCTAGGGAAAAGAAACAAATGACATACAAGGGAACCCCAATAAGGTTATCAGCAGATTTTTCAGCTGAAACTCTGCAGGCCAGAAGGAAGTGGCATGATAGACTAAATGTGATGAAAGGAAAATTCTTCCAACCAAGATTGCTTTACCCAGCAAGCCTCTCATTCAGATTTGAAGGAGATCAAAACCTTTACAGATAAACAAAAGCTAAGAGATTTATGCAACACTAAGCCAGCTTTACAACAAATACTAAAGAAACTTCTCTAGGCAGAAAAGGCCACAACCAGAAACAAAAACACCACAAATAACAAGGATCACCAGTAAAGGCATATATACAGTAAAGATACTAAATCATCCATGCACAATTATGCTACCAAAATCAGAAATCGTGAGAAGAGAGCACAAATGCAGGACACTGGAGACGCACTTGCAATTGAGAAACCAACAACTTAAAACAATCTCATTTATATATACACTCCTATTTCAAAACTTCAGGGTAACTGCAAACCAAAAATCTACAATTGATACACAAACAAATAAGAAAAATCAACTCAAATACAACATTAAAGATAGTCATCTTGTGAGAGGAGACAGCAAGAGAATAAGGGAAGAAAAAAGAACAACAAAAACTCCAAACAGTTAATACAATGACAATAAGAACACATGTATCAATAATTACCTTAAATGTTAATGGACTGAATACCCCAACCAAAAGACATAGACTTAACTGAATGGATACAAAAACAAGACCCATATATATACTGTCTTCAAGAGACCCACTTCACTTCCAGGGACACATACAAATTGAAAGTGAGAGGATGGAAGAAAATATTCCATGCAAATGGGAATCAAAAGAAAGCCGGAGGAGCACTACTCATATCAGACAAAGTAGACTTTAAAACGAAGAACATTTTAAGAGACAAGGAAGGGAACTACATAATGATCAAAGGATCAATCCAAGAAGAAGATATAACAATTTTAAGTATCTATGCACCCAACATAGGATCACCACAATATATAAGGCAACTGCTAACAACCTTAAAAGGAGAAATCAACAAGAACACCATCATAGTGGGGGACTTTAACACCCCACTTACAGCAATGGATAGATCATCCAGACAGAAAATCAATAAGGAAACACAGGCCCTGAGTGAAGCATTAAATCAGATGGACTTAATAGATATTTAAAACCATCTAAAAGCAACAGAATACACATTATTCTCAGGTGCGCAAGGAACATTGTCTAAGATTGACCACATCCTGGGTTACAAATCAAGCCTTGGTAACTTTAAGAAAACTGAAATCACATCAAGCATCTTTTCTGACCACAATGCTAAACGACTGGAAATCAACAACAAAGAAAAAATGGCAAAAATACAAACACATGGAGACTAAACAACATGCTATTAAACAACCAATGGATCACTGAAGAAATCAAAGAGGAAATTAAAATATACCTAGAAGCAAATGAAAACAAAGATACGACTATCCAAAACCTCTGGGGTGTAGCAAAAGCAGTTCTAAGAGGAAAGTTTATAGCAATACAAGCCTAACTCAGGAAACAAGAAAAAGCTCAAATAAACAACCTAACTTTACACCTAAAGCAGCTAGAGAGGGAAGAACAGACAAGACCTAACATTAGTAGAAGAAAATAAATCATAAAGATCAGAGCAGAAATCAATGAAATAGAAATGAAGAAAACCGTGGAAAAGATCAATGAAACTAAAAGTCGGTTCTTTGAAAAGATCAACAAAATTGATAAACCCTTAGCCAGACTTATCAAGAAGAAAAGAGGACACAAATCAGTAAAATTAGAAATGAAAAAGGAGAAGTAACAATGGACATCACAGAAACACAAAGGATCATAAGAGACTACTATATGCAACTCAATGGCAATAAAATGGAAAACATAGAAGAAATGGACAAATTCTTAGAAAAGTATATTCTCCCAAGACTAAACCAAGATGAAATAGAAAATATGAATAGACCAATCACAAGTTCTGAAATTGAAACTGTGATTAAAAAACTTCCAACAAACAAAAGTCCAGGACCAGACGGCTTCACAGGTGAATTCTATCAAACATTTAGAGAAGAGCTAACACCTATCTTTCTGAAACTCTTCCAAAAAAATTGCAGAGGAGGGGACACTCCCAAATTCATTCAGTGAGGCAAGCATCACCCTGATACCAAAACCAGACAAAGATACCACAAAAAAAGAAAATTACAGGCCAATATCACTGATGAACATAGATGCAAAAATCCTCAACAAAATACTAGCCAAGCGAATCCAACAATACATTAAAAGGACTGTACATCACGATCAAGTGGGATTTATCCCAGGGATGCAAGGATTCTTCAATATCCGCAAATCAATCAGTGAAGAATAAAAACCATAGGATCCTCTCCATAGATGCAGAAAAAGCCTTTGACCAAAATCCAACACCCTTTTCTGATAAAAACCCTTCAGAAAGTGGGCATAGGGGGAACCTACCTCAAAATAATAAAGGCCGTCTATGACAAACCCATAACTGACATCATTCTAAATGGTGAAAAGCTGAAAGTATTCCTGCTGAGATCAGGAACAAGACAGGGATGTCCACTCTCGCCAGTACTATTCAGCACAGTTCTGGAAGTCCTAGCCACAGCAATCAGAGAAGTAAAAGAAATAAAAGGAATCCAAATTGGAAAGGAAGAAGTAAAACTATCGCTATTTGCAGATGACATGATACTATACCTAGAGAATCCTAAAGACTCTACCAGAAAACTGTTAGAGTTCATCCATGAATTTGGCAAAGTTGCAGGATACAAAATTAATACACAGAAATCAACTGCATTTCTATATACCAACAATGAAAGATCAGAAAGGGAAATTAGGGAAACAATCCTGTTTACTATCACATCAAAAAGAATCAAATGCTTAGGAATAAACCTGCCTAAAGAGACAAAAGACCTGTACTCTGAAAACTATAAGAAGCTGATGAAAGAAAACAAGGATGACATGAACAGATGGAAAAACATACCATGCTCTTGGATTGGAAGAGTCAATATTATCAAAATGACTATACTACCCAAGGCAATCTACACATTCAATGCAATCCCTATCAAATTACGAAGGACATTTTTCACAGAACTAGAACAAAATATTTTAAAGTTTGTTTGGAAGCATAAAAAAACCAGAATAGCCAAAGACATCCTGAAAAAGAAAAATGAAGCTGGACGAATCAGGCTCCCTGATTTCAGACTCTACTACAAAGCTATAGTCATCAAAACTGTATGGTATTGGCACAGAGACAGAAATAGAGATCAGTGGAACAGGATTAAAAGCCCAGAATTAAACCCACACATCTATAGTCAACTAATCTATGACAAAGGAGCCAAGAATATACATTGGACAAAAGACAGCCTCTTCAATATGTGGTGCTGGGAAAACTGGACAGCCACATGTAAAAAAATGAAACTACAGCACTTCCTAACACCATGCACAAAAATAAACTCAAAACTGATTAAATATCGAGATATAAGACCTGATACCATAAAACCCTTAGAGGAAAACATAGGCCAAACACTCTCTGACATAAATGATAGCAACATCTTCTCAGACCCATGTGTCAGAGTAAGGACAATAAAAAGAGAAATAAACAAATGGGACTTAATTAAACTTCAAAGTTTCTGCACAGCTAAGGAAACCCTAAACAAAAAGAAAAGATAACCCACAGAATGGGAGAAAATATTTGCAAATGAATCGACTGACAAGGGATTAATCTCAAAAATTTACAAATACCTCCTAGAACTCAATACCAAAAAAACAAAAAACTCCATCAAAAAATGGGCAGAGGATCTAGGCAGACAATTCTTCAAAGAAGACATGCAGATGACAAATAAACACATGAAAAGATGTTCAACATTGCTCATTATTAGAGAAATGCAAATCAAAACCACTATGAGGTACCACCTTACCCCAGCCAGAATGGCCATCATCAAAAAGTCTACAAACAGTAAGTGCTGGAGAGGGTGTGGAGGAAT
>PVHT020004943.1:6999122-7052824 GCA_004024745.2 Catagonus wagneri | reverse complement strand
TGCCGGATCCTTAACCCACTGAGCAAGGCCAGGGATCGAACCCGCAACCTCATGGTTCCTAGTCGGATTCGTTAACTGCTGTGCCATGATAGGAACTCCAGGTCTCACCTCTTTCAGCAAAAATCCTTCTTTGAGTGGTCCCTTACAAATAGCAGTCCCCAGGTATTTCATGCTTAGGCTGGCACCTAGATGAAGGTGATCAATCTGGCCCTGGCAGGAAAGGGTAGAGGGAAGCAGATGAGACTCTGCCTGGCTTACACCTGTGCTTGGCACCCCCAACTTGTGATGAAGGCAGACCTCAGAGAAGCACTGACCTGGGGACCTCAGTGTGGGGCTTGAAGCACTCCTCATTGGTGTTTATATGTAGAATTCCCTAAACAGTGTAGTACATTTTAAAATATATTTTATCGATTCAATTTGAGATACTTCAGATTTTTATAGAGATTTTAAACCATTCCAATTTATTGTTCTAATTGTTATTTAGATTCATCCTCTATAATCCTACTTTATGCTCTTTACTGTTTCCTTCTTAATTGCATAATTACTCATTTTGTAACGTATTGTGAGTTTTGAAATACTAGAGTAGTCTTTTTCCATACTGCCTTCAAAAAAAAAGAGGTGAACACTTTTATAGCTTCTTACCTTCTGACACTTCCTATATATCTATTTTATCTTGAAGGTAAAGTTCATTAATTGTCATTTTTTTTCCTTTTGTATTCTACTTTGTTCCAGCAGTTATACCAGTTAAGATTCTTCAGTACTAGCTCTTCTTTATTTTTGGTGTTCTGTATTCTAATTTATTTTTATTAGGCTTTCTTCTATCTTAATGATGTTGTTTAATTAAATCTAATTGTTTTCTTTTCAAAATCAACAACCGCATTTAGTGGCTATTCCATTACTGGCACAAAATTGTACCTATACTTTGAGAAATCAGTATTATTTAACTCTTTATGTCATGAGTGAAGCCATGAATCTTCTTAAGTTTCTGGGGACATATTAAGATATAACCTGCACAATCTATATTTTGATAAGGCTGAAGGATGTTCAATTTGGATAAAATAGGAACATGTATTAAATGAACTAGGTGCTAGAAAATACAAAAAGGAAAAACGTTACTGGGCTTGAAGTGTGGAATTCCACATTTAAGATGCTAGATTACATCTGCCATGCTTTATTTAGGAGAAGATATTTGGATAAATTATTTAATCAGTACTTGTTTGGTATGTTTTTTCATTGCGTATTGGCACTGAAAATTGAAGTTAAAATTATTAATGTCCTTTAATAGTAGTTTATATTTGTATGTTTTTGTTGTAATATACTAGACATTTTCTAATTTCCTTCAGTTCCCAATATTGAATTTAATTACTTTAGTCCTAGATTTTTAATTTAAGTTTTTTTTTTTTTTTTTTTTTTTTTTTTTTTGGCTGTGCTCATACCATATGGAAGTTCCTGGGCCAGGGATCGAACCTGTACCACAGGGATAACCAGAGCCACAGCAATGGCAATGCCAGAGCCACCAGCTAACTCCCTGTCTTTGCTTATTTATTCATCCCTTTCTGTTCTGTGATCTTCACTGGGGATTCCTATGACTTATACAGTATATTTTCATTCTCCTTTTCATCTTAGAATAACATTGTTCCAATCTGTCTTCTATTTCACTTATCTGATTTTTTTCCAGGGTAAATCTCCTGTACTGTATTAAATATTTCCAATATTTACTTTATTTTTTATATCTTAGAAATCATTTCAGTTTTTCGTTCATCGTTAAGATCCAGTTTCAGTTTACTAACCATTGGTGTGAACTGTTTTTAATAAAACTTTATAGGAATTCACGTGAAAGTCCTTTAAACTTTTTGTGATTTCTCCTTTTTCTTTGACATTACAGAATATTTTGTTTGCTTCTTTGTTTTAAACTGAGAAGTAATTCTTTTAAAATTAATACCCTCTACCAATTAGCTTGCTCTCTGCTGGGAAACAGAACTTGAAACAGACTTAAAGGCCCTAATGTTTGGAATTGGAAAGTGGACCAGCTTAAGAAGTTCCCTTTAATTGCCTTCAAAACTCAGATGTTTTCAGAACACATTCCTGTATTTGAAAAAAATATATAATTATCAATTACATGTTGGCAATTTAATATTCTAAGAGGATGATCAATGAATGAACAGAAATGTACATATATAAATGTTTACTGGAAGCTATATGTTAGAATGTACATAAGACAGAGAAATAGCAAAAGCACATGAAAAGATGCTCAACATCACTCACTGTCAGAGAAATGCAAGTCAAAACTAAAACTAGGTACTACCTCATACCAGTCAGAATGTCCATTATCAGAAAGTCTGAAAAGAATAAATGCTGGAGAGGATGTGGAGAAAAAGGAAATTTCCTACACTATTGGTGGGAATGTAAATTGGTACAACCACTGTGGAGAGCAGTATGGAAGTTCCTTAAAAAACTAAGTATAGAACTACTATAATATCCAGCAATCCTACTCCTGGGCATGTAGCTGGAGAATACAATAATTTGAAAAGATGCATGCACCCCAATCAATATTCATCACAGCACTATTTAAAATAGCCAAGACATGGATGCAACCTAAATGTCCATGGACAGAAGAATGGCAAAGATATGGTAATATTTTATTTATTGCTCTGGAAAGGGGTCATATGAATATGTTCACTTTGTGAAAATTTGTTGAGAAATATATATACATAATCTGCACTTCCTTGTGTGTTTGTTATCCTGAATAGTTTATCTTAAAAATGTGCGGGATGCAGGGGTAGCCACAATGTGCCTATATCTGCCAAACATCTATACATAATCAACTGCATTATCTCTAATGAATATGTTGTCTAACGATAACGTATGCCATGTGCCATCAAACAAGAATAAGCATTATGCCATAAATGAATGAAGAGAGGTTGAAATAATTTTGATGAGGAATCAGAAATAGCTTCATAAAGAAATCATCAGTGTAGAGTTGACTGGGTGTACAGAGAGACAAAATAGAAGGAAATTAGTTAAGTTAATTGCTATACTCTAGGATTGCATCTTTTTTTGTTTTGTTTTTTGTCTTTTTAGGGCCACACCCGTGGCATGTGGAGCTTCCCGAGCTAGGGGTCAAATCGAAACTGTAGCCACAGACCTATGCCACAGCCAAGCAGGATCCAAGCCACATCTGCGAACTACACCACAGCTCACAGCAATGCCAGATCCCCAACCCACTGAGCAAGGCAAGGGATCCAACCTGCCAGTCAGATTCGTTTCCACTGAGCTACGATGGGAACTCCCTAGGATTGCATCTTAGTATTTAAGGGATGAGCATTGTACCTTGGGTTGTAAGGTGATTTCCAAATATTTGCTAAAAGTGAACAACACTGGACTGAATATTCTCTTTGGCAATAAACTGAGTTACCACATGGGATAAAGAAAGCACAAACTTTTCTCATTTAGACTAATTATCTTTTGGGAAAATTCTGAACATGAGCATGGGTTTTGAGGATGATGATTCTCATTACAAAAAAACGAGCAAAATTTTGTTTATATAGTCATTAGGATGTTGGAAATATAGAAACTGATAAGCATCACAAAAGTGACAAAATACCTACAAATTACATGTTGTGAAAATTTCCAATTCAATGAACTCCTTATTTATCTTCACACTTTTTTATTTTTTGATTTAAATATCATATAGCAATATTTTAGAAATGCACATGTAAGAAAATATGAGAAGAAAAAATTATATACACCCAATTCTAAGGCAACCTCCCTACCATGGATTAAATCTATCCACTCATCTTCTGCAACCGCACCTGGATAGGGTTTAATTTCACTTTCAGCAGCATTATTCAAAGAACAAACAGAAAAACCATCATTCAGTTAGCAAACACAACCAAGTCTAAAATAAGTCAACAATTATTTCTATTGGGTCAGAAAGCAGAAAATCAAATACAAGGCAGCTCTGGATTTCTTCAAGGGGAGCAAGTTGTCTGAGGTCAACAAAACTTTGAGCAAGTGTTCCTTCTCCCTCCAAAAGATAAAATCAGTATCACAATTGAAGAGAACTCTGTCATCTTTAAAGAAACTTGATAAGTGATGTCACTTCCAACCCTAAACTGTGAAATATAAATGAGGGAGGAAGCAGATGTGCAATCCAAAGAAGAAAAATATATTTCTAAAAAAACCTCCAAATTAATTCTTACCTCATGCAGAGGTGACAAATGAGAAACTATTGAAGGGAGATCGAGAAGGGAAGCAATGGGGCATAATGGAACGCCAAGACGGCCAGGTACAGCGTCAGAAAGCCAGCTCCTGACCCCTGTGCCATTTTCACTCTTTTCTCATGCTTCCCAGGTTTGGCACTTTATATGCAAACATGCACCTGCCTTGTCTGTTCCCACAAATTCCCTCCCTCTCCAAAGAAGCTTGGAGAACTCCCTGAAGAGAAATGGAGGAGCGTAATCTGGCTAAATAAACTTATTTACTACAATCTCCAACTGCAGATAAATAAAACCAAATGAGTATATGAAAACAGAGAACATATAAATGTGGGAAGGAAAGATCACTACATGCATTTTTAGTAAAAAAAAAAAAATTCTAAAGTTTTACAGGATAAATACGTGTAGATTATGACAAAATCGATCATTTCTAGATTTTTTTTCAGGTGATATCTGTACTGATTGGAGTCACTGATGTTCCATAATCTAGAACAAACCTCTGACTTGGTGGCATCCGTCACCCAGCTGGGTCATTGGGTCATGCAGAGCTGCTTAAAGATGATGATGCTTCACTTTGTAACTCAAAGCATAATTCTCATATAGCCTTCCTATCCATACAAAGCAGAGACTTTAGAGCTGAAAACCTCCAGTTCAATACAGCAAATTTTTTTTTTAGTAGTTCATTCTTAGGCTCCTGTATTCAGCTGGATTAAATAAAAAAAAAAAAAAGCCAAAGCCACATAAACAGAAACAGAGTGAGAAACGGAATGCCCACATCTGTTTTGTTTTGTCTAAGGTCAGGGAATCGATCTTATATCCACTCTCAGTACCTAGAAAAGGCAAAAGGAGCAACCACTCAGTAAACAAGGTATGGGAGCCCATGCTTTGTTCATACTGCATTGGCTGTGTGGTCTTAGGCCAGTCATTCCCCCTCTTCTCAACTCTCCTCCACCCTTTGCAAAGAGGGGCTGGTAAGAATACTTCTTCCTGAGATTGTTTCAAAAATGTAATTAGATAATGCCTGTGAAAGCACTCTGTGAACTCTAAAGTGCTCTGCAAATATAAGAGATACGAGATTGGACAGCTGCCTCTGTGTGGCTCCTTCGCAAATATGGCCAGATATTAACATTTTGGTGGTGAAAAGGAGTGCTAATATTTCTCATCGGCACTTTCCTACTGCAGAAGTAAGTAATCTAAGTAGAAGGAATATATTTTTCCTTGAGACTCAATAAAGCCATTTTCATTTTAATTGGGAAATTGTGGCACATAAACATTTTTATTTTCCCTGAATTGACTCTGTTGGGGGAAAAAAAATGAAAATGTTGCTCACCACTTGTCTAATGGAAAAATCTGAAAGTCAGAGGAACCCTGTCCTCATCTTGCCATCAAGACCTTGGGTGTGACCTTGGACAAGTTACTGTTCTTCCCACCAATCAGTTCTACACAACAAATATTTATACAGCCCCGAATGTATGCCAAGTTCTGTGCTAAGCTCAGCCCGGAAAAAAAAAAAAAAAACAGCAAAAGGCATAGTCCTTATTAAGTTTACGACTTAATAAATGTTTTTCATCTTCCAAACAGAAGGGGTACTCACTTCCCAGATTTGTTATAAGGATAAAAAAGCACAGGAGAGTGCCGGATAAAAATGGAAAGTTTATATAGATAGATAGTGAGACATATATATACAGATATATAGATAGATATGTATATATACAAAGTGATATTATTACTAGACATAAAACCATTAGCATCAAGTAAAATACTTGCCAGAGAGAAGTGGCGAAACGATTAATGCTCCATACAGGAAGAGCTTCATGTGTTATTTTATCCATACAACAAACTGGTTAGATGGATATTACTGCTGCATTACCAGTGAGGAAATTGAGACTCATATCAATTAAAAGAACTTAGCTAACAAGTCAGAGACACTATTCAAACTAAGGTTAGTTTGAATGAAAGACTACAGAAATATCTGATATAGATTGTGCATCAGAAATCCACACTTAATCCACACATATTTTCACAGATAAAGGATTTGCCAAAACTTAACAAGCAGCAATAATCAGCTATAGAGTGGCTAATAACATAGTTTTCCAACTTATTTTTTTTTTGTCTTTTTGCCTTTATGTAGAGCCGCACTCACGGCATATGGAGGTTCCCAGGCTAGGGGTCTAACAGGAACTGTAGCCGCCGGCCTTCGCCACAGCCACAGCAACGCGGGATCTACAGCTCACAGCAACGCCGGATCCTTAAACTACTGAGCAAGGCCAGGGATCGAACCCGCAACCTCATGGTTCTTAGTCGGATTCGTTAACCACTGAGCTACGAAGGGAACTCCCAACTAATTTTTTTTTTTTAAGAGCACTTGAAGGAAAGAAACAAATTGGACTAAATTAGCACGTCAACATAAAGGATCAAAAAATGATATCACTGGTTTCTTAACACCCCTAAAAACAACTCATGCTTAGAATAATCTTTGTTTAAAAGCAGAATTAATATTGTTTTCTTAATCCTTAAGTAGTTAGAATGGCAAAACTGCACATTTCGGCACTCACATGGTTAAAGGAATCATTCAGAGAGAGCTTCATGAAATAAAAATTTCCCTAATGCTTTCTGTGTGGATTAGCATGCCAAGCAAAATATAAAAGGTAGCTTAATGCCTAGATATATTAAAATCAAGAGCTTTACTTCTAATATCCTCTCTCCAATCAGGTATGGATTTACAAAACATTTTTCTATGGCTGTTATTTTTCCTAGCTAAAACTCACAACTAAATCTACTAGCCTGAAAGATCATTGAGTTATACTGGTATGATTTTCAAATTTTATTTTCAACCTACATACAGAATTAGGTAAACTATGGAGGGGCGGGGGGCAGGGAGCAGATACAAAAGGTGGAAACTGCTTAGAATCAGCTAAGAAGGGTACAAATAAATCAAGTAGCCTGGAACTAAAAATATGTAATGACTATTTAGAACAAGAAATTTATAATGATTGACTCTCTTGCTGATCTCAATGGCTATGAATTAACACTTTCCCCTCACAGCAGGAAGAGAACTAACACTATTTATCTATTATCCGCTAAATGCTAGACCCTGTGGTATGTGCTTTTTATAAATCATTTCATTTGTCTCCCACAAAAAACCCTACAAAGCAAATAATATTATCTTTATGTTCTAGACAGAGGATGGAAATTCCAGATGATGGGACTGAGATTTAGAATTCAGATAATGGTCCCAAACACACAATTAATAAATGGCAAAGCCAAGATTCATCTCCGAGTCTATTTCCTTCAATGTCCTGCATCCCTCTTCACGTTAGGTATTTTAGATTCTCTGTGTGCCACATGTAATGTAAAAGGCAATGACAAGAATTCCCAGTATAGGTTCACTTGTTATTCACCTAATAAATAATTTTTAAGGACCTACTCTTTGCCAGGCCCAATGATGGGCAACACAGTGGTGAAGGAAACATACATGGTCTTTGTTCTCATGGGGTTTACACTACGAATTATTTTAGGTTTTGAACCAGAGGAGTTTCAAAATAAGCCAGAGTTGAAAGTAAACTAGACTCCACCTCGTGAACCAGATATATCTAGTCTGTCACTCACTGTATGGTGATTCAGGCTAATAAGCACACTGAGTCCAGTTGTATCATCTATAAAAATAGAGATAATAAAAATGGTATTATTTACCTCAAGGTGATAGCATGAGGAATAAATAACTAAATCCTATGAAATTACCATGAACATTCAGAGACAGAGGCATACATACATGAAAGGAATATCGTTCTGCTTATTAAGAAAAAGATAACACACGTTTAGCTTATGAAAAAAACAATTTTGTGACATAATAGCAACACTATCTACAGGACTGCAAAGTTTTCAGACTCCTGCCCATGCAGGCATATAAATAATAAACTGGAAAAGCAATTTGCAGAAAAGAACTCATTTATTATTTGAATTATGAGAATACCAGGTTAAGGGAAAGATTTACCGCAGAGAGATGCTTATTGTCCAAGGTGCCAGGTAGGCAGTGAAGACAGAAGGATGCTCAAGAGATGGGCCATATCCCCAGAGAACTTGTAGTCTACTGGGAGATACAGAAAACAGCCAGATGATATTCACTACTGTAAGTGCTAAATGAGGAAGATTCAGGGCATTATGGAAACACAGTCTGAAGTCACTCAAATCCATCCTAGTGTCTACCAAATCCCTAAACTGAGGACTGAGGGCTAAAGATGCAATTTCCAGATGAAGGCTAGTATTTGGTGGCAGGAGAATATTTTGAGCAGAAAGAAGGCCTAATGCAAACACATGGAAACAAGAGTAAGCAGGAAACATTGAAGACTAGAACCTAGTCCATTGTGGCTAGAGGAGGGAGTGAGCAGAGGGCAAAGCAGGGGAAGCAGTTTGCCACAGAAGTATGAGAGTGGAGAAGTTAAGGGAGAGGTATCCTAGGCATGGAGATTTCTGAGGATGTATTAAGGAAGGTAGAATTTCTCCTCACAATAACTAACTAACTTTGATTTTGAGTTTTATTTTGGCTTGGGGGCAGGCAAGAAGGTCACATTCAGACTCACTCTTAAGAGACACCCCACTGGTGTCTGGGTGAAGAATAGGGTTGGTAATGTTAAGCCAGGAGGCTGATTAGGAGTATGCTAGACTCTCTAAGCTAGAACTTTTGCTGAGTTATCATGACCGATGATTGAAAATAAGTGAATATCATAAATATAAATCATCAGTGGAGTAAATCATTTGCCAAAGACATGAAACACTAATTGAAAAAGCCAAAAGAGCACTGAGCAAGGTGAGGAAGGGCATGGAGGAGATTAAAGCTATTTCCTTTGGCCCAGATTTGTAGGACTTCCAGGAGTGACTGGAACAATCTCCTTGCTCTCACTTGCCCAAGGGCTCCCAACTATCCTTTTTGTTCAGACCAGGGGAGAAATATGATGGCCGCCCTCTCAGGAAGTAAACTGCAGGTCCCATCTGGGGATGCTGAAGCTCACCTGTTACATCATTTACTTAGTAGGGGGCAGTGGTCTTAGCTGATGGAGAATTCATTTGTGGCTTCCAACCCTGTCTCAGTCATCACATCCACAGTACTCAGGGTGCTTCTCATCTACACACATTGCTGCAGTAGAGCCGGGACCATTTTGTCTCCCACAAGAAGACAGATTTATTCATTTCAGTGGTATCATAATATTAAATAGCTGGTCATCGTAACTCCCTGTCTCACTTCTCACACTCTTCTGCTTTGTCAGGCACAGTCCCCTGGCTAAACACTGGGAAAACCAAAGGAAAACATGTTATAGAAGCAACTACACTGCTGAATACAACAAAGAGACTCTGGATATAAGTGAGAAATCCAACAATTCATTTTTCTGTCCTTTTCCAAATTAATTCTAAAAAAAAAGTTATGCTGATATAAAGCTTAATATTTGAATGATCTATCTCATATTTTTATAATTATAACTATTGCTCTAACGTAATTACTGATTAATAAAGGAAAATATTTTTAGAGAGATCAGTTATGCAACGAGAACACAGAAATTAAATAAGTGATTCAAAATTCACAGATCAATTTAGTAATTGCTGGTACTTACTGGCAGGTCACCTGACTCCAAGATAAATTGCCAACCCCCACACCAGGCCTAAAGGCTCTGTTTGACTGAACTGGCCCTTTGATGAAACCATAGAGCAAGATGAAAGACAATTTTTGTTCAAAGTCAGAATGCCATAGGTAAGTCTTCTCACTACTACATTTGTAACATCTGTGGACTTTTTACTGATGTTGGCATAATAATAATACAGTAACGATAACTAAGCAGCTGCTGCATAACGGTTAATATTAAAACAATAATAATAGATGACTGTAGCAAAGTGATTAAGCATGCAAGCACTGAGTCACATTGTCTAGGTTTATGGTGCTGGGTCCAATACTCTTTGACTCAACATGTGAACCTAGGCAAAAGGCTTATCCTTTCTGTTCCTCTGTCTCTCTTTTTTAAAAACTGTCGTTTATATCTAAGAAAAAAAGGCCTTGTGGATTATGATAACACCATCTAACAGAGATGTATCATAAGGATTAAAAGAAGTAATACCTATTATGTGCTTAAAAATTATCTGACAGACAAACATTCAGTAAATGTTGCCTACAATTATTATTTTTAAATATGTATATTGCATTATGTTGTTAAAATATTAGTATAATTGTTGCCATCACTGTTACTGCTGTCATTACTGGAACTACTTTCTGGCACTCAATGGCACCATGAGGTAGGTAATAAACACAGCTCCGCAGTTATTCAACTATTAAGAGACTGAGTCAGAGTTTGAACCAGATAGGCCTTGCTTATTCTTATTGCTCCTGTAACAAATTACCACAAACTTATTTTTGAACAGTATTGCAGTATCAAAAATCTAGCATGGGTCTCACTGGGCTAAAGTTAAAGTTTGGCCAGGCTGCCCTCTTTCTGTGTCTAGAGAAGAATCCACTTCCTTGCTTATTCAGGTTGTTAGCAGAACTCAGTTCCTTGGGGTTGTCAGACTGAAGTCTCCATTGCCATGCTGGCTGTCAGCTAAGAATTATTCTCAGCTTCTAAAGGCCAACAAGTCTCTGCCTCATGGCTTCCTTCCTTCACTGTCCAACCGAGGTACAAAGGGCCAGGTCTCTCTCATACCTCAACTATCTCCTGTCTATTCTTCCATCACATTTCTTGGCCTGATTCTTCTTCCTCCTCTTCTACTTTCAAGGGCTCATCAGATTACACCAACACAGATAATTCAAGGTAGTTTCTCATCTTAATGGCCATGACCTTAATGCCATCTTCCCAAGTTCTTCTAGCCATGTAGTGTAACCTGTTTACATGTTTCAGAGCTGAGGGCATGGGCCTCTTTTGTGGGCCACTGTTCTGCCTATCACGCTGTGGCACCTCTGATTTGTGCTGGGGTCCAGCTGGAGTCAGAGCAGTAAAGCTGCTAGGGACAGAGGAGGAGGAAAATGAGCAATATAAGCAAGAACATAAATTAATCAACCTTTCTTAAAGGCAACTCTAATTTCATACTAAGTGGGAGACCAGTGGTGAAAGCAAGAGTGTGGGTACATAAGATCGGTTTTGTGAGAAACAAAACAAATTATAAATTTATTAAAGTGGTAAATAGGGGAAAGTGAAACCTAAGAAAAAATTAAGAAGGAAAGATTAAGAGTTGAGCAAATAAAATGTGTATGCAAGAAGACTATGTCAAGGGGTTAATAACACAAATTTACTAATATTGCTAATAAATAAGATGAAAACTCCGACACGTGAACAACGGAAATTAATAAAGACACCTCAACACATATTTACCCAGGATGAATCTGTATCTAATCATCTTCTGATATTTTTACATAAAATCCATGTGGTATTACAATAAATTGTTACAATAATGAGATATAGCCTATAGGTGAATTTTTTGAAAGTCAGTATTAAGAAGAGGTTATTGTCTCTGATTTAAAATGACCAAAAAAAAAAAAAGTCTAGCAAATATAATTCATTAAAACAAAATAAAACAGGCACTTCATAACTGAAGAAACTACAGTGGTCAATAAATATATGCAAATACTTAATTCCACATATATATTATTCAAATACCAAATTTAGACTAAGATAAAAATTTGCCCAAATAAATTTCTGGTGATAAATTTCTAAATGTTTACTGGTGATAAATTTCTAAATCTTTATCTCAAGGAAATAATTATAAATATACACCAAAAATATGCATATGTATACGAATCAGAGCATTATTTATGTAAAATAGAAACAAAATTATGAAAATGGTATATATAACTAAAATGATCCTTTGTGTTTGCAATGACTGTTTTATATAATCATTGTTTAATGTTTCTGGTCAAATACGTGTACATGATTTGCTGTTTAAAACAAACAAATGAAAAATCTTTGAAAAGAAACAAATCAAGCTACTGAGATTTTCTTAAGAACCAACATTTGAAAAGTAAGAACCAACATTTGAGGCATCGAAGCTATATTGAATCCAATAGAAACCTGCTTTAAAACCTTTTGGAAGATTTTACAGTATAAATATAGAGCTATTTGGGAAATAATAAACTAGGATAATGGCTAAAACACAAATGTGAGCAAACATATCAATATATCTGGTTTCAGAGAGATTGAGGCAAACTGAATTTAGAAAGATATCAAGAATTGAGTTAGGGAGTTCCCATCATGGCACAGTGGAAACAAATCTGACTAGGAGCCATGAGGTTGCGGGTTCAATCCCTGGCCTCACTCAGTGGGTTAAGGATCCGGTGTTGCTGTGAGCTGTGGTGTAGGTCATAGATGTGGCTCAGATCCTGCGTTGCTGTGCCTGTGGTGTAGGCCAAAAGCAACAGCTCCAATTAAATCCCTAGCCTGAGAACCTCCATGTGCCACGGGTGCAGCCCTAAAGAGACAAAAAAAGAAAAAAAAGGAATTGAGTTAGACTGAGTCATTAGTCTTCATTTAATGATTTAAAATTAACCATGATTTGTCATTTAATGAGTAAGATTTATGGTGCTCTACAAGATTGAAAATATTAGTAATTAATAGATTAGACTTGGTAAAGACATATGATCACTCACTCAAAAACCATTTAATACTGGAAATGAGACACGATTACTTTATATCCAGCAAAAATTTTAAATGCCAAATTGATAGTAACATTTAACTATAGTAAGAGAGTGTAAATTTCAGAGTTCACACTATGAGTAATGAATAATCAATTGAGGAATAATTGCAGTCATAGAACATCATTTTTCATATACTCTACCTCTCAGGGCATCTTCGTACAATACTGAATTTGATAATACTTGATCAGAAATGGAGAAATGGTCACTTCCCTCCAGTTTCTGAAAAGGTCTAATAATCAACACCAAAAACAGGCAAGATCATAAATGATCAGTTAACAAAGTACAGGAGATATAAATTAAAGAGTATGTATTTCCCTTACTTCAGGATATTTACCTGGAAAGAGCAAGGCTATTAATTTCAGAGAGATTAAACACGAAGGCATGTTCCATGTGCAAAAATGTAATGACAGTAATGATACTTTGATCATTACCACTTTCCTCTGAAGAATATTGCATTTTCTTCCTATTCCCCTTCCCCAAATCCATTCTTTAGTAAATTCTTTCAATTCCCATACAAAAAATTTCTTCCCGTAATCTTGCAGGTTGAATATTGCTCGCATGCTACAACTTCATAACGCTGTGTGTGAATCCTTGTATTTTGTGCTAAATTTATTTTTCTTAAGCCTTGAAGTAAGAGTTGTACTGTCCCACGGAAATAATACACTATTGAAAAAAAGAAAAATTTATTAGAAAACCTTTGAAATTCCTTGGCCTTTCCATTTGCCTTGAAGTGGAAATCAAGAAAGATCAAGATCCTTTAGTCAGTACTGTCTCAGGAGGCTTAGGAAAGTCCAATGAATGGAAAAGATAGATTAGCCCCCAAATCCAGGAGTACAACCTTTTGATATCTGGCATCTTCTGAAGAGACATATAAGAACACTTAGAGTTCCCTGGTGGCTCACTGGGTTAAGGAATTGGCAATGTCACTTCCGTGGCTCCAGGTCACTGCTGTAGCTCGGGTTTGATCCCTGGCCCAGGAACTTCAGCATGCTGTAGGCACGGACAAAAAAGAAGAGAAAAGAAGAAAGAGTATTTCTTCATAAGCATTTAATTATAAGCTGGAAAGTTCATGTGACAGGGAACTCCTTCTTAAGAAGCTCAATAGGCCCTCTAATTAAAGTCCTACAGTAAAACTGAGCCTGGGTCTAGCCTCATCTTGGAATATATATACTACCAAAAGGCCAAAGGGCATGAAGAAACTAGTCCTCAAACACATAAAAATATATTTTTAAACTACATTTAAGTGGCAGGGAAGAGGATAAGGAAGAGACGATTGTTTTAATGACTAAAACGTTAATAGATTTATATTCACTCTTTAGCTGTGCCAGTGAAAACATCAGCATTCTTGTCTATTTGCTATGCTGTAACCATTCATACTCAGCCTGCAAAGACTTCAGAGCTGGCAGATTTGTCATGTTTTCTGCAAAATCCAAAGGGTTAGATTCTGCTAGGAGACAGCACTAATAATAAAGCATGCTCTCATGAATTCACACTAATAACTACAAAACCAATACAAATTGCAGAATTGGAGAGATTAACTGGAATGAAGAGACATACAATAAGCAAATCAGCCCTACTTCATCAAGCAAATGTTTTCTGCTGTACAATAACAAAGATAATTGAAGACTGTATTGGATGAGAGCCTAACAGTCTAATAAGTACTTGGCTGTGATTCACCTGCCAATCAGAAATGGAGACGTGACAAATTCTGAAGCAGATAATTGCCGATTTGAGCACTGACCTTATTGTTTGCTACTTTCAAATCTGGCTTAAAGGGTTATATTAGAGTTAAAAAAAATTCAAAGGACGAACAAATCAGCTACAGGGAGTTTAACTTAAAGTTCTCTCATGCACTTTTTTTCGTTACTCTGTAATAAAAATATTACTTTTAAAAATATATATAAAATGAATGCAGGAGTTCCCGTCGTGGCGCAGTGGTTAACGAATCCGACTAGGAACCATGAGGTTGCGGGTGCGATCCCTGCCCTTGCTCAGTGGGTTAACGAACCGGCGTTGCCGTGAGCTGTGGTGTAGGTTGCAGACGCGGCTCGGATCCTGCGTTGCTGTGGCTGCGGCGCAGGCCAGTGGCCACAGCTCCGATTAGACCCCTAGCCTGGGAACCTCCACATGCCGCGGGTGCGGCCATAAAATGACAAAAGGCAAAAAAAAAAAAAAAAAAAAATGAATGCAAATGAAAGCAATCAAACTGCTGCATCTTCCTCCTGATGTATGAGTAGGCTACCAACATTTTCTAGCAATGGAGTCTTACTAACTGTGTATGCTTTAGCTAGTTTTCTTTAAACTTTAGTACATTCTGCTGTAAAACGTATATAATAATGCCCACCCTGCAAGGTTGCTATGAGGATTAGATAGGATGCATCGTGGACATATTTGGTAGGTAGCAAATGAAGACTAGATGTGTAGGACCAGTACAGCTCCCAGCAATTCTTGCCTGAATCTACTGAATAATAAATTTTATTTTTGGTTGCAAGAGGAAGAAAGAGAGTGAAGCACAGTGACTAGAACCACAGAAAACCAAGCTGAGAAAATAGAAAATGAAGTCTATTTTCTAGGGACCCCAAGTTCTGAAAAAGAGGGGTAGGGCAGAAGATGAGGGGTCATCTTGACAAAGGATAGTGAAAGCCTGGGTATGCAGTCAGCCACACTTTAGGACTTAGGAAACAGAGATTTCGGAAGAGCAAAACTCTTCCCATTTTTCTACCAAAGTGACCACATTAAGCCAGGCTGTAGAGTAAATGAGAAATATCAGTAGGACCAGCTATGCCTGACAGAGAGGCAAAAACTTCAGGACCCCTGACAGTAGTAACCATGGTGAATTCTCTCTCTCAAAACATTCCTGGGCAATAAACACCCAGCGTAATGCTAAAGCAAAAGAATATGAGCAGACCTTTCTTGAGAAAAGTCTTAGAAATTCTGGAATGAAGGAAGGGCTTGGAAGAGAAGAGAAGAGGCACTGCTGGAAGGAATTAAAGAGGCATTACAATTTGAAGTCCAATGTATTTTGTCCATGTAGCTAATAGTACCGGGGGCATTTGAGTTACATGTTCTCCACGTTTTTGTTTTTGCTTTTTACCCCAGCAAAAGACAAACTCCTAGAAAACAGAGGCACATCTCATGCTTTGAATGCCTTGTATGTCTTGTTATGCCTTACACTACTCAGCACTAAACTAGGCACAGGTGATCTGTTTAATACACTCATATTGACTTTCATAGTGCACAGACCAGAGGATGTGATCAATAAATAAATCGGTCGAGAGAAAAAAAAAATTGTCAAACAAGACATAAATAAATCACCAAGAACAGATGGCATCCAACCAAATGTTTTTAAAGCAGTCAGAGGACACTGGAATTGCTGGCTAAAATGTTTAATCTTTCATCAGAATTGGACACTGTACCAAACCACTGGCATATTTCCACCTCATTTTTAAATAAGACTTAGAAAGTGACCTTGGAATTGGTTTGCTGCTATAGAGTAGAAAATTAGTAAATTATGTGGTAAATATTAACAATGATATAAGCAGTTTTTCGTTGTTTACAGAATGGTGAAACAGGCCAAAAAAATGGAATTAAATTTAACTAAGTGGTATTTATATTTTGAAGAATAGAGGACAAAGGGGAAGCAACGGGAATAATTTATTTCAGTCTTTAGAAAGTCTTGGGAAGGTTCCAGACCAACGAATTCACTAGAAGATTAGAGAAAATGCTTACTCACAAAAAGAAAACCAACTTCAATAGAGGAAACAAAGCTAAGATTAAGCTGTTTTTCTTTATCCATACAAATGTCGACATTGAAGTCCATGAGGGAGGAGACAGATGCATATACTATCTTCATAACTGATTTCAAAGAGGGAGCAAATAATTTTAAAGAATGAGTGAGCTTTTGCTGAAGAGAGAGAGGACAGTTCAGGTGGAAGAGACAAGGTGTGCCAAGGATGCAGAGATTTAAGGCTTGTGTTGCATCAGGGAAGAGCCTCAGCTCAGGTGAAGAAGGAATGGCAAGAGTGGAGTCGGTCCAGATGTATGAGCGTCCCTCCCCACCACCCGTTGAAGGTTGGCTCTGTCCTGTAGGCGACAGGGAAGGACAGTATTTCCCATCCCAGAGTGGAGGTGACACTACTAGACTTGTTGTTTTAAGAAAATAATTTTGGAAATAGGATTTGAAGGGAAGTCAGAAGAGATGAAGAGTTGGAAAGAGATTAGCAGCAATTAGAAGGTAAAGGGACAGGTTCGTGGTGAGTTTTCAGGTGGTGAGTAGGAGGATGAAGCTGATATGTTGGATCTTGAGAGACTGAGGCATGAGATGGATACATTGTATAGTCAGAGAGTAGGCAGAGACAGCTAATGAGTTTGGCACATGTGGCATTTAATGAGAGAGAGAAATATTCAAATGACAGAAATATAGTTTAATAAAAAATTAAGGATGTAGGAGTTCCCGTTGTGGCTCAGCAGATTACAAACCCGACTAGTATCCATGAGGATGCAGATTTGAAGCCTGGCCTCACTCAGTGGGTTGGGGATCTCATGTTGCCATAAGCTGTGGTGTAGGTCACAGACGTGGCCAGATCCCGAGTTGATGTGGCTGTGGCTGTGGCATAGGCTGGCAGCTGTGAGCTCCAATTCGATCCCTAGCCTGGAAACTTCCATATGCTGTGGGCTTGGCCCTAAAAAGCGAAAAAAAAATTAATAATGTAGGCATATATATTAGACTTGTATAAGGAGTAGTTAAAATCTCACGGATGTCCATTTTATACCAAACTTTTGGAACACTTCTTATATACCACATCACTGAGGATTTCTTTCCTAAATTATCATTCTGCCACATTTAAGGCAGGGTTTATTATCTCCCCTCTGGGATATCTGGGTAACCTTTTTACCATTTCCCCAGCTTCCAGTCTGTTCACCTTCAACATCATTTACCTTCTGTAATCCAGTATGTTATCAGACCACTAGTTCCTCAAGTTGAGGAAGCACAGTCCACTCGCCCTCTCTGGGGCTCTTCTGTGGAATATCAACTGTCTCTGAGGGCTCTGGAGGTCTTGAAGCTTGACTATATGCTTAGTTTTGTTTAACTCCACATTTCCCAAATTTGTCACTATGGAAATGCTTTATTAGTTATTTATTTGTATTTTTTCAAGTAAGGTTTTTAGTAGCCAAGAAACTAACTCTGGACCTCAGTCCACTAAATGTAGCAATAAAAATGCCACTTTAGGAATGAAGAATACTCTTGAATTGAAAGGAAAATTTTCTAGATTCCTGTCTCTTACAAAATCAGAGCCAAATGCACACATTTTCCAATCAACCTTCCAGAATCTAACACAAATGTACCCTTAAAATCTGATCCTGATCCTTTCCAAAACTTTCCTAGCCCTTACGCTGGCAACATGGAATTTTGAGAGGCTACTTTGATATAGCTGTTTATTAATCAAAGATATGCTAAAAAGGCCATTTTAACCGAGTGTTTTTGATGTGGGTTATTTTGAAACAAATAAGTAAAAACACCAAAGTTTCAACTATTTCAGTTCTGGAAAACATGGTTTTACCTTATTCCTTATTTTGTTTGTTTGTTGGTTTGTTTGTTTGTTTGTTTTGCTTTTTAGGGCCATACCCTTGGCACATGGAAGTTCCCAGGCTAGGGGTCGAATCAGAGCTACAGCTGCAAGCCACAGCCGCAGCCACAGCAACACTGGACCCAAGCCATGACTGCAACCTACGCCACACCTCAGGAGTCATGTCACCACCCTTGTTTGCCTCAGGAAAAACCATAAATCAATATAAATATTTCCTTATTCTCTACATATTAATATGTATGTTATGTGAACTGTCTCTCAGCTTTTAATTTCTCACCTATAAATAGCATTTCATAATGGAAACAAATAAACCAAATAGCCTAATAAGAGTAATTTTCATGTGTGTATGTGTGTGTATACACACATATACATACATATATGCATATGGGCAATTGTTTTTGTTAAACTTCCTGACTTGGCCAATCCTATTCCATTAAGAACATTTATTTTTAAAAAGGTGGATTTATGGGGAAAGAGGGCAGAAAGTTGGGTCATAATATGATTACTTATCTCTGCATCAAACTGCATAGAAAATTCTCAATGACATTTCTGTTATTTCTCTTAAAAATCAATGACATATAATGCATATTATATTTTATTTTTCTATAGTTTTATAATGATGAAAAAGCATCAGGTGTTAAACTCCTAAACTATTAACCTGGTATTGGCTGCTTTTTTTTGTACAAAAGTAATGCTCACCGAGTGACAAGAACAGCAGTTAAGAAAGAAGTCAGAATTAGAGAGATGTGTTGCAGCTTGACTTACTAATAAAAATAAACAAGCACATGTAGCCCCAATGAATCTGTGTTTTAAAACTTCTGCCTTAGAGGCTCATCTTGGCCTTGTCATAGCTTAAATCCAACTCTAGTAGCCTTGAAAAAAAATCATACAATTTTCTACCAAAGTACCTTGAAGAGGTGGTGAAGTAGGCAAGAAACATCGCACAAAGCCCTCCACAGTCCTAATCAGTCCTGTTTACCCATCTGACTCCTCAAAAAATCCTCTTTGCAGGACAGCTGCTACTCCTTAAATCTCTTTTCTCTCTCAGGAACATTGGCTCCCTTTCCCTGACTCCTTGCCCATCTGATAAATTCTCTGGTCTCTTAAGTAAATCAATCACACCTTTCCTATCCTCCAGCTCTTCTCTATTGGAGACAGAGAGGTTGGAGCGGTCCCCGGCTAAGGGGAGGTAACTACCCTTGTCCGATCAGCACCACAAGACGGAGAAGGGAAACACAGAAAATTTGCGCACTTCCTTCTACTGCCTTAAGAGAAGAAAAGCCTCTGAACACTTGCCATGCGATGTTTTTGTCACTGTTCCTTCTGTTTTGCCAGAATCATTGTGATGCAAACACATCCAAAAAATCTAGAGCATCAAAATGGCCAAATCAAAATGTCCTGCTTGACATGTTGCTACCTATCCTTAATGCACTTTGTACTTCAGCCAAAGACTGTTAAATATTTATTCTCTTACATCTGAGCTGAACTTCAATTATTGCGGGCCCTGCCAATCCACACTCACTTCAAGCAACTATATCCTCATTCATTCATTCCAAAGTTATCTGTTGAGGGTTTGTGATGGCCAGAGGTCTGGGGAGGGGAGATGCACAAAAACAGCAAGACAGATTTTAATCTAGCTTTTAGGAACTTTTACATTTCATTGAAATGAAGCGGGAAAATAAAAGACAAACACATTCAAGTAAACAGACTCACAAGAAAATGTTCCCCTCGCGGCTTAGCAGTTAACAAACCCAACCAGGATACATAAGGATGAGGGTTCAATCAATCCCTGGCTGGCCTCACTTGGTAGATTAGTGATCTGGCGTTGCCGTGAGCTGTAGTGTAGGTCGCAGACATGGCTCAGATCCCACGGTGCTGCAGCCATAGCACAGGCTGGCGGCTACAACTCCAATTCGACCCGAGCCTGGGAACTTCCATATGCTGCCGGTGTGGGCCTAAAAAATAAAAGCAAAAAAAGTCAGTGTAAATCATTAAATGAGTTCATATGATGGACGTGAACAGGAAGCTGTTTTTGATGTGTGGCCTCTCTGAAATCTGAGTGAAAGAAAGAAACCAGTCAGGAGAATGTATCAGAAAAAGAGGGGAACTAGTGCGAGTAGGCAGGAGTGAGTTAAGAGGGTGTAGGGAACAAAAAGGAGGTTCTAGAATAGCTGAAGATGAGGTCTGAGAAAAGCCCCTACTAAGAGGCATATGACTAAGAGGTCATAAAAAGCTTTATAAGACAGAATCAGAAGTTTGGATTTTATTCAAAGCAAGAAGGAGGGTCTACTGGAGAGTTTTAAACTGGGAATATTCATGAGCTCATTTGTGTGTCTGAAGCATTTTCCTAATACTTCTCCAGATATAGAAATTATATCCATTCCTCAAAGCTCAACTCCAGCATTTCACTGCTATCATTAGGTTACTTCTAATATATTCTGACCAAAATGTTCCTCTTTGTTAGGAACTCTGTTAGAACACCAGGTTTAGGGACCAGATAGACTTGAAGGCCAAGTTTTGAAGCTAGGTAGCTTGGGTTCAAATACAAATACAAATTCTACGTGAGAAATCTACATAAACTCAATTATCTACATGACAATTATCTCTGAAAAAGAGATAATGATTCTGGCCCTACAGAGATGTTTCAAGGATAAAGTGTCCAAATGTATGGAAAGTGCCTAGATATTGTGTGGAACACAGTATATGATTTCAAAGGATTTGTTTCCTTAATTTCACCCATTTCCATTCATTCAACAAATACGTACTGAGTTCCTAGTGGAATGGGATAAAACTGTGAGAAGTTACAAAGATTGATCACACACAGACCTTACCTTCAAGGGGTCTGCAATCCTTCATCTAATCAAAGAGAGAGGACATGGGGGTAACGTGCACATCCAGCAGACAAATGCTTCCTTTACTTAAGTGAGGAACAAATTCTGTTTAAACCAAAAAAGAACGTATTTCACTTTCTTTACCTCCTTCTCTTCTTCTCTCTTTCCCAGCTTTCCCACTGAGAAAGTTGTGCTTCTTTTTACAAGCAGTCTTTCCTTGTACTGGCACGTAAATGGCTTCCTCAGTGTGACTGGCCATAACAATCTCAACCAACTCCAGGTTACCTAAGAGTCATCACCGCTCATTATGGCAAAAAAGTCCCAACACGCCAGGAAAAACTTGATTGACCAAAAGAGAATTACCAACCATGCTACGCCTATCACTGAGATTAAAAAGATGAAACACTTGAAAGAGTCCAGGTGTTAGAACACCTATCAAATGACTCTCGTCCTTCTAAGAGAAAGAAGAGGGAGATTTGAGACCCAGGGACACAGGAACCCAGCGAAGAAGGCCAGGCAGAGGCAGACAGTGAGCATGCACTGGCAGAAACCAAGGGGAGAATCACCAAAAGCTGGAAGAGGCCAAGAAGAAGTGTGGCCTTCTGGCACTTTGAATTTGGATTTCTGGCATTCGAAACTGTGAGAAAATGACTATCTGTTGTTTAAGCCACTCAGTCTGTGGTACAGTGTCATCACAGTCCAAGCACACTAATGCAACTTCTATTACTGTTCCTACAGCTACTTCCAATAACTAACATCTTGTTCTGATATAGTACCAGGCACACATCTAAGGGAATCACATTTCTCAACTCATTTAACCCCAACACAAACCCCAGAAGGTAAGTACCATCATCAGCCTCATTTTACCTATGATTCAAACTAAAGAACAAACAAGTAACTCACAAAAAGTAACAAATAAGTAATTGCTACACACAAATATGTTTGAGGACATAGGTTTGGATCCAGACTCTAGAGCTCTCAACATCAACATACCATACATAGTCTATCAAAAAACAAAAAAATGCAGTTGGACCACAGGCTTAAAAACTCAAAAGGAAGACAGTGCCTTGCGTTTTTCATTTAGAACAATGGTCTCTCCTCTTTGTAGCTACATACCTATGGAATATTCTTTGCCCTGCAGATCAGATTCCTTGGGAAGGAAGCCTATTTGTCTAGTTAACCTGCCCCTCCAAACTTTGATTTCCTTTTGTAAGTCCTAGAATGTAAAAGTTATCATCTCCCCCATCGAAAAAGAGGACTTTGGCCATAGTTTCTGTGAAGTAACCCATTAAAACTCTGCTCGATTTAGAAACAGTTTTGCACATGTGGATTTTTTACTGTCCCTCTCTCAATTTTTCCACACATCACATTCTTGCTAACTTCAAAGTGTGGAGGTCAATTTAAATTCTCTTTCAGGTTGAGGCTGCACTCATTCTCCACCGTGCACTGTTTCTTTCTTTCTTTTTCTTTTGGCTTAGTTCAGGAGTGAAAATGCTGAAAACACATGTATTATTTAGCATCTCCTTGCATTTAAAACTGTGCTGAGTCCTGGACTAACCAAAGAGACAGCATCACTGCCATATAGGAACTGTAAATATTTGTGAGTATCATAAGTATATCTACAACCTAAAAGATACACCTACCTAAACAAGTGGAAACAGATTCATCTCCATACCAAAAGGTCAAATGGGCAGTCTATCAAAGCTATTGCACTGTTAGTGTGATCACTGCCTTCCATTTTAAATGGAAGCTAAACTCTATTGGTGCATATGTTGTTTTGAAATGAGAATGTGCCCTTTCCTGTTTATTCCAGAGGCAGCAGTTTTATGAGTTCGGCTGTAACACTATATTTTTGCAAGGGACAATTATGACCATAAAGGGAATTGTGTGGTAAAAACTATAGAATCTGCCGTTAGGCAAGAAGATGACCTTTTTGCTCAGCTGGCTTGCCAAATTTGAACAGGTTCCTAGCATTTGGGAGAGATTTATGGCCACTAAAGAGAGCCTGACTGCCAACCATAAGCCTGAAAATCCTTATTTCTCATTTTTAAAAAAAAAAGAAAAGAAAACTATGTGCAAATGGTAACAACTCACTGATTCGTATTGGTTTAGGAACTGTCTATTCACTAATGCTTTTCTCCTGTGCACTGAAATTTGGAATTTCTTCTACTCTATATGCCTTTCCCCTCTACTCAAGGCTACTTCCTCCCATAAATCCCCCAAGAGTTATACCCGTTTACCAATTGTCTACATACATGCTTGGAAAAGGTAAATTTGCAAAAGCTGAATTTCCCAGGAGGAATCTCTGATTCAGACCAGAAGGAATAGGCTGGAAATTTCCAAGTCTACTTACCCAGAAGCCCTTGGGACTACATCATAAATAATTCAATTCATCCTGATAGTCAGAAAGAAAGAATATTAGGGGGCCCGTCCAATTGATGGAAGGGCCTGTATATTCATCTTTCTGGCCTGAAGCAGGCATTGATTATGTGGGCAATAAACCCAAGTTGATCTCTTTGCTAATGGAAGAGGCATGAAGAAAGAAAACATAATTAAGATCCCAATCAAACTCTGAAAAAATAAATCAGTTCTTTATTAAGAAAGATAACTGCTTAAATGGGTGCACTGAAAGATAATCTTGGGATGATAAATACACAGAGCTGTAAATTTAAAAAAGAGAACTACTTATTAAAAAATGTCCAGTGGCTGTTTTTTCTTAAAGTATTTCAAGTGTTTGCAACACATGTATATTTTAAAAGAATTTATAAAACAAGAGTAAGAAAGAGATAAAACAGTCCAGTAAAAATAATAAACAAAGGACATGAAATACTTTGTGTTATATAGGACCCTAACGCAATATCTAGTGTTTTTGTAAGGTAAGGAGCCCTAAGACACACAGATTAGATGCCATTAAAAAAGGAGACAGATATCGCAGGTAATGTTGTCACAAGCCAAGGAATGCCTAGAGCTACCAGAAGCTAGAAGAGGCAGGAAAGGCTCCTCCCCTAGAGGATTCAGTGGGAGCAGGGCTCTGCCAACACTTGATTTCAGACTTCTGGCCTCCAGAACATCGAGAGAATAAATTTCTGTGGTTTTAAGCTTCTGGGTTTGGTAATTTGTTATAGCAGCTCCAGGAAAGTAACACACCAAGCGAATGACATAAAAAACCAACACAAATGGTCAATAAATATTAAAAGTCAGTCTGAGCATCTTTTTATGAATTATTGGCCATTTGTAATTTTGCCTCTATCTTTGCTGTCACGTATCCCATTCTCCACATAGCAGCCAGAATGTTCTTTTTACAAAGTATATTAGATTAAATCAGATTCCTCTGCGGGGGAAAAAAATCAACCAATATCTGCTATATTAGGATCAGTCTGAGAACAAGTAACAACAAACCTAAATATCAGAGGCTTAAACAAATAATATCACTTGAGAGTACTTGGAGTTCCAGTCGTGGTTCAGCGATAATGAACCCAATTAGGATCCCTCAGGATGCGGTTTCAATTTCTGGCCTTGCTCAGTGGGTTAAGGATCTGGCGTTGCCCTGAGCTGTGGTGTAGGTCGCAGATGTGGCTCAGATCTGGTGTTGCTGTGGTTGTGGCATATGCCAGCAGCTGTAGCTATGATTTGACCCCTAGCCTACGAACTTCCATATACCATGGGTTCAGCCCTATAAAAAGCAAAAAAAAAAAAAGCGGCGGAAGGGGGGTGACTAGAGGTTTGTAGGTCCTGGACTCAATAGTGCCAGGAATGACTTAGCTGTTTTAAATTCATGAATCCACTCCTCCATTCTCAGATTAACGTGACCCGTCTCTACTTATCCTAGTGCTCTATTTTCTGCAATTCAAAATCATCAAAGCATAATCATCAGAACCCCCTAATTACTCAACCTTCTCAGAATGTTTCCTTCTCTTTGCTGTTTGGATGGTTACCTGCTCTCCTTGGAAGACCCTGCTAATTTTGCAGAGTCCCTCTGTGGTACTGGCTGTATTTCTCCCACACTCCTCACATCCTGAAACTGAAAGTGTCAGGTGACCTCCTGGATATACATTTGGCTTCAAGACTATTTTGCTTCTTTCTCCTTTAAATCTCCCAGTTATGAACCATTAAATGATGCCACCAGCATCCCCTCCATACAACAGTCATCCACAGGTCCTCACTGTGATTCTTTAAAGACTTTAGCTCCTGAATCACGACCATTCTCTCCAACACCATTCTAACATAATTCTTGGTAATTTAATTATCCATTCATATGATTTTTCCAACCCCTGGCCTCTCAGTTCCTTGACCTCTTATCCTCTAAAAGCTTTATTGCTTAGACTTCCACATTAGTAATAATTAATCCATTTGTAAGCCCAATTTTGGGCATTCACTCATTGAAGCCTATTTCCTATTATTCCATCTTAGTATCACATCCATGGGACTTTAATGCATTGAACTTACTTTTTCACTGTCCCTCAATTCTTCTAATTTCCTGACTTCTATCTCCATCAGCCTTAAATTCCAGGGTCATTCTTTATAGTCACACTAAGCTAAATTCATGACCCCCAAGATCAAATGACTCTTAGCATTTTTGAGTAATCTGATTTCCTTAGTTTATTTAGTTTCCATATTCCTAGATAACTAGGTAATTCTATTTTTAGTTTTCTTAGGAATCTCCATACTGTTTTCCACGTGGCTGCAGCAATTTACATTCCCACCAACAGTGTAATAGGGTTCCCTTTTCTCCACATCCTCTCCAGCATTTATTGCTTGTAGACATTTTTTGATGATGGCCATTCTGGCCAGTTAAGTAAATACATTGTACAGAAAGAAAAATGACAATACTTAATGAAAAGTGTGTGTGCATATAACAAATCTAAGAATAAATCCTTGTGATTGGAGGAATGGTTAGATCCTTAAAGAAAAGCCAGAGAGAAACTACATTTTCCTAAGCTATACTAGAAGAGAAGCAAAGAGGAAAAAATTGAGTAATTATGGGGGGAAAAAACCTTACACTTCTAGAAGGCTCTTTTGACTGAAAGAAGAATATTAGAAAAAGTTTCGATGTATCTCTGACAATATACACTCATAAGAACAATACCAACACTACCTAAATTCTTCTAAAAAATAGAAGAGGAGAGAAAAACCTCCCAACTCTTTTTGTGAGTTTCTAACCTGTCATTTTACACTAATATGAAAACTGAACATAGATAGTATAAGAAAAGAAACTACAGATCAGTGTCTTCCATAAACATAGATTAAAAAATACAAAAATATTATCAAATTGAATTTATCACATCCATCATGATCAAGTGGGGTTTATCCCAAGAATGTGGGTTTGTATCAGCATTTGAAAATCAATTTAATTCATATTAGTAGACTAAAAAAGAAGAATCATATGATCATTTTGATAGATGTAGAAACTCAGCATTCACTGAAATTCAGCATTCATTAATGATATGGAAAAGATCTCAGCTATCTAAAAATTAAAGGGGACTTCATTAATCTGATTAATAGCATCTACAAAAGAAATCCAGAGCTAACTTCACAATTACCAGTAAAATAAAACATATTTCTCCCTAAGGCCAGAAACAAATCAAAGATTTCTTCTCTGCTCTTTCTTCTTCAAAATATAAAAATTTGGCAAAACCACCATATAAACACGTCACCAAAGAAGATATATAAATGAAAAATAAGCCCATGAAAAAATGTTCAATATCAGAAGTGATTAGACGAATGCAAATTAAACTCACAATGAAATACCACTACACATATACTAAAATAAAAAATAAATCTGCTAATACCAACTCTTGGTGAGGTGGCAGAGCAGCTGGAATTCTCATCACATTCATGGTTGAAATGTGAAATGCAGCCATTTTTCAAAACAGTTTAGTAGTTTCTTTTACAGTCAAACCACACTTACCATAAAAACCATATAAACTCCACCATTTGGTGTTTAACCAAAAATGGAAAACTATGTGCCCCCCCAAATATTTACAAACACTTATAGCATCTTTAGTATAATCACCCGCAACTTGAAATATCCCAAATGCTCACCGTATGATATAAATGTGGTACATACATTGACTGGAAGACTGCTCAGCAATAAAACGGAATGATCTACTGCTGCATATAACAATTTGGATGAATCTCAAGTGCATTACACAGAATGGAAGAAAACCCCACATGAGGTGAAAGGAGAAGATGCAAAAGGCTACGTGCTATATGATTCATTTATATGGCATCCTGGAAAAAAACAAAATCGGAGGCTAAGGAAAATGACCGGTATTTGCCAGGGGCTAGGGGAGGTTGAGGAGAGACTAATTAGAAAGTATCAAGAGAGAAACTTTGGGAACGAGGTTGATGGAAATGTTCTATTTCTTAATTGTGGAGATGGATACAAAGCTGCATGCATTTGCCAAGACTCAAAGAACTATATACCTAAAAAGTTGAATTATACTGTATGAAAATTATATCAGTCGTCTATTGCTATCTAACAAAGTATCCCAGAACTTAATGGCTTACATCAATGACCATTTATTGTCTCATAATTTCTGTGGGTCAGAAAAACAGGCTCAGTTTGCCTGGGTACCTCTGGCTCAGAGGCTCTCCCAAGGCTGTGAGTCAAGTTCTGGGCTGGTACAGTCATCTCAGGTTCAGAGGAAGTGGGATTCACTTCCAAGCCCACTCAGGTGGCTGTTGGCAGTATTCCATTCCTCTCTACTTATTAACTAGGGCTTTCCTCGGTTTCTTACAAGGTGGGTTTCTCCATAGGGTAGCTCACAGCACAGTAGCTGGCTTCACATAAAACAAATGAACAAAAGATGGAGGGGTCAGCTGGAGACAGAGCCACAGTGTTTTTTAACCTAACCTTGGAAGTGATATTCTATTATTTTGCTTTATTCTGTACATTAGAAGCAAGAAACCATATCCAGCCTGCACACGAAGGGAGGAGATTACTCAAAGACATAAATGCCTGCAGGTAGATAATTGGGGGTCATTTTACAGCCTGTCCACCGCACATATTATATCCCAATAAGCTTGACTTTTAACACATAGGAAGATTAGAAATAGGACTAAAATAAAGTGTACACTTAAGGGCAGTTAAGGCAAGGAGATTAAAGTAAACCAGAATGCATTAACGATGTGAGCCTGAGATACGTGTTTACAAGTCGAGTGATAGCTCTGTCAGGAAAATCAGATGGCTGAGAAGGCAGTGGGGAGGAAGGGAAGAAAAAAGACATTATCGATTAGACACAGATCAGGGTTTAGGAGCAAGACCTGAGACAAGGGATGAAGACAGAGGTCTCAGGACTTGGAAGGACAAGAGATGATGCCAGCTGTTAATACTGATCCCTCTGGGAAAAAAATTTCAATCCCAAGAGCAAAGCAAACAACAACAAAACAGTTACAAAATCAGGCAACAAAATCATGGGTTAGCAAATGCTAAACATAGGATTTTCAAAGTTTACTATTGGATCTCAGTTCCGCGGGACGGACATGTGATGGGGACAGGAGCCAAGTAGTTCATTACAGAGACCTGATTTGACAGCACTGCATGTGAAAAAGGCTTTAGCTTACCGCAAGTTCAATATGTGCCAATAGCGAAATTATTTGCTGAAAAGGTCAATTCAATATTAGACTGCGCTCAAAGCCTACCATATCCAATCAAGGTTTATTCCCATCCACCTTTGGAGTAAGATCAAACCAGAATTAAATGATTTGGGGGATTAAGATGGTAGAATAGAAGGACTGGAGCTCAACTTCAAACCACAATAGGAGAGAACAGAGAAGAAGGGAAGAAAAAAGAACATAGTATACATGTTCTTGTGTCAAGTGTTACCACTTTTTTTTTCAAAAATAAATTCTAGAAAGCAAACATTTTTCTCACATAGTTATCCATAAAATGTGTAATTATCTACAAAGTTAACCCAACCTCTTAACAATCTGAAGACTCCTCGATGGGTTGCGGAAATGACTGCAGTAATTTTTCTTAAGACACAAAATCGTCATTTAAAAAATTCTGAGCAAATATACATAGGGTCAGTTACCATAAAGCAGAGGCTACTCTTAGAAAAATTAAAGATAAAATCCAATCAAATTATAAATTAGACCCAAGAAACTTCAGTTTGAAAAAGACCAAGAGAATTGACTAGATGTTTTAGTTCAGAACACCTATGAAAAAATAATTTAAAAACCTTCGGTATTTGCAATGATGAGATATCAATAAAAAAGAGCAAGCCTTTACTTTTGGCCAGAGTTTATATGTATATGACCACACAGGTGTGCACTGTACAGAGTGCAGCTTGTATTCTTGAGTGTGAACAATGAAGGGTTATTTACCAAGCACAGAGTGGTTTGCATACAACATTCCATGTAACAATAATCCCACGAGCAAGACGTTATAATTCCCATTTTGCATATATGGAAATTGAGGTACACAGAGTTTAGATGGTATCCCCAAGTTACATAACTAGTAAACAGTGGAGCTGAAATTAAAACCACATCTGTTCAACTCCTAAAGCTCAGTTCTCTTTTCATTTAGTATCTCTGAAATAACACTATCTAATTAATTCAGTTATTTAAATAAATATTAATTTGATAGGTAGAATTTCTTGCTCTGATTTCATTTCTACAAAATTATACTGAGTTAGTCATGAATGTAAATAAAGATTTAGTTAAAATGATATTCACCACAGTATGCTTAAAAAGTAAAACAATAAACAGAAAAATAAGCAGTCTAAAATTCCAAAATAGACAAGTAGTTTAAAATAGTATGAACTACAGGGTATTATTCTCAAATAATAATGACATGGAAAGTGTTTATCAATTATAGAATCTTAAGTGCTTATAAGTATAAGAAGCTTACAAAGTAGTACCACAGTAAGCTTACAATTTTTAACATTTTTCTTTGCACACTGCATTCACAAAATTCTATTCAGCATCTGAATTTTTTTTCAAAAGTCACTGATTCTAAAATTCACCTGACTCCAGTTCAATATAGCATAACCCATAGTTACAATAGAAAACCACGAAGGGGCCACCTACCAAGCAACACTGAGGAACAGTGTGAAAATATAAAGGAGATTGCACTGGATTAATGACAAAACCTTAGAGCACCAAAATTAAAATGAAATTCCATCAAGCAAATCAATAACTTCTGAACAAAACAAAGTTGCCTCTAGAAAACCTGGACCCAAGGTATAGGTCTACCACCACTCACAAAGTGAGAATAAACCAAGAGGTGTTAGCAGGGTATTCATTCAAGTCAAGCTACTTGTGTGTGCTTGGCTGTGATATTTGTTCTCAGTGAATGCTGTGAAATTAACTCTTGAAATAATGTAGAATATGTTTCTTGATAAAGTTCAATAATAGTCTTTGTAGCCAAAGAGAGAATTAAGGGAGTTCCTTTGGTAATTTTACCCTGGAATCAGCAAAAGCTACAAAATGAGCTCTAAATTTTTACTTTCAGAGAGCTGGTTACTAAACATTTGCCAGAATACCACACAGCTGCAAGGGGGACTGGAATATAAAGGTTTTTCTTCTTGTTATTATTTTTTTAAGCTGAGCATATTGCCATCCCATATTTTGTTGGCAAAGAAGGATGTAATGGTAGAAAGCTAGCAGTAACTAATACATGAAAAGATGCAATTTTAGTTCTCAGAAATTAAAAACTTGATCACTGAAATAATTTCAAATCTCTGAATAAAGAATGACTTGAAGAAAAACTAAGACAAAATCAAATTAGTAATCTGGAAGATATACTTATTTCTCCATAATGTAGTACCTAATAAAAAAAATATAAAATTATAAAGAAAATTTAAAGACACAGAGGTTAGATCTGAAAGATCCAATATCTGTGTAACAGATATTTCCCAAGCAGTATAAGCATTCTACAAACAAAAAATAGAAATAACGGAAGAAGACAAAATGTCAAATACTTAACATATAAACATTTCCCTTAGAGATACATATCTAGGCCATATCTTCATGTAACCTGGAATTCAAAGGATAAAGAGACATTCCTATCATATTCAGTGTAAGAAAAATAAGTTACTTAGGTTTGATTGAGGATCAGACTGGAAATACCCAGCATTTGCTTATGAGTGAAAAATGAACTTGCTTTTAACTATGGATAGGGTATAAATGGGGGACAGAATTTACAAAACTATTAAATGTGCTTATCTTTTGACCAGATGACTATCTACCATTTATAAATATTGGCACAAATGTGCAAGGACATATGTAAAAAATCATGGCACCATGTAGCAAAAACTAGACTCAGCCTATAGGCTTCTCGCCTACAAATAATTAAGTACATTTATTAAATTTATATTTTTATAATATGGAAACCTATACAAGCAATCAAAAGCAGCAGTTATATCTCAGTGTGCTATATGGAAAGATTCTACTATATATTGTTAAGAAGCAAGTTTCACAATGGATAGAATTTATATATGCAGATGAGTAAGTGCAGAAGATAGACAAATAATTCTTAATATCAATTAATCTTAGCATTGGCAAAGGAAGATAAGAACTTCTGCTATTTTATACATGTGTTTAATTTTTGATTTCTTCACAAAGAACAAGCCCTTCTCTGATAAAATATTTTAAAGGTTATACTAGAATACATTCAAAAACAAAGCTTAGATTTCCAAGAATAAGATTAGTTCGAAAATCCTGGGAAAAATACAACCATGAAAAGCCTATACCACTATGAGATATAATTTTCATATATCAGCAGGAATCAGGAACATTTGATAAATCTGAGTATAGAGAAACAAAGACAAAACTAACCAAAACAGCTCCCTCCACTAAAGAAAAAGTAAAGTGTATGGAAAAAAACATACTGTAAACTAAGATAAAACATGGAAAGGAATTGAAGGGACAAAAACATATAACATGCAAAATAAAGTACTGGTTTTATTTATACATATATGTGTAGGTATGTAAAATGTTTAAAAATAAAAAGTATAAAAAAGAGTTTAAATAGTCTGTCCAAAATTATATTCTTAAGAAAGCAAAGATTTGACAAGATTGGAATTTGATTCAGGCAGCATCTGTGAAGGGCTCATGGCCTGACCACCCTGCTTCCCACTTATAACTGACACATGCTGCCCATAGAGGCAGGACAGGGACAAAGGGTAGGACACAAGAAGCCCTCTCAGGCCCTAATGGTGGATGTTTAAGTCAGTTCAGAATTTCTGAACAGAAATCTGTAACATGATTACTATGCCTTTAAAATGTGCCTATCCTTTAATTTGGCAATCTCATAACTAGAAATTTACTCTAAGAAAATAATCAGGTAAGTATTCAAAACAGTCTTATAAGTGACTACAGTTATGAAACTGTGAATGCCACTTTAGTATCCAATAATAACGGATTAAAGTAATTATGATGTACAGATAGAAACAGATTTAGATATATAGAGATACACACAGATACAGACATTTCTGAACTTTTTATGTATTTTAAGAGATTGGGGAATACAGGCTATTTCAGATGCTCCCATTTATCAAAGAAATTATATAGAAATGTGTCTGGAAATATATTTAATTCACTCCAGAAATAAGGCAGCACTGTACAGTGGTCACAAGCACCCACCCTAAAGCCAGATAACCTAAGTGAATCCCAGGTTACCAGCCATACGTACTCGGCAGATCATGTATGCTTTTTCTGTGGAAAAAGATGCTATGAAGAAAAATGCATCAGGGTAAGGAGAATAGGGAGTGATGGGGTGGGAGCTGGTATATAAGATAGCGTGGTTATGGGAGGCCTCACTAAGGTCTCAAAAAAAAAAACAAAAACACCTGTAGGACGTGAGAGAGCAGAGAGGAAACACCCCAGACATCCAGGGAATAGAATTCCAAGCAGGAGGAACTGCAAATGCCAAAGCCTGGGGCTGGGGAATTTGTGGAGTGTTCTGGGAGGCGCAGGAGGGTCAGGTTAGCCATAAGAGAGTGGATTATTTCCAACTGTTCTTAGTAGAATTCATGGAGCTAGTTTTCTCTTCATACTTGTTTGACTTTTGCAATTAGCATGAAGTACTTTTACAATTAGCATGAAGTACTTTTACAATGGAAAACCGCAAAAATATTCCCATTTGGAAATAGAAAACAAGTTACTCTCTTTCCGATTACTCTCTCTGATGAATATTATCAGTGTTCCATTTCTTAAAAATATATGCTCATACCTCCTGAGCAAAATTCAAAGCCATCTGTTTATTCAGGCTCTCATGAGAGGGTCTAGCAGTGAGGATGTGTGCTTTTGATTCTGTTTGGGACAGTGCTGTTTTAATGCTTTCACTTTACCTTGCCTCCACCCTCCAACCACATTTGATTAGAAACCATTTTTAACTTTAAATGACTTTTTTTAAATTGGCATTTCCCTCATGTGCCACAAGTAATGAGCATATATTTTACAAGAAGAAAATGAATTTGATAAAATATTTTGCCTGGCTTAGAAATGTTTTCAGTAGTTTTATTAACTGCAAAATAATTCCCCACTGAATGCCAGAGATCCTGTGCAAGATGTTGCCTGGGGCTAAATAATATGTGTTCACCTTTTAATCACACTGATAGGGAGAAATGGAAAGCAAGCCCACCTGTATTCAACATACAGTCTTTATTTTAATGGAGAAGTGCTGAAGCGTGAATAGTATAAAATATCAGATAATTCAAAAAATGCTTATGATTTTGTTGCGGGATATCATAAATTTACTCTATAGATATTACCAACAAGTCTGGAAATTCATTCCCATTGAAATCATAAAACCACACTGAAAACCTGATGTAAGTTGAAATTCCCTGTCTTATTCTTCTTGTCTATTTCTGCTGATCTTCAAGCTAGTGATTGATACCGTCCTTTCCTTTCAGGCCACCTATTCTCCGTTTCAAGAGCCATGGCTTGGAAAAAAAAAGGAAAGTATAGATTTCATTGCCTCCATCTTTGCAGTCAGGTTAGTTTACAACTTTACCAATGTGTCATGGACACTAGGCATTTTTTATCGAGCTGTTGTACAGGTGCTTGACTTTACAGCTATATTATAAGCAGGCCGAGGGCAGGAAACACTGTGTTATTTACTTTTTTATCCTGAGCAACTATCACAGTGCCCGGCAGATAATAAATGTACAGCGTTTATTTGTTGAAATTAAAAGACAATTCTGGACCACAGTAACTTCATTTGTAATAAAAGAGAAATTTGCAATTTTATTTCAATAGCAATTTTCTTAGTATTCTATTGCTAATTCTCCAGTAGGCCAGGTAAGAACGTCCCAAGGGATGCAGGAAAATCTGTTTTTTTTATTAGTGAGGATCATTCCAGTCTGAATTTGTATTTTTAGTTTTATATCCTTAATGTTTAAAATTTTTGTTTTTTAAGATGCAGCCAAAAGTAGCTCTAATAAAAAACCTTTAATTATTCTGAACTCAAGTGGGTCTTGTTCATGGTTTGCTTTAGATACTATTACGCAAACCAGTAATATTTGCATTTTTTAAAATTTATCTTTATAAATGTTTTCCTCCACATATATTTTTATACAAGTTTTAAGGTTGCACCCTATTTATACTTATTACAATATATTGACTATATTCCCCATGTTGTACAATATATCCATGTAGCCTATCTTACGCCCAATAATTTATATTCCCTGACCCTTATGTTGCCCCTCCATTGGTAACTGTTAATTTTTTCTCCATATCTGTAAGTCTGTTTCTTTTTTGTATTTACTAGTTTATTTTTTAGATTCTACATATGTCATTTCATACAGTATTTGTCTTTCTCTGTCTGACTTACTTCACTTAGAATAATGCCCTCCAAATCCATCCACATTGCTGCAAATGCCAAAATTTCATTCTTTTTTTATGGCTGAGTAATGTTCCACAATGAGAGTGAGTGTGTGTGTGTGTGTGTGTGTGTGTGTGTATGCACACATATATATACACACATTACACTGTCTTTATCCTGAAGTATTTGTTTTTGTTTTGCTTGGAGGAAAAAAAACAGGGTACCAGAGATTTACCTGAATTAGGTGAATTATCTGTTCTGAATGCACTTTCTAACCTCAAATCCACCCCTAATTTTATGGTGATGATTAGTCCTTCTATGAAAGCAACAAAAAAACAGAGAAGGGATTATTTAAAGCAAATTATTAGCCCTGTCACTAACAATCCGTTTCTCAAAGCATTGTAGAGAAGATGCTTCTTTTTGCCATTTTCTCTTTTCTCACCCGTATTCCACTAAAACATCTTAGTGCAGCCTTCAGGTGCACTCCAATGGCTACCTTCAGAGTTAACGTCTATAGATTTCTTTTTATTCTTTGAAATCCCCTCTTTTGCCAAAAGTTAAAAGGAGGACTATAGATAATAATCAGTAACCTTCAGCTGCATTACTGAGATTTTTCTTCTCCCAATACATTCTATAAAACTCCAGCTACTAGCTGTTATTAGTAAATGGCATCTCTTTTTGCATGGTAGTGTACTTTTCTGCCTTTCCTCAATGTGTCTTTGTTTTTAGCATGTTTCAAACAGCAATTTTTGAGTTTTACCACAGTCAGTGATTGGAAGATTTTATACTTCCTGTCCTTTTATCAGAAACTTGCACGTTGTATGTGAACAAAGAAGTCATTTCTATCCACGCAGAAGTCACGAGCCTAATACTTCCCTTCTTACATAAACTGCTATGTGCAACCACTCCAGACTTTTGAAATACAGCTGTCCCTATCAGACAGACTACATACTAACATCCAGCAAAACAGCAGCTGAGTCCCCTTTTTTTTTTTTAGATCTAGAACCTCATTCATCACCTGCTAGCAATTTAAAGTTTTTAAATTATACTGTATCATAGTCTTTAGAAATGTTCTATTTATGACACACTGCTCTCATTTCAATATAGTTTTGTGGGTGGGTGCGTCATAGTAGGAGCAGAAAAGAAAGTTCATTAAATAATCATTTCACACTTTATAATATATGCACCTAATAAATGCATTGAAAGATTTAAAATATTCCAGGGAGGACATATTCATAGAGGCAGTTTGAAATATGATTTGAGCAATTATAAAATATATTTATCAAATGCAGACAACCAATCTGTGTATTTCAAAGGAAAATACTTTATTTAAACTCTGACTTCACTTCCCATCCATCATTATAGCCAACGTTCTAATGTTCTAACATGTTATTTCTACTGAAAACTTAACCATCATTTGCCTTGTCTCTACCATATTCTGCTTAAGGAAAAATATATATCCTTATATATGCGTGTGATACATATACATATATGTATCAAGATATATTAATAGCAAACATTGGGTAAAAACTAAACTGAAAATATATTAAATAATGAAAAACTAAATGAAACAAGTTATTAGACTAGATTTTGTTTTGAATTAATTTGACAGCATAATGTAATAATGATTAATTTATCTTTGAACACATATCTATTTTGTCTTCCCTTTTTCACTAATAATAATATGTGTTAAAGAATGTCTGGTAAGGTGGTACATTAAATAATTTATAGTGTTATTAGCAAAAGTCTGGTATTTAAAGCTACTAAACCCTCTAGGTCTAATATAGAGAAGCAAGCTTTACCATTTTTGTTTTTAGTTCCTGTGGCCTCTTGCATAACAGGTACAAGACAGTGAGTGCCCACTACTTGGGAGAAAGTTTTTAACATGTTTTATTTGTTTTGTTTTCAACAGAGATTGATTAACCCTGAATTATTTGGTATATAGAATTTAACTCTCTGGGCATAATATAAGAATACTAGCATATGGCATGAAGACTTAGAACAAAATGATTCAGAACCCAACTTTTTCTTTTTAGAGAAAGTAACCTGGAGAGATGATCTTGTCCATTTCCAAACCCAGACAATTCTACAGACAGCTCAGGACCTGAGATGATACTTAAGCTCTCAGACAATTCTACAGAGAGCTCAGGACCTGAGACGATACTTAAGTTTTCCCACATTAAGACACGAGAGCCAAGACTTGTTCCCCCAACAACAGCAAGACATTGAATGCAGGCTGCTTCAAAGGAAGGGGTACACATTTAAGTGGGGCACCTAAAGGAATGCAACTGTGGGCAGTCTGGCAACCCCAGATTTAAGTGCATCCACCCTGAAAGGAGTATTCTAGGTGAAACTAGATTGTATCACCCAAGTTCTTTCAACAATCAAATAAAGTGGGAATACAAAATATCCAGATAAAATTCTAGAAAAAAATATTCCACTGAATGTTTTCTGAACAAAGGAAGAGAGGGATGAGGTAACATCTCTACACGCCTGTTCTCACAAAACATCATGCCTACACATAATACAAATGCTGAGTGAAAAAGTGAATAAAAGCCAAGGCTACCCTTTTTATTCTATGAAAATATCACATGCATTTATTGTTGAGATTATAAACATCTTCAAGAAATTCTGCCTCAGTCATACTTAACTATCATCTAGGAAGAGAAAAGCTTTGGTTCCTTGTAAACTTTTCAGTATATTATCTCATAGCAAGAGTTAATTTGTATAGACACATTTAACATTCGGCAGGAAATTTACTCTTCTTACTCAATAAAATGCTGACAATTGGGCTTTACTTTTTTTTGAAAAGTGAGACAAATGAAATCTATTCAATAAATGCATAATTTTGTAGCCTTTGTTGGTCTGTACCTAGTAATGTTAATGGTACCTTAAAATCAATAACTAAACATGTGCTTTGAAATAACTTAATTCAAATTATATCTACTCACTTCTAACCAAAGGACTTTGTTAATTTTCTTTATATTCACTTCAGATTAACACTATTTTTCTCTGTTTTCAGGCATATTAAAACTTTAAAGCATGATAAATGTTCACCAAGTATATTTAGATTTATAATTTCCTTAAAAACATTTTACATTTGAGTTACTATTCAGATAATTTCATATTTTTTCTATATAGAAAGTTTAATGATGCTGCCATAATAGATCATAATCTTTAATTAAAGGGAGCCATGCAGCTCAAAACATAAAATACCTCCATACAAGGTTTATCAAGTAGTCCTAAATATAAAAGCTTCAAAGACTTTTTCACATTCTTTGCAGCAGAAAGAGTATTTTGATAAGAAGTATCATTTATATACTAGCAAAACAGTAAAGTTTTATTCTGCAGATCTTTGAACAGGCATTATCTGGTCAAAACATTATGCCAGATGCTGTGGAAATCAAGCAATAAATAAGATCTTTTATCTGTCTCCATAAATAACATTGAAGTAAGAGATTATGAAAATAAGGTATCATGATAAAAAATAAATTAAAATAAGTAAAATACATCATTTTAAGCACACAGAAATGATCAAAGCATTTCAATTATAGGGATAAGGGAAGATTTTAATCTCTAATAAAATATTCATCTGAGTACTGTAACTGTTTCCTTCTCTGTCTCTCCCACTACACTGTGAATTTCTAAGTGGGGTTAACTGTTCATTACAGCATTTTCTATGCCTATCGCAGAGCTCTGAGCTAAAAGATGATTTTCTAGCTTTAACTTGAATTAATATGAAAATTACTTAACCTTGAAGGATGCATACCAGTTCATAGAGAGCTTTCCAAGATGAGAGGGAGGTGTGGACTTGTTCACATAAGTCAGTTGGTATACATTTAATGTTCATCTTGAGGAAGGCAGAGGCAAATGTTTCTGAAGTAATAGGTTGATGGCATATTATAGAATGCCTTGAATGCCATACAAGATAATTTGCTATTTAGGGACACTTCAGGTAAAGCATTAAGAATTGTCTTCATAATAACACAATCTAAGAGTTCACGGATGTTGGGTTACTTAAGTCACATTCTTTATTTCATTTGGATTCCCGTCACTAACCTCCCTAAGCCAGTCCTAGAAAGGAAGATAAATGAGCCAAAGGAAATGGAAGAGATGGACTAGTTTTGATCCTAATTTAAATAAGCCATTCCAGCAACAAGGGATTGACGAAACTGGAATACATTTTAAAAACCATATCTCTATTAAGGATCTGCTATATTTTAGGTAAAAATTACACTATGTAGTTTTCTAATTTGGGATATGTTTCTAAGTTAAAGAAATTCCTGTATATTGTTTTAATTATCAATTCTTTGTAAATACTACTTCTTTGTGCATCCCACAAATCTAATCTTATGAGGAAAGGATGGCATTAGCTAAAGTGAATTCAAATCTGTTCAGTAAGTATTTAATATAATCTAGCTCAGAACTCAAAATTGTAATTCAGAACTGTTGAAGAAAAAAATCTCAGATGTTGACAGTAACAATTGATCATGAAGTTTCTCTCTCATCCAGTAAGAGTTAACAACTTCCTCTAAATTTAGAACAAGGTGATAATTCATCACAATTTTGAAACCAGAGGTCTTTATCAAACTATAGATTTTCCTGCATATATGGACACTCAAACAGAAAAAATGAATAATTTTATAAAATTAAACTGTTTTAAAAACATACTGGAGACTTTACGTTTCAGCTTAAACACATAAAAAGCTTAGAAGGAAAAAGAAAAATCTTGACATAGTGAAAAATAAATGCTTTTTCTTGGATTCATCAGAAGATATTTTGTAGGGTAAATAGTCACCACGAAATCTGGAGAAGAAAATGAATTCAGAGACGCAAAGGTGAGATCTGCTTAACTGGAGCAAAAGTAATTAGGGCCATAAAATGGTAGGAATACAAACTTATTTTGATACATTGCTGGAGACTGAATTTGAACAAGCATAAGTGTGAGAAAGTCTAAAGAGAACCTTTTATTTTCATGGGACCTTTTGCCTGGAATCTCAGCAGATTCTTACAGTGAAAATCTGAGAAAATCCCCTCTGCTTCCAGCACAAGATGATAAGAGTGATTATTATGAAACATGGCAGGAGTCTTCTCTTTAGCCAAGCCTAATTTCCAGGAGGAAAGAATTTACCAGAGCCTTGTCTTAGAACCACGGGGAAAAGGCAATCCTCTCCCTCTAGCCACACACGGCATTTCTATATCAACTGGGGTGGCGGGGGGAGTGAGAAAAGGAAGCTTTTCATTCATTTTTTTGGTAAGCAGCCACCTGTGGCATATGGAAGTTCCTAGGCTAGGGGTCAAATTGGAGCTGCAGCTGCAGGCCTAGGCCAAAGCCACAACACTGGATCCAAGACACATCTGAAACCTATATGGCAGCTTGCAGCAACGCAGGATCCTTAACCCACTGAGCAAGACCAGGGATAGAACCTGCATCCTCACAAACACTATGGTGGGTTCTTAACCCACTGGGGCACAAGAGGAACTTCATAGAAGCTTTTTCAGAGAAACATATATAAAAGTTACAGCCAAAATACAGGATTACTGAAAGAGTGATATTTCATTGGAAGATTCACAGTGATTTTAAAGGAAGGGCGAAAGGGATGGAATAGCCAAGACAACACTGAAAGAGCAGAACAAAACTGGGAACTCAATTTACTCAATTTTAAAATTTCATATAAGGACACAGTAGTCAAGAAATCACAGTATAGGCAGAAACAAAGACACCATAGATCAAAAGAATAGAATAGACAACTCTGAAACAGACCTACACGAATATAATCTACTGATTTTTAACAGAGGTGGAAATGGCAATTCAGTGAAGAAAATAAGCCTTTTTTAACAAATGGTGCTGGAACAAGTGGATATCCACATGCCAAAAAAAAAAAAAAGAACCTAGACACAACCACTTATATAAATATTGATGGAAATGGATCAATGATCTAAAAAGCTTCTAGAAGGAAACATAGGGGAAAATCTGAGTTACCTTGGGTTTGGTGATGAGTTTTTAGATGCAACACTAAAAACATGATCCATAAAAGAAAAAAACTGAGAAGCTGGGTTATATTAAAAACAATTGCTCTGTGAAATACAAATGGAGAAAATACTTGCAAATCACATATTTAATAAAGAAATGTGTCCAGAATACGCAAAGATCTTTTAAAATTTAATAAAAATAAAATACTCAATGAAAAAATGGGCAAAAGATCTCAACAAATACCTCATCAAAGAATATATAGAGATTACAAATAAAAACATCAAAAGATCTTCAGCATCATTTGTCATTAAAAAATTTCAAATTAAGTCAACAGTGAGGTGTTATTACACCCCTATTAGAATGGCTAGACTTCAAAGATTTGACAATATCAATTGCAAGCAAAAACATGGAGCAACAGAATCTCTCACTCATTGCTGGTGAGAATGCAAAATTAAAAGACAGTTTGAAAGCAGCTAATAAAACTAAACATTCTTAGCATACAATCCAACAATTATACTCCTACATATTTATCCAATTGATTTGAATAAACAATATGAACACAAATGTTTACAGCATTTTATCCATAACTGCAAAAACCCTAAAAACAAAGAAGATGTCCTTCAATAAATGATTGGGCAAACAAGCTGAGATAAATCCGTATCATGGGATATTATTCAATGATAAAGGGAAATGAGCTATCAAACCACAAGTAGACATAGATGAATCAGAAATTCATATTTCTCAGTGAAAGATGATGGTCTGAAAAAGTTACATGCTATATAACATTTATGACATATTGGGGGGGGAACAAAGATAAGAAAAAGATACGTTGTTCCTAAGAGTTTGTGAAGGGGAAGAAGTTGCATGGGTGAAGCACAGGACTTTTTAGGCAGTGAATGTGCAGTATGATACTGTAATGGTAAATATATGATACTCTGCATTTGGTAAAACCCCTGTAACTTTACAGTAGAAAGAGTGAACATTCATGTACGCAAATTTAAAATTTTTCTAAAGTTGAGGGATCCAACGATGGAATGTAGAAGCTGAAAAAAGAATCTAAATGTTTTATAACAGTATGAAACAAACTCATCGAAGGGATTGTGGACAAAGACACTAACCTAATAACTCTGGAAATGAACAGAATCTATTTGACTAAAGACAAAAGTAACTGTGTGTAGCACTATTCTCTTTCTGGTGAAGCTGTTTCCCACTGGCTTGTGGGTTAGCAATTCTGAAAGCCCTATGTGTGGATACTGGGATGAAACAACAAGTAAATGGATAGCAGACGATGGCAAGTGGGTTTCTCACCACTGAGTGGGAGCAAGGGGAGGTTAGAGTGATCGATGTGGTAAGAGATTAGAGTCAGAGCCTCTAATGAATTTATGTTTAGTTTAATGTAGACACGGGTAAGCATTTATAGAGAAATATTTGTAGATGTGTACATAGAAATGGATTAGACTAGGTACAGACAGCCACTTTGTTGGTTTAGAGAGCCTGAAAACAGTAAGAACCTAGGAGTAATAACCACACTTAGAGCACGGATCTTGGTTTCTTATATCATTCTCCTATAAAAAGAACTAGAGCTCCACAAGAAAGGGTTGCTTCTAGGAATGGGGCAGGAAATATACAAGATGAGCCTAGAGCACCTTTAATGCCAGAAAATAAATACTCAAAAGAGAAAAATACTAATGATGTCATATAAAAGGGTCCTCAGAGCCAATGAAAAGAGCTCCCAATGGTCAAAGCTGAAATAATTTGAGCAACAAAAATTACAAACTACGGACTTGAGTTAGTAATAATCGTTGTCTATTAATACTGATTCACTAATTGTGACAAATGTACCAACTAATCCAAGTTGTTAGTAATAGGAGAAACTATGTATGGGGTGCACGAGGATCCTCTTTAGTGTTTTTGTAATAATTCCGTAAATCTAAAACTGTTCTAAAATTTTTAAAAAGGTCATTTTTAAAAACCATGCACTCTCCAGAGTTAAGTGTATGTTGTGATTTGAAACATCCTTGGATAGATAACAATATCGCATCCCAAATATCATTGAAAGGTCTTCGCCTCACGTTTCAAGTCCATTAAACTTTCAAGATGCTCAAACTACACAGTCTAAGTCAATTGTATGCCAAAAGACAAGCTCCAAAACATTTCCAAAACAATTTTTAAAACGTATTTTTATCCATAAAGTCAAAACTAATGTTTTGCACTTTCTGTCAGATTAAATTTAACATTTCTTTTAATCTTTATTGCTTGTATATGAAATACATTGCAGTTTCCAGGGCAAAATTCACTTAGACAAGCAGATGACTTTTGTGCTGTATATTTCTGCACATTAATAGCATCATTTGCATGCTAAAGAAATAAAATTTTTATTCTGCTGTGGCCACCAAGGATTAATTTAATGAATTGAATAGCCTGGATTGCCTTCTGAGAGAGAGAAGGTTAAAAGGTACATTTTGTTAAATATTTAAAATCTTTCACCTTTATGGTATAGAACTCCATGATTAAAAAAAAATAAAAAGAAAAGACAGGCAAAGGCACAGCTGTACCTTGCTTGAAAATTTTTCCTTGTAAATTTAGGGAGAATCTACATATTTCTTTGAATTACTACATAATATTTTGTAAATGTTATAATTCTGCTATGAAAGAATTTCCAAACATGTTTATAAGATTTTCTATATTGTGTTTCATTTCACATGGGAGCAAAAAAGAGGAATTTTACATGCATATAAGTGTCATCAAGAGCCTTTTATATGCTTTTCTTCTGTCATAAGAAATGGGATCATCTTAGAATTCACTGAATCCATTCCTAAATGGATGGTTTTCCTAGTTCTATTTAATTTTTAAATTAGTTGTTAGTAGAAAAATTAAGAGCTATCTTTTATGTTCTTGAAACTTCTGTATCAATTTATTAATGACATCTGATAATCCCATCGCAAACTGTCAAACACAGAGGCAGCCCCCATGATAGAGATTTTTGTGAAGCAATGGATACTATATAGAGCATCAGGTATTTCTTTTATTAAATACTTTCTTCCCACAATTCACATGTTACAAGTCTATTAATGTACAGCATGATTGAGGCATCTCTGTAAACATCTAAGGAAGAGCTCTGAGAAAACTTGATTAAAACAATTCCATGATAGGAAGAAAAATCTGGTTGAAGTGCAAAATTAGCTTACAAAATGTGTTTTATATTCTTGATATAATTGGAGAAGAGTATAGTAATAAAAGATAAGAATTTAAAGTATATATTTTCTTGAATCATTAAGTTTAATCCAATACATGATGTTTCTATTCAGTAATAAAAGGAAAAATCTACTGATCCAAGTTTCAGTGTGGATGAACCTCAAAACCTTATGCTAAGTAAAAGAATTCAAATGCAAAATACTACATATTAAATGATTCTATTTATAGGGAATGTTCAGAGAAGGGAAATCTTTAGAGACAGAAAGAAGATTAATGGTTGCCTGAGGTTGGGGGAGGGAAAGGAGATTGCAAATAGGCACAAGAGATCTTTTGGGGGTGGTAGGAATGTTCTAAAATTGAATTTTAGTGATGGCTGCAGAACTCTGTAAACTTACTAAAAATGATTGAACTGTATACTTAAAATGAGTGAATGTATGGTATTAAAATTACACTTGATTAGAGCTGTTAAAATATGATTGTCTTGTTTGTCCCTATAATCCCTGCATTTTGCACAATGACTAGTACACAGCATAATAACTAATCACGTGACTGAATCAATCAACTAATTAATGTAAAATCCCACTGGACACAGAGATTCACTCTTTTCACAGACAGGAGTGTCAACAGAATGGAGAGCACCAAGTACCCCTGGATTCACCATGTACGAGAGGGAAATGAGTAACACAACACAAAAAATATAAATTATAGGAATTTAGAGGCAAATCTTATCTGGATCTAGCACTGATGATCAAGTAGGTGGGTACTTTTAGGACTGTTCCACCCCCAACTTGCACCTCTATCTAAGGAGAAATGTACAGAAAGAAACAGGAAAAGTTGAAAAGAAAAGGGATCCAGGATCCCCTCTCCACCAACCGTGTTTCAATAAAATGAGATCATTACTATCTGATTTTGTATTGTTAAGATATCTAAATTTTTGTTTAAACCAAACTATTCATGGCCAACAAACAATCAAACAGTGTATAAGCCATGTTCAAAAATCACACTGATCTCAATGCCAATTGATTTTAAACAATGAATTTCCTGATTTGTAGATTATCTCCTCAGGAAGTTTTCTTTGACATCAAGCCCTTTACCCATTGCTTTTACATAACACAGAACCAACCACACATCAGTTTGGGAAGTGTTGGGCAAGATCTTTCTCATCCTGGAGTTCCTGTCGTGGCTCAGTGGTTAAATAATCCAACTAGGAACCATGAGGTTTCCGGTTCAATCCCTGGCCTTTCTCAGCAGGTTAAGGATCCGGCATTGCTGTGACCTGCGGTGTAGGTTGTCGACCCGGCTTGGATCATGCATTGTTGTGGCTGTGGCATCGGCTGGCTGCTACAGCTCCAATTAGACCCTTAGCCTGGGAACATCCATATGCCAAAAGCAAAGATAAACCAATGGGACCTAATCAAGCTGACAAGCTTTTGCACACCAAAGGAAACCAAAAAGAAAACTAAAATATAACTTACTAAATGGGAGAAAATAGTGTCAAATGACACAACTGACAGGGGCTTAATCTCTAAAATATACAAGCAACTTATGCAGCTCAACAGCAAGTAAGCCAATAGCCCCATCGAAAAATGGGCAAAGGACCTGAATAGACATTTCTCCAAAGAAGATATGCAGATGTCCAAAAAGCACATGAAAAAATGCTCAACATCACTGATCATTAGAGAAATGCAAATCAAAACGACCATGAGATACCACCTCACACCAGTCAGAATGTCCATCATTAACAAGTCCACAAACAACAAATGCTGGAGGGGGTGTGGAGAAAAGGGAACCCTCCTGCACTGTTGGTGGGAACGTAAGCTGGTACAACCACTATGGAAAACAGTATGGAGGTACCTTAGAAAACTATACATAGAACTACCATATGACCCAGCAATCCCACCCTTAGGCATATATCCGGGCAAAAATCTCCTTGAAAAAGACACTTGCACACGCATGTTCATTGCAGCAATATTGACAATAGCCAAGACGTGGAAACAACCCAGGTGTCCATTGGCAGATGATTGCATTAGGAAGATGTGGTATATATACATGATGGAGTACTATTCAGCCATAAAAAAGAATAAAATAATGCCATTTGCAGCAACATGGATGGAATTAGAGACCCTTATACTGAGTGAAGTAAGTCAGAAGGAGAAAGACAGATACCATATGATACCACTTATATCTGGAACCTAATATACGGCACAAATGAACCTTTCTACAGAAAAGAAAATCACGAACTTGAAGAACAGACTTGTGGTTGCCAGGGGGGTGGGGGAGGGAGTGAGATGGTATGGGAGACTGGGGTTAATGGTTGTAGACTATTGCCTCTGGGATGGAAAAGCAAGGAGATACGGCTGTATAGCATTGAAAACTATGTCTAATCAATCACTTGTGATATGTAACCAGGTCACCATGCTGTGAAGCTGGAAAATTGACAGAAATCTGTAAACTAGCTATAATGGGAAAAAAATTAACTAACTTAAAAAAAAAAAAAAGAACTTTCTCATCCATCATTCTACTCCTGGGAATGGTTCTTAAATAAATATTTATCACATGACTTAATTAAATCTTTAAGTTACTGAAATACAATACCAAACAAATTCAGTACTGTAACATATCTTGCAACTCTTAAATGGCTGAACAAAGTGTAATATCCATTTGCCAATTTGCCACAGGTTTCATTACCCTCTTATGCCCAGATTGAGATGGTGGTATGTTAAGAAACTTAATAATCAGTGACAAGCTATGTATACTATACTCTGTTCACAGGACCATTTTGCCTGATTAAAAAATAGCTGAAGACCAGTAAGAAAATTATTTTCTCCAATTCGAAGTATTATAAAGCATAGCCTCTAATGCTAATAAAAAAAACACATTAAAAGCAAATTTTTCTTTTTGTCAAAGTGTTGCATATTATCACATTAACTATATTTAAAATGTCTTAGTTCAATCATTATTTTACATACCAGAAATGTTTTAGTGTCTGACCTGCCTCTAGGTAGAAGATGGGTACCTTTTGCCTTTAGCTCTTTATTAATTTAGGCATCTCTCTTCCCACTGAAGTGAGAAGAAAAGAGAAAGAAGTGAAATGTAAATGAGAAGGTTTTGTTACTTGATTATAATGCCAATAAAATTTTGGTATGAGTTGAGGCTTAGAAATATTGTTAAATGCAGTTTTTCAATTATCTATGGATTTCAATTACCCAGGGATCCCTCTCCTTTATTAGAATAAATAGCTGTGAGTTAACGTAACTTATGTGGATAGAATTTAAATCTCACCACGCTCAACTTCATTATCTGGAACTGGGCTTTCATTTCCAAAGACTGAAGGAGATTTAAGATATTACATTACTGTTAGTTTATCCTTTCTTTGAAAAAGCTGACACAAAGTGTTTCATGTGTTAAGGAAACAATAAACAAGAAAGAATGTCAACTGGTCTCTTTTTAGTACATTACTGATTATAAGGCTTACATTTTATCATATTCCTGAAACTAAATGGCTATGATACTTGGAAAAGGCATTGAGATATAAGAATATGTATGGTTATACAAGTTGCATCATGTATATTACATGCACATATGTTCACAATGCACATAGTTTCACTAAACTATAATAATAAAGTCTTGAAAGAAGTATCTAAATTTAAATAATTAAACATGAAAACATTCCATAGAAGTTTAGTGCCTTCCTAAACAGATGTCCAACATTAATTCATGGCAATCAGAAGGCCTTGATTCAATCACAGCTGAGAATATGGGCCAAGGATTTCAATCATGATTTCTTTGAGTCTCAGTTTCCTTCAGAGTAAAAAAGATATAATAATGATTTTTTTTTTGTGAGGAGTGTGTGTGCATGTGCATGTGTGTGTGCGTGTATGTGTGTGTGTGTGTGTGTGTGTGTGGTGTCAAAATGCTTTGTGCATAGCTAATTAAATAGTAGCTGCACTATGGTTATCACTTCCTTCCTTCCACTGACTTCAGGCTTTGCTCTATTTTACTAATTCTTTTCGGTAGTAGGTGAAGTTTTTTATATGAGAGTTTTCTTGTTTCTTGAAGAAGGTTTTTATTGCTATGAACTTCCTTTTAGCACTGCTTTTGCTACATTCCATAGATTTTTGGAAAGTTGTGTTTTTATTTTCATTTTCATTTGTCTCAAGGTATTTTCTGATTTCCTTTTTGATTTCATCATTGACTCACTAATGTTTTTAGCAGCATGTTATTTAATCTCCATGTGTTTGTTGTTTCTGTTTTCTTTTCCTCAATTGATATATAGTTTCATACCATTGTGGTCAGAAAAGGTATGTGATATAATTTCTATTCTTTTAAATTTGTGGGGGATTGTTTTGTGACCTAGGATGTGATCTACCCTAGAGAACATTATATGTGAACATGAAAAGAATGTGTATGCAACTTTTCTTGGATGTAATATCCTATATATATCAATTAAGTACAACTGGTCCACTGCGCCATTTAATACTTCTGTTGCCTTGATTTTCTTTCTGGATGATCTGTCCACTGATGTCAGTAAGGTGTTAAAATCTTCTAGTATTATTAGTGGTTATTAATATTAATATTAATCTGTTAGTATTTACTTTATATATTTAGGTGTTCCTGTCTCACATGTGTATATGATAATTAATTTAATATACCTTTCATTTATTGATCCCTTAATTACTATATAATGTCCTTCTCTGTCTTTCCTTATAGACTTTGTTTCAAAGTTTATTTTGTCTAATATGAGTATTACTACCTTTGCCTGTCATTTCTGTTGGCATGAGATATGTTTTTCCATCCCCTTACCTTCAGTCTAAATGAGTCTCCTGTAGGGAGTATATTAAAGGGTCTTGCTTTTTTATTGAATAAGCCATCTTATGGCTTTTGAGCAGAGTATTTAGCTCATTGACATTTAAAGTAAGTATTGACATTGTATTTACTGCCATTTTATTCCTGTTTTCCAGTTGGTTTTGTACTTCTTTGTTCACTTTTTTGTTTGTTTTTCCCATTGTGGTTTAATGATTTTCTTCTGTAATACGCCTGAGTTTCTTTCTTTTTGCTTTCTGTGTAACTATTATAGATTTTTGATTTGCGGTTAATTTAACATGGAATTCCTATATGTTGACCCATAATTATATCTACTGGCTTTAAATTGATAATGATTTAAGTTCAAACACAGTCTGAAAGACTAAATTCTTACTCTCCTCCCCCACATTTTGTGTTTTTTGTTTTCATATTTTATTTCTTCATACTTATCCCTTTACTGTTTATTGTAGCTATAATTGCCTTTATTTGTTTTTTTTAATCTATATACTGACTTGTTTAAATGATCTTTGACCCTTACTATATATTTGCCTTTCCCATTGGGATTTTCCTTTTCCTATAAATTCTTACTTCTTTCCCTTTTAGAGAAGACCTTCAATATATCCTTTAGGGTAGACTTAGTACTGCTGAATTCTCTTAGCTTCTACTTACCTGAGAAATTCTTTATCTCTTCTTCTATTCTAAATGATAATCTTGCTGGATAGAGTATCTTAGGTTGCAGGTTTTTCCCTTTCAGGACTTTGAATATATCATGCCACTCTCTTCTGCCCTATAAAGTTTCCGTAGAGAAATCAGCTGATAGCCATGTGGAGATTCCCTTATTTATTCTTTGTTTGTCTCTTGCCTCCTTTAGAATCTTTTTTTTTTTTTTTTTTGCCTTTTAGGGCTGCACCCATGGCATGTGGAGGTTCCCAGGCTAGGGGTCTAATTGGAGCTGTAGCCACTGGCCTACGCCCCAGCCACAGCAATGCAGGATCTGAGCCGCATCTACAACCTACACCACAACTCATGGCAATGCCAGATCCTTAACCCACTGAGCCAGGCCAGGGATTGAACCTGCAACTTCATGGTTCCTAGTTGGATTCATTAACCACTGTGCCACGACTGGAACTCCCTTCCTTTTAAAATCTTTAACTTCTGCCATTTTAATTATGACATGTCTCGGTGTGGGTCTGTTTGAGTTCATTTTATTTGGGGTCCTCTGTGCTTCCTATACCAGGATATTAGTTTTCTTCTTTAGGTTTGAAAGTTTTCAAATACATTTTCAATCCTCTTCTCTCTTCTTCTTAATAAATCCCTATAATGCTGGCACATTTAATGCATCCTAGAGATCAAGTGTGTTGCTTTTGACTTTTTTTTTTGGTCTTTCTACCACTGAGTGACTTCTATTATTCTATCTTCCAGGTCTTTTTTTTTCTCATAAATTGTCTATTTTTAATTGGGCCTTCTTTACAGTTTGTAGTTCCTTGTTAAAATAATCCATGTTTAGATTAATTCTCTCTCTTAATTGAGTTACCATTTTTATTACCAACTTCTTGAGTTCATTTTTTTGGTAGACTGATTATTTTTATTCTTTTATTTATATGTTCAAGAGTTTTCTCTTGCTCTTACAATTGAGAATAGTTCCTCTGTTTTTTCATTTTATATAACTTTCTCAGTCTCTATGAACTTAGGTGAAACAGTTATCTATTGTGGTACTGAAGGGAACAGTTATCTATTGTGGTACTGAAGTGTTTTTATGTGGGAGCATCCCTGTGTAGACCATGTGTGCTCAATGAGTTTGGTGTGAGTGTTGTATTTGATGTGGATGCCAGCCACATCTTTCCTCAGGGTGTACTATCTATTAACCTTGGTTGAAGGTGTGGCTGGCATTACAAGGAGGTAGAGCCTGTACAGTGTTAAGGTGGAACTTCCACTTACTGAAGTGGATGCCCTGCGAGATGGCCTCCAGCTGGTTCTGTTTCCTTTAAATGTGTGTTTTTCCTTCGCCCACACTGAGGCCTTTGCCTCAAAGAAGGGGCGTGCTGAAGCAGGGCTTGTACACTCGCAGAGGTCCTAAACATGGCCTCTGTAGGCATATGTGACTTCACTCAGACACAACCCAAGATCTTATCTTTTCCCCTGTTATGGTCCTCCAAGATCAAGCGCAGGGTTGTGGTGTGGAGTGGGTAGGGCTGGAGCATTTGTTCGGCTGAGATTGGGATCATAGCATAATGGTCACAGGAGTCTGGGTGGCTGTACTGTCATCAGAAGTCTGAGCAGTTTGATGGCCATTTTATCACCACCACCTTGGACCACACCCCAGGCAAACAGGCCACATCTGCATCGCTAGGTCTAGTCTTTTCCCAGGACCTGGCTTCACTAGATACAGTGCCAGTCTGTGGTATAAAGTGAATAGGGCTGAGCTATTTGACCATCCTGGACTGCGAAGCACAGCGAGGCAGCAGCTACTAGGGCAGACCACTCTCTACCCAATCTTGGGGCAAGCCAGCACCTGTCCACTCCTCACAAGTGGAATCCAGGCTTCTGCAGACTTTCTATCCGTCCCAGTAGTTCTCCAGTCAGACAAGGGGGCATCTTCCATGTAGGACCCCAGAACTGGAATGTTTAGTCTGTGGCTCCCCAGGGCAAGTGTCAGTCCACATGATCTCCCTTTCCTTTTATTCCTCTTTTATGGGCACAGGTCCTGACCAGATGCTTTCCTTCCATCCTACCCAATTACTTGAGAATCATTCTTGTAGCCTTCGTTGTTATATTAGTTATTTTGCCAGTTTCCAATGATTTTCTATGATAATTATTTACCATGTAGATATATTTTTGATGTCTTTGTGGAGGGAGGTGAGTTCCATGTCCTCTTACTCCACAATTTTGATCCTCTTCTGCATGTTATGGTTATCATTAGCAACTTTAAATCCTCCCCTTCATGTCTACATCAAGTCAGCTAAAAAAATCATCTCAAGAAGTCAATATCTCTAGTGTCTCTCAAATGTGTCCAGTCCTCTTTTTCCACTATGCTATTCCTTTTTTTTTTTTTGGTCTTTTTTTCTAGGGCCACATGCGTGGCATATGGAGGGTCCCAGGCTAGGGGTCTAATCGGAGCTGTGTCTGCTGGCTGACGCCAGAGCCACAGCAATGCAGGATCCGAGGCGCATCTGTGACCTACGCGACAGCTCCAGGCAATGCCGGATCCTTAATCCACTGAGCAATGCCAGGGATCAAACCTGCAACCTCATGATTCCTAGTTGGATTTGTTAACCACTGAACCACTAAGGGAACTCCCTGTGCTCTTATCTAAAATCATGGAATTGCTTCATGGTCTCTTTAGACAGTCCCATAACTGCTCTCATTTTCTCCAGTCTCCTCTCCTTTAAGCTACTCACAGTCGTCAAGACCTGTCTTTTAAGGATAGAATTAACATGACACCTGGAAATATTGCCAGGCACGATGTCCATGGAAGAAAAGCTTTAATATTTCACCATATATCATTAAAATCAGAGCTTCACCTTAGCATTCAAAGTCAAAATGTGCTCTAGTCAACATTTCTAGTATCTTCAACCTCTGTACCACCTTCTGTCTTCCTCCCTCATACATCACTACAAAACACATCCCAAATCATACCACCTGCCTGATCATAAGATCTGAATTGTTCCCATTCATAACCTTGGCTTGGCTTGTTCTCATTCCCATTAAAAGCCCTCCATTTATGGTGAAGCCTAAAACACCCTATAAAGAAATAACCTGATTCTGAATTTTGGCCTCCCTAGGCACTGGCTCTCATCCATCTTCCAGAACTCCTTGTTGTACATTTTGGCATGCCTCACGTTTGCTGGAGCTCTGCATCAGAGCTGGCTTTTGCTTACCTGAAGATTCTTTGGATTGACACTTTATTAAGACTGTTTGATTTTTCAATACAATTCTGACACTAAACAAGGGCTTTTAGATTTCTTAATAATGCTCTTGAAAAAGCCTCATGCCTGAAAAACTCACTAGCTCTAGAACACCAGCCTGAACAAAATATTCAAGTTCCACTTACATAAGAGGTAATTTGGGACAGTACGTTCCTCTCTTCTTCCTATACTCTAACTAATGTGTCTCTCAAATTTCTACTACATAATTTACCTCTCTCAAGACGCATCCACAGCTCCTTTGCTGGAGAGCTCTTCCTTCCCTATCATCTGCTTGAACATTTCATCTTTCCTACAACTCAGAAACATACTCTTTTTCCAGAAATTTTTACAAATGTGTATTTTCCTTTTACTATATCACATTCTCTTAAATACTTATTTTATATTCTAGAATACATACATCAGGATATCTCTCAGCAAATATTCAATAAATTCATGATGAGTTGAATTGATATAATAAAACTATCACTTCCTTATAAAATATTTTACACCTTTGAAAACAAAACTATAGGTACAGACATACAGCAGAGCAGGTAATAATACCAGTGGCTAATTACAGAAACAATGTTGAGACAGAGAAATATATAATTACTTCAAAACAGTAAACCTAGTTCCAATGTCTTGCTCAGAGTTTTTTCACAAGACCAGTCTTTTAGCTCAAATACAGCTATAATTTAAATTTTTGTGGCAACACTCTAATATTGTAGAGATATTATATAATAGAAATCAAAG
>PVHT020004943.1:6891507-6999022 GCA_004024745.2 Catagonus wagneri | reverse complement strand
TAACGATCCGGCGTTGCCGTGAGCTGTGGTGTAGGTTGCAGACGCGGCTCGGATCCTGCGTTGCTGTGGCTGCGGCGCAGGCCAGTGGCCACAGCTCCGATTAGACCCCTAGCCTGGGAACCTCCACATGCCGCGGGTGCGGCCATAAACCCGCGGCCATAAAATGACAAAAGGCAAAAAAAAAAAAAAAAAAAAGAAAGAAATGATTAAAATAAAGGAAAACATGGTCATACGGCAGGATGGTATGTATCATTTTGGAAGTACGAGGTAGAACTAAAAATGTGAACATGGAAGTGTCTCTAAGGCATATGGTTGAGTTTAAAAATTGTTTCAAAATGACAAAACAGATTACATCACTTAACATATTAAAATTATAAAATAAATGATATTATGTATTCTCTAGGAGTACATATGTAGATATGCAAATGCACAGCAAAACACCTAGAAGAATACATACCAAACTGAGAAGTTGTTAACCTTTGAGGAGAATCAAGAAGAGGTATACTGTGGCTGGTATGCCGGTCACCAAACTGAACTTTAAAGGTTTGTGGGGTTTTTTTTATTTTATTTAAATACTTTTTTCTAAAGGAAAATGTATTCTGGCTCTAAGCTAGATGCCATGGTTCAAATCCTATCTCTATCATTTACTACTTGTGTGAACTTGAGCAATAAATTCTATGTGTTTCTCATCTAAAATCTTTATAATATACCTACATGATAGGCAAGACCACATTCGTGGGCATAGAAATAACTTTCAAAAGATTCAAATTTTTGTTAAATAGCAGAATCTTTAACTAGAATAGATACATACCCGTTGCCCTCAAAATGTATTTACCTTTTAGAGGTTCCACATTTCATCTGGGGAATTTACAAATACTATAGATTGGAATCTGAAAATGAAAATTAACTGTACCAATTAGGAGGTGCAGATGTACTTTTGTCATTGAATTGAATTATGGTCTAATAGGTTGAACATCTTCCCGACAATTCTAAAATTTCAATATGATCTTCAAATGAAATTCAGCAAAAATTTAATAAAAATAATTATCTGAGTAATTATACTGAACACTCCTTTCATCTACAATAACATCAATTTTCCACTCTTGGCTATATATTTTCTTAATGAGAGAGTTCCCTTCAATGGTTGCAATTTTTTTTTATTATTACTAACTTTTCAAGTTTAGAAATTTTTTACATGTGGCAAAATGATTTCCTAGAGTCTACATATATATGTATTTAACATCTAAATATATACATATATACACATAATATATATGTAAAGTTGGCAGAAGTTGCTTAAATAATTAATCCAAAAGGAATCCTAGATAATACACGAGTGGGTCTTCAAAAACTGCTTAATGCTGTATAAAGAAGTCAAAAAAATTACTGTATGTCACCACAACTTTGTTAAAATTTTAAAAATGGGGCTGTCAGGCCTTGTTTTACTCAGACAACCAAAAGCCTTAAAAACTTCTAGTCTCCACTGTCTTTTTTGATTTGCCTTTATGAATGTTCTTATTGTTGAGAAAACCAATAACTGAAGGTATTTTTGTTTGGCAAATTTTCCTGAGCATATAATAGAGTTTAGCAATTGTGCTAGGTACTGGTAGTTGAGATAAGAATATGTGACATTCTCTGCCTTTGTAAAACTTGTAATATAAAGAAAAAGACAAGCAAGTGATTTTTTTAGAATGTATCTGCTAGAACTAAGGCTCATGTGCTATATCCACACATGTAAACCAGTTCTTTGAAAGCAATTACGTTGAGCTGTAAACTTATTATTTTTGAAAATAATCACAAATTTAACCTAAAAATATCAAATTACGTTATATATCAATTCTTCGTTATCAATGAGTTTTTTCCTTATGTCTGGTTTTCTGGCTCAAGGTATTATTTTTCAATGTTTTTTTCTGGCTTGATTCACATCTACAATCTATTCCTCCAAGATTTATCATGAAAAATTTCCATGAGAGGATCAACTCACTCCATGAGTTCCTTTTAGGTTCTGCCTTATCTTAGATCAGAAGACTTGGGTAGATCTTAGCATAACACCTTTTGTCATGGAGCCACGGGATATCTGGAGCTCAAAATCTTAGCATTTAAGAAGCAACTGACGATCAGTGAGGATTACTGTCCTGCGGACCACCTGTCGTAAGTCTGAGTAAGTGATACCTTGGCAACATTACTTATTTAATATAATCAGACCCGACCACCGGCTTATGTTTCTGCCAAGTCTACTACTTATAATTTTTACTTGATGTAATTCTCATAAAGCCAAATCAGAATGCTGTGCTGTAAGTAAAGCTCACTCTTATTTCCAGTAGGCAACTGTGTAGTTACTCCTAACTTTATTTCTCTACTTCTGCCAAATCTTGCATATCACCAAGGAAGTGCCCTGGGTGTAAGAGGAAAATAATAGTGCATTCCTGAACTCACAATGACATATATTTTATCAGTTCTTGACTTACACAATGAAAGAAGTAGTAATTGCCTGATGGTGTCTCAGGTGACCTTTAGGTTTTACATATGAGGAGATAATATATAACATGTAAAAACGGCATTTTCAATATCACAGCTGGAGAAAAGCAACGTGTTATTTAGTCTGCTATTTCCATGTGAACACCAATTGCTTGTGTCGGCTTTTTCATCTTGTCGCCAGTTTGACTCCGTTATTTGGATTTTGAGAAGTTGTAAATAAGCATGATAGCTGCTAATTTCAAGTAAATGACTCTGGTTTTTGGTATTTTCAGTCTTTGTGCTCTCTGAGATCATATAGTGTCTATAGTCTGAATCACTCTCTACAGTACTTAATTATAGGTAAGCCTTTAATTGTGCTCTTGGTTATAAAAGATAATCTTCCATTTATGTTGCAACACTGACTAACTTACAAAGTACCAGCATGTAGCAGCATTTTGATAAAAACTTAGGATGGGTTTTATTTCTTAGTTCCTGACCTGTTACACCCACTACTCAGATGGTGAACATCTTGCAGCTGGAAAGGACCTTAGCCCACTTTCAGAAGACAGTCAAGATCAAGAGATTTTCAAAGGAAAAATAGTTACTTGGCACACAAAAAAAATTCATAAATCCTAACATAATTTTCTGTCTTCTACTTACGGGACATCATGCATTTTGATGCAAGATTCAAAGATACTTTCAGACCTCTAAACATTATGCAAGAGAAAAGAAAAAGTGCTTTCCACCCTCAGGAGAAATTGAAGGAGACACAGCATTCAAGACCATACTGAAAAAAAATCGCCTCTTCCTGAATTAGGAGTAGCCCATTACATTAAAAAAAAAATTCAAGAAAGTTTGAATCATGCTAAAAATTAAGTAAACTATATTGATCTTTTTATCAAATAAAAAGTTAAATTTACAAAACCCCTTTATTTACTGAGCACCTGTATTGAGCCTGTATAACATTGTTCCACAGGTAATCAGGGACCAGATATTAATTTATTTCCTAATATATTCTGGCCAAACTAAATATGTACTAAAAATAATATGGAATCCCTATTTCCCAATAAGTCATTAACAGGCAAAAAATGGTCCTTATTTCTAAAGTGTGCTGAGCTAATAATTAAAACCATGATTGTCTGAGGTATGGGACATAGTTCTTAAGCATATAAAATAGAAATTGGACACCTGTTTAAAAGTAAAGTAAAATAAAAATTCTCATGGGTTTATATAATCTCATCCAATCCCAAGTGGCCCTTGTTAAAGTACCATTTACCTTAGGTTACTCGACAGAAAATCAGAAAGTTCTGTTTCTTTCCTCTGAAATTGCCAGCTGAGTGATAAGAACTTTTATGGCATTTTAAGATCTAGATAATAAGTGATCAGCATGAATCCTTCTCCAGTCTCCTTTCTTTTAAATCATCTCTTACCACTGAAACCAATGTGGTTTCACTCAATCCCTCAGGCCACTGAATTCCAACCCTTTCAAAGGTAACTCCAGAAGCCATGAGGCCATTTACACAGAAATAGTAATTCACCTCAATATACCCTTCAAATCTGTTAAATAAACGAGAGGAAGCCTGGTGTTCTTTGGTGCTGCAGTTCAACTGTGAATACAGCCTTGAAAAAGTAAAGTGACGATACAGCAACAGCATGGCCACCTGCTGTTCTTTGTGACAGGTACCATGGCCCCTTGACACTGAAAAGCATAGCACTGTCACCCAATAACCAGGGAACTCAGAAGTTTCGGGATATATATATAATGCACTGTATATTAGTCTAAGGATCTATGCTGTCATTCTAGTACCAAGAGTACTAATGACCTCTGCTCCCGTATACATGTTTGCAAAACTGTCAAGTCACGTGGTTTTTCTGCATTAATGGAAATGGTTGCCTTTACAAACATCAGGCACGGCTTACTTTTGTAATTTTAGGTCTAAATAAAAGCAAACTCTGATTCTTAAGATTACACGTATGAAGAAAGGAAGCTTTGCTTTCTTACATTCAGGGGAATCATGTATCATAAACATATTTTTAGGAATCCTGCCCAACTACATCAAGATCTTTTATTTTATAAGTACCTAATGATCTATTATTCAAGCCAAAATGTTGTAGGGTTTTTGGTTTTCACTTACTCAGTCCAACTGTGTCATGACTATGCAGTATCTCATATCCCGTCAGTGTCTCCAGGCTGAGAAAAGTTGGATGTGTTTTTCTCATTTGAATTGTGAAATTCAAATACATGTGAATCAAATGAAAACTTAACCCTTTTATAATAGTAGCTACTATGGCCTGCTGGCTAGAAGATTAAAAACAGAAGCTATTTAATGAGAAATTATGTTTAAAATTGAAAGTAATTCATACATAGCAGCCTCATCAGAAGTAAACAGAAGTGTGTATATATAAACATGACATTATACTTTCTGCTCCCATGGGGCTCTCCCTTGACAGGCAGAGCCACCAAAAAAAAAAAAAAAAGGAAAAAAAGTGAAACACTCATTATCATCCTGTGAACACAATATGGATATATAATTGAGTTGAATAGGAGAAAACAATTTCATTGGAATTTATTTTATAATGTAAGAATAGGACTTTACCTATTTTCAGTTTAAGAATAAATATGAACCCAGTTTAAAGCTGTTGTTGATTTAGCCTGTGTCCTTATCTTTCGTGGAAAACTTACAGTGGATGGGCTGGGCTAAAGGGAAACTTGCATAATTCATAAATATGCTAACATGACTGAACTTGTTCCCTATATTTTTAGAGGCCAGATTTTATAGGTAGATACCCAGGGACTCTGTGATGATGCATTGGATTAATTCACCAACCTCTCGCTTCTTTAAGTTTATAAGAAACCACATCTTTGAATCTGACATATGGGAGAGTGGTGATATATTGGATTAATTCTGTAGCCCCTCACTTTCAGTTTAGGTCCCATGTGTTTCAATGGACATTTGTCTCCACCACAGGCATGCAACACCGAACATTTGATTTGTCTGTTCATTTGGTCAATTACCACTCAAATCAGCAAGCAAGTCCTTAGGGAGGAGAAGAGCCTAGCTAAAGAGCCATAGCCCATTTCTAAAGTTGGTCCAATGGCCTTTTCTCTCCAGTTTCTCAGAATCCTGACTTGGCATTTGATCCAGTGAGGACTTCAAAGGGATGCTTTGGAGTATTTACTGCCTTTTTGTTCTGATAAATGCATCTATAGAAACATAGTATGAATTTTCCATATTCTGTTTAATACTAAACATCAGAGTTTTCAGGGTTTGTAGTCTCACTTCCTTCAATGCAGTTCTTTTCGCTATGCAGTCTCTGCCCTAAGATTATAGTTTAAATATGCTTTCCACGTTCCTTCTGTCATGACAGGTATGGAATATAAGTTTATACGGACAAAGAACAAGAAGATACCAGAGAAAACTGAGAACTGTACACAAGCTCTGTCACCACCTTTGAAACCTTCTGAAACTGGCTATAAAGCAATTAATATTTGTAGTTTGCATATAAAACAATTTTCAAGTGCAGTGTTGCACATAATCCTCATAGCAAAAGGAAGTGAAATGATTATCAATCCCAATCCTAATTCACATATGAAGAAACTGAGTCTTTAATAGGTTAAGTAATTTGTCCAAGATCATACAGCTGGTGAATGGCAAAGTTGGGAATTTAACTAGGTGTAGTGAATCCATGTAATTCCTCCAAATCATCTTGTGTTTCAGTGAAAGTTAGAGAAATTTTGGTTTAAAACAATAAGATAGAGATTAACATCAATGAGACAACAGGCGGTATACACAGGAGCTATGATCTATTGAATCTTTCTAGCACAGCAGAACAGGAGTGAATATGAAATATGTATACTGTTGTGCTTACAAAGAGGAAATATGAACCCTTTCAGAATATGTGAGCCAAACACAATGTAAAATGCTCCCTACAGTTGCCCTTTTGTGAAGCTCACACGATAATCACATAGTCAATGTTTGTCTTCCCCACGAGACTGTAATCTCCACAGAGGGATACAACATCAATTCTATAAGCACACAAACCGAGAAGGAAAATAAGGTAATTTTTCTTTTCATTCTAGATTCTAGCCAATGTCAGCTCTAGAATATCTAGGTTACCCAGGACTGTACCAAAAGCTTCTATTTCATCCTATGCACAATATTAAAAAATAGGCTTACGTTTTAGACATGAATTCTCTGAAAAGTGTTTCTAACTTAGGTATGCAGTATCCAGCATAAGACATATATAGTTACTATTTTTTCAGAGAGCACCCTGAAAATAGTCCTTTAAAAGGCACCAAATAGGGAGTTTCCTTTGTGGCACAGCAGAAACAAATCTGACTAGTACCCATGAATATCTGGGTTCAATCCTTGGCCTCGCTCAGTGGATTGGTGATCTGACATTGCTGTGGCTCTGGTGTAGGCCAGCAGCTACAGATCTGATTCAACCCCTAGCCTGGCAACCTCCATATGCCATGGGTGTGGCCCTAAAAAGCTAAAAAAAAAAAAAGTGCCAAATAATTTAATCAATGTGAAATGATAAGCTGTATAGACTCACAGGCATCATGAAAGAATACTTGGTGGATAGAACATGATAAGGAAATGAAGTCAAGACTTATGTGAAATTAGACACAAGAAGCAAAGAGGCAGTTTCTGATGAGCAGAAAACAAAACAAAATAAAACCACGCTTGTCCAGGAAGAGCTTCACCAAAAGCAATGCAACATGCTGGATAAAGCTCTTGAGCCAGAAGGTCTGGTTTCCCTATATATTAGCTATGCAGCTTTAGACAATCCATTTAAATCCCTGAGACTTCTTCCAGTACTGTTATAAAGAGACTTTTGAGATAATGTGCACAAGCCCCTTTAAAATGCATGGGTGTGATAAGTAGATGGAAGTATTGCTGTAAAATATTCTGCAAATACAATTGTGTTAAAATAGACTTTACTACATTGGTGATTTTAAATGGACTTTAAATCAGTGGTAATAAGAAATGGCCAATTGTCTATATAATGGCTAACATGGTGGCCATAGTTGAAACATCTGTAATTTCAATTGTTGAAATGGTTTTGCTGTCTTCTCCACAAAAAAAGCATTCAGAGAGCCATTGACTACATCAAGGTCTGTTAGGTTTACATTATTTTGTTTTCCTTAGCTATGTATGTCTACTGGCCTAAAACTAACATGTTTAAATTAGCCTCATGCTTCCTTCTCTTAACAAAGCTAAAGAAAGATTCATCCTGATTATCTCAGGAAATGCTGGATTAAAGGACAATAAGCCTTTATTGGCTGTGAAGTAATCCATCCATTCCGAATAACCGCCCAAGAGAAAGAGACTTTGAAATGGGGAGTGATCAGCATTCCCAACATCAGGCAATCCTACAGGAGACCTTACTTTCCTTCTCTCTGTCTGACGTAATAAGGAACTCTCCTATGAAATAATAATGGTAGACCATCACATCTCTAATGATGCCACAGTAGGCACACTGAAGTCATGAGTCGTCCAGGATGCTGAGAAGCATGGAGTTATGTTACTCTACCTTCTGGGGAAAATGCTTGTGAGGTTACTGAGAATTATGGAGACCTTTACCTACTGTTTTCAAGTAGAATTCAAATAAAAGGGAACAAAGATGAACACTAACATGATTTCCATCTATTTTACAGTGCAGTACACCTGAAGCTGAGGAGTAGGGGGTGGGGGATATTTAACTTGCCCTCAGGAAAACTGGATTATAGCCCTAATTCTTCCAATAAATTTAATGAACTTGGGAAAGGGTGGCAGAAAGAATATTTTAAAGGTATTTAAAATTATAACATTGTATCATTCTTGAGAACTAAAGAAACACCATTGTTCATCTTTTGGCCAGTCCCATGTCTATTTCTATTCTTCATCTGTCCAGCAGGTCAGAGGTAGAGACTGAACTGGGACAGCTCTCAAAGACAAACAGCATGGGGCATATTCAATATCAGTTTATTCAGGGCACACCAAAGGCATGATCTAAAGTTTATCCTTTGACTAAGCCCTGAGCAGAGACTTTGAAACCGTTTTCTATTTTCAGATCTCTTTATTCAATGTTTTATAGAATCTGGAAACTGTAGAAGACAGAGAATCACCTTTTTTTTTTTGTCAGTCAACGTGACACCATGAGAAAAAGCCAAAGTGTAAAAGCCTCTCAAATCAGCAGTTGTTTTGTCTACAGGATGCCAAATAGCAACCAGTTTGTCTGATTTGTTTTTTAAGTACAAATTAATTTGGCTGTTGATGTTTGTAGATACAAGCATTTAAATAGTCACACCTTTTATTTTATTCACAGGGTACAAAGGAATTTCAAACATATTATCTCACTGTTGTTCTTATTTCCCCAACAACCTCCAGTCAAGTAGTATTATATTTGTTTTACAAATGTAGATTACAGATGGGATTTACATAGCATGGGCATAACAGTCTCAGTGAGTTTGCTCCATCTTCTCTAAGCGGATATGAAGAAACTTCAACGTTTTGTACTTCAAATAGTTGTATGTAAAATTTTTGCCTGGCCCAAATAAAATGTATACTAAATAGGATTCAATTAGATTCTCTTATTTCCCATCATAAACAGCAGAGTCTTCACCTTCCTACATGATTACTGCCCTTCCATCTACAGGTATGTGTCAAACACTCTCATCGTCTTGAATAGCCTACATCCTGGAAAAGTAGAGTTGTTTTCCATGTGATACCCAGGTTTGCTTCCTTCAGGTTAAAATTTGTGAATTCCTAATTCAGTTCCAACAGACTGATTTTACCAAAATGGCTTAACCAACATTGTAAAGATACTAAGGCTTGATCAAGGTGGCAGAGGAGTAGCACATGGAGCTAAACTTCTCCCACAAATACATCTGCTCCTCAAAAAAATTTACATATATAATGATTCCCACAGAACATCTACTGAATGCTGGCAGAAAATCTCAGACTTCCAAAGAGGGCAAGAAAACCTTCACATAACTGGGTAAGACAAAAGGGAAAAAAAAAAGAGAGAGAGAGAGTGAGAGAGAGAAAGAGGAATCAGGATGGGACCAGAACTCCTGAGGGGAATTTGTGAAACAGGAAAGGGATCCACAGACTGGGAGGCCACTTAACTGAGGGGGAGATCAGCTGGGACAGAGGGGGAGTCTCAAAGTCTAGGAGTAAAGAACAGAAGCAAGTCTGAGGAGGGAAAAGCAGAGAAAGAGAGCCAAGCAGAGGATCAGTACCAGCACATGACAGCCTGAGACACTCGACAGGGGCTGGGCGCTGAGACTCAGCCTTTGAAGGTCAGTCTCAGGGAGAGGACTAGGACTGGCTGTGTGGAAGTAGCCTGAGGAAGCTAGAGAGTTCTGCACCATAGCTGAGGGAGTGCTCGGCCTGCCAGAGGAGCAGGTGCCACTGTTAGGGAATGCAAGGTAGGGGGTTGGGACCACCATAGGAACATTTTTGTCTGCACATTCAGGCTCTGAGGTGGCAGGGCACCTCTTACTCACGCTACAAGTCAGGTGCAAACTGTCACAACCATCTCAGACTCCAGAGATGGGCGGGGCCTCCCATGGCATGCTGCCCCCATGATTCCAGAGACTGATATTACTGCAGAAGGCCTTTGACTGGGTGTCACCTGTCTCCCCCACCTCCCTAGGAACATGTGGCTGGTCAACATCACTGCTGCCCAGGGTCCTGCAACCAGGCACTGCTCTTCACCCCCACATCCTTGGGAATGCACCTGCCCTACTGTTGCCACTGTCAAGCGTCCTATGACTGGGCACCACCTCTATCTCCCTGGGATCACTGCCACTGCCAAGGGCCTGGTGAACAATCACAGCCACCATCCCATATCCATGGAAGAAAGCAATCTGTGCAACTGCACACCCCTATCAGGGGGATAATGGCCTGCCCACACTGAGGAAAGGAAGAGCAAGCATCCAAACCAAAAGCAGACCTCATACCAAAAAAAAAAAAAAATAGTAAACTGACACAAGATAATGAGGGACTCAGCCAACATAAATAACCCTCCAAGACTACAGTAGATAAATGTTACCCCTATACCCACAGAGTAAGAAAAATATAAGTAAAATGAAGAATCACAGGAACCATTACAAGGAAAAGGAAAATTCCCTTGAAGGAACAAACAATGAAACAGACCTCTGCAGTCTAACAGACCAAGTTCAAAAAGGAGGTAGTGAAAATACTGAAGGAATTGAGAGTGGATATGAACAGTAATGCAGATTACTTCAGAAAGGAAATAGAAACTATAAGGAAGAGTCAAAAAAAATTAGAAAACTCATTTGCAGAGATGGAAGCTGAGCTAAGGCATTGAACAGCAGAGTGAAAAATGCAGACGAACAAAAAAGTGACTTGGAAGAGAGAATAATGGAAATCACCCAATTAGGATAGCAGACAGATACCCTAATTTGGGAAAAAAATGAAAGCAATATAAGAAATATACAAAATAATAGAAGTGTGTCAATGTACACATAATAGGGACCCCAGAAGAAGAAGAAAGAGAAAAGGGGATTGAAAATGTATTTAAAGAAATTATAGCAGAAAATTTCCCAAATCTAAAGAAACAAACATCAAGCTATAGGAAGTACAGAGGGTCCCCAACAAGATGAACACAAACAGACCTACAACAAGACATACTATAATAAAAATGGCAAAAGTTAAAGGTAAGGACAGGATTCTAAAGCCAGCAAGAAAAAAAAATGAAGAGTTAATGACAAGGGGACACCCATAAGGCTATGAGGTGATTTCTCTAAAGAAATGCTGTAGGCCAGAAGGGAGTGGCAACATATATTCAAAGTTCTAAAAGGGAAAAATGTGCAAATCAATAAGGTGACAGAGATACTAAGTGCAACAATAGAATAATTAGACTTAATTGATATTTTCAGGATATCATATCCCTTAATACCAGAATAAATATACATTCTTTTCAAGTGCACATGGAACATTCTCTAGGACTGACCACATACCAGGGCACAAAGCTTACCTCAACATATTTAAGATTATAGAAATTATTCAAACAATTCAAGCATCCTCTCTGACACAATGGCATAAAACATGAAGTCAACCAGAGGAAAAGTAATGAGTAAAACCCGTCTACATGGAAAATAAACAACACGATACTTAAAAATAAAAAAAAAAGAAAAACAATGGTCAATGAGAAAGCTGAAAAGGAAATTTAAAAATACCTTGAGACTAATAACAATAAAAACACAACCATACACAATCTAGGGGATGACACAAAAGCAGTTCTTAGAGGAAAGTTCATAGCAATACAGGCCTTCCTAAAATAAGAAGAAAAATTTCATATCAACAGTCTAATATGCCACCTAAAAGAATTTAAAAAAGAAGAACAAACAAAATCTAAAGTCTGTAGATGAAGGAAATCATAAAAATAAATAAAATCAAGATTTAAAAAACAATAGAAAAATCAATAAAACCGAGAGGTGGTTCTCTGTGAAAGTAAGCAAAATTAACAAAACTTTGACCAGGCTCACCAAGAAGAGAGAAACAATGCAAGTAAACAAAATAAGAAATAAAAAAGAAGAAATCTTAACTGATATTGCAAAAATACAAAAACGTATAAGAATATGCTAATAACAATTATATGCCAACAAACTGGAAAACCTAGAAGAAATACAAAACTTTCTAGATACATTTAGCCCACCAAAATTGAATCAAGAAGAAACAGATAACTTGACTGGACCATCACTAAAGGTAAAATAGAACATGTTTTTAAAAATAAAAGTCCAGGAACAAATGGCTTTACAGGTGAATTCTACCAAGCATACAAAGAAGAACAAACCAGTTTTTTCCTTAAACTCTTTCAAAAGATTAAAGAGGAATGAATACTCCCAGAGACATTTTATGAAGCTACCATCACACTAATACTAAAATCAAAGATGCCACCAAAAAAGAAAATAATAGTCCATATACATGATCATCTCAATAGATGTGTAAAATGCATTTGACACAATTCAGCATCCATTCACGATAAAAACTCTTACCAAAGTGGGTTTAGAGAGAAAGCATCTCAATATAATAAAAGCCAAATTTAACAAACCCTCATACAATATAATACTCAATGGAGAAAAGCTGAAAGACTTCCTGAAAAAATCTGGAACAAGACAAGTATGTCCACTCTTACTACTTTTATTCAACATAGTACTGGAAGTCCTAGCCACAGCAATCAGACAATAAAAAGAAATAAAAAGTATCCAAATTAAAGGGAAGAGTTAAAATTGTCACTTCATGCAGATGACATGATAATATTTATAGAAAACCCTAAGGACTCCACACGAAAACTACTCAATCTAATAAATGAATTTAGCAACATAACAGGATACAAGACTAGCATTCAGAAACCAGTTATATTTCTGTACACTAACAATGAACTATCACAAAGGGAATATAAAAGAATAATACCTTTAAAGTCTCACCAAAAAAATAAGTAAATAAATAAATAAATAAATCTAGGAATAAACCTGACCAAGAAGGTGAAAGGCATATGCTGAGAACTATAAAACATTAATAAAGGAAATAAAGAATATTAAAAGAAAAGGAAAGATATCCTATGTTCTTAGATTGCAAGAATTAATATTGTTAAAATGGCAATACTCCCCAAAGCAAACTACAAATTTAATGTGATCTCTATCAAAATACCCATGACATTTTTCACAGAACTGGAATAAATAATCCAGCAATTTATATGGAACCATAAAAGACTCAGAATGGCCAAAGCAACACTAAGAGAAAAAAACAAACCAGGAGGCATGACTCTCCCAGATTTCAGACAATACTACAAAGGTACAGTAATCAAAACAATGTGGCTTTGGTTCAAAAACAGGCAAATGGACCAATGGAACAGAATAGAGAGCTCAGAAATAAACCTAGAATACCTAAGTTCAATCAATCTTTGACAAAGGGGGAAAAAATATACAAGGGAAAGAGTCTCTTCAGCAAGTGGTGCTGGAAAAATTACACAGCCACACGTAAATCAATGAAATTAGAACATACTCTAACACCCTGCACAAAAATAAACTCAAAATGGCTTAAAAACTTAAACATATGATATCACAACATTCCTAGAAGAGAACACAGGCAAAACATTCCCTGACAAAAATTATACAAATCTTTTATTAGATTAGTCTCCCAATGCAACAGAAATAAAAATAAACCCATGGGACCAAATTAAACTTATAAGCTTTTGCATAGAAAAGGAAGCCACAAATCAAAAAGACAACCTACAGAATGGGAGAAAATAGTTGCAAACACACAACTGACAAGGGTTAAATCTCCAAAATATACAAGCAACTCATACAACTCAACAACAAGAAAACAACCCATTGAAAAATGAGCAGAAGACCAAGTAGACATGTCACCAAAGAAGGCATACAGTTGGTCAGTAGCCACATGAAAAAAGTGCTCAACAGTGCTAATTATTAGGGAAATGCAAATCAAAACTATAATAAAGTACCACCTCACACAGGTCAGAATAGCCATCATTATTAAATATACAAATAACAAGTGCTAGAGGGGGTGAAGAGAAATGGGAACCCTCCTACACTGTTGGTTGGAATATAAATTGGTACAACCACTATGGCAAAAAGCATGGAAGTTACTCAGTAAACTAAACATAGAACTACCATAAGATTTGGCAATCCCACTCCTGGGCATATATCCATACAAAACTATGTTTATTGCAGCACTATTCACAATAGCCAAGATATGGAAACAACCTAAATGTCCATCAACAGTTAAATAGATTATGAAGAGTGTTCTACATATACAATGGAATACAACTCAGTCATATAAAAGAACAAAATGATGTCATTTGTAGCAACATGGATGCCACTAGAGATTCTTACAAACCATTACACTTAAAATGGGTAAACAACAAGATCTTACTGCATTCCATAGGGAACTATACCCAATCTCCTCAGAAAGACCATGATGGAAACTTTTTTAAAAGAATTATATTTACATATAACTGAGTCACTTTCCTGTACAGCAGATCTTGGCACAACACTGTAAATCAACTAATAAAAGAAAAAAGTTAAAAAAAATACTGAGGCTTATGAAAGTAATTTGGTCAAGGTCATTTGGTGGTACAGATGCTAATAAGGGAATGAATACTGCCTATATTAATCCAAAGCTTGTTTTCCAAACACTCCCAAAATATTTTTTTCAGATTTTATGTCAAACCTAAAACTTTGATTATCCTGGAGTTTCCTATCTATTGCATCAGTGGTTTCCTACACTCCTTGTGAAGGGCATGTACCAAATAGAAAAGAAAACTGCTGCTCAGCATTCGTATTAAGTTTGCTCTTTGTTGGGGTTTTTTTTGTAGTTTTTTTTTTGTATTTTCAGTAGAATTTAATCTATATCATTTTATTTAGTTCCTAAACACAATGTTCTTAAAAGCCAAAGATTGTTAAGCAAAAAAAATGATTTTAATTCTTTGGCTCCCTTTAAAATAGTAAGAACTGGCCCTGGATTCTTGAGTTGTAGACAGAATCTGCTATCTGAATCAGGCTAACCTGTGATCTCTTCATTCCTTCATTCAACAGACTTTACTGAGTCCCAACTATGCAAAGAACAAGATAGAGCCATGGAACTTCATGGAGCCTGCAATCCAGCAGATGGCTCAGATACTGACCAAGCAATAAGAAGTATAATGTGCAGAAGTGCAAGATACAGTCAGCGACATTTAACAGAGAGTAAACTTGGTTTGGCACTCAGAGAAAGCTGTTTACCCAATGTGACAAGGTATTTATCCAGCAGCCTGAAGTGTCACCATGTGATAGCTGGAGGTAACAGTTTCAGGCAGCTGGAAAAACGTATGCAATGGTTGTAATGGTAAGTTTTAGATGTCAGCTCGATTAGAGAATGGTACATAGTTATTCAACTGAATATCAATCTAGGTGTTGCTGTGAAAGTATTTGTAGATGTCATTAATATCCACTATTAGTTGATTTAAGTAAAGGAGATTTCCCTTCATAATCCAAGTGAGCCTTATACAATTGTTGGAAAGTCCTTAAGAGAAAAACTGAGGTTTTCTGAGGAAGAAGAAATTTTATCTGGGGACTGAAGCTTTGTCTCCCACCTGAGAGTTTCCTACTTGCTTGAATCCATAAGTTTCAGACTTGACAGCCCCAAAGTGGTGTAAGCAAATTCCTTGGAATAAATAACACACACACACACACACACACACACATGCACGCATACAATTTCTAGAGAAACTACAATTTCTCTATTTCCTCACAAGGATATATAAATATATTTGGCATCAAGAAGCTGGGTACTGCTATAGAAAATATTTTAAAATGTGGAAGTGGCTTTCAAATTGGGGAATGAGTAGTGTAGAGACCAGAAGAATTTTAAGGGGAATGATAGGAAAATGTTTAGGGTATTTTGACAAGATTGTTTATGAAAATATAGAGGCTAAAGGTAAGCTTTCAAAAGGATGTGAGAAACACGTTATGAACACAGTAGGAAAAGAGATATTTGCTATAAAGTGGAAGAATACTTCACTGAATTTTATATAGGTATATGGAAAGCAGAACTCATAGGTGATAAATTTAGATACTTACCTAGGAATACTTCCAAGTAGAGTATGGAAGGTGCAACCTCATTTCTCCTTGCTAATTTTAGCAGAATGCAAAAGGAAAGAAGTAAACTGAGGAAAGAACTATTAAGCAAAAAGGAACTAGCACTTGATGATTTAGGAGGTTATTAGTGTTAGGCCGGCGGAGACAGGAAGTGGCCCCCAAATGGCAAAGAGACCCCTCATATCAAACAGACCCCATGAGGAAGGACAAGCCTGCGCAGGAAGATAGGCCGCCAACCCCACCCGCGCCAATGGATGATCGAAGCCACACCTACCCAGAAAGCCCCCAAACGCCTACTCCCGACCAATCACCTAGGGACACGGTGGTCCCTTGCCTAATTTGGCAAAGGCACTACCCGGATCCAGACCCGGAACCAACTAGGCTTAAAAACCCCCACGCTCGCCAACCTGGGCGCGACTTCCCTGACTCCATGCCCGAGAGTCACGGAACCTCGCCCGGGAGCCAAATTCTCCAATAAATCCCGATCGTCGCTTTTTGCATGTATCCCCTGCTCGTTTCTTTCTCCCCTCTTTCCGTGCTAAACAAATTTCTTGCAATTAGCTTATCCAGATTCAAAGGCTTCTAAAATTAAGAAAACTAATTTTTGAGCAAGCACGCTCTGGACAGAGGCTAAGGGCATGCCTGAGCAAACTTGGGTTAAAGAGATTAGGTGTGTGATTCGTGGATCTAATGAGTCATCCCAAAAGAAGCCAGACATAGTGATGGAGTTTCCAGGAAGGGTCTATGGAGAATCACCCTGTCTAATCATCTTGTCACCTTGACATACAGGGGGCATCCACAAGTTTTTGAAAATGTTATACCAGCAGGAACATGGCCAGCTTGAACAGAAAGGGACAGAAAATGTACCTAATGAGAGAAGGTTGTTGCCTCTCAAAATTCTACTGCCAGGAAATACATTGATAGAGTTACCCAACTACAAGCGTTTGCTATCATTCAAGAAAAAGGAAAAGTGGCTCAGGTGAGGGATCTGCTACTGAAGGCACAGAGGGTCCAGAAGCCACCACTGGGGGCGAATGAACAAGCACACATCCCTCAAAAACACGAGCCCACAGTTCTCTCATCAGCAGTCACCATGGCCACATGCTACTAGCAATTGTCTCTTGCAGTCTGCACTGATTTAGGTTATTTATTTTTATACAATTACTAATGCCTCTTGTTTTGACATACTCCAGGGAATCGCACTATATTTATATTAGAGGTAGTGGTGGTTTACTAAACTGATGTAATCTGACTAGATTCCAGTTGTTTTTTCGTTTTTGTTTTTTTTTTTCAGTTCCTAAAGAAAGACTTTCCATTGATTCTCCATAATCTAGTCAATCAAATCCTGATTTTTCTTTGTGTTTTTTAATATTACGGAGAATCACTCAAGATAAGGTTGTGGTCTTGACCCCCACAACTTTCTATTTTTTAACATGAAAGTTCTGAGTCATGGCTCTTTGAGAGCTTCTCTAAACTTTCCATCCTCAAGCCCATCCTTGCTCCTTTACTCACAATTCTTAGACCTGCCTCTCCTCCATATCCGTCTCTGGCTACCCTATTCCTACCCATGTTATATGGCTAACTCACTTGCCCAAATTTTCCCAAACTACTCCAGCCTATCTAGCGTTTTCTTTTACAGTATACGTAAAGTTAATATCAAAAGTTATGCCATTGTTTAATGTGTCTGACACTGATCTCTCAAATATCTATAGGATAAACTGCTTGAGGACAATTTATTATATTTTATATTTTGCAAATACCAAAACAGAGAATGAAGTGAGAGTGTTATAAAAGTTATACATATTATGAATGAGAGAGCGGTAAGGTGCTGAAAAGCACTTCTAAATCAGCAGGGTGTCTTTTTCAAACCTCACTTGCCCACTTTCATTTCTGCATATATATCCAGAGAAATGAACCTCAAAGTGCAATTCTCAAACCTGAAGCATAACGATCATCGAGGATGGGTTTAAAAACAGGTCTTCAGGCCTCTCCTGAAGGCTTCTATGGCAAGGCCTTGGCATCTATATTTTTACAAAGCCAATCAGGAGGCTTTGATTCTGAAAGCTTGAAGGACAGGTTTCTGAGAAATACTGTTGTGGGGATACATAACGAAATTCGATGTCTTTCAATGCAAGACAGAGCAGGAAGAAAAGAAAGCAGACTTTAGCCAGGCCCTCATATCGTCTCCCACACTCTGTAGGTTACGGTCTAGAACCTCAGACTCTTGGACAGTTCAACCTTTTTTAACTACAGTATCACCAATTCCTTGCTTGATAACCTGACCTTAAACTCACTCGTTCTAGTAAGACTTCTGCACACACATTAACGCTTTTCAATCACATGAAATTTTATGAGCTAGATCCTTTTATGCTCCTTATTTTACAGGTGAAGGATTAATGCACAGAGGGTTAAATAACTTGCCCTAAGGCCACAGACCAAGTATGTAGCATAGCTGAAAATTAAACTCGGGCAATTGGGTTACACAGTCTGCACACTTAACCAGTATAAAGCCACCATGGTGTATTGACTCATGGACTCTGTATTTAGGATTTACTGCATGTCTTTCCCAGCTGCTAGTGTCAATAAAATCAAAGAATAAGTATTCAACACCTACTCACTATGATAACTACTAGGGATACAACCCAGAATAAAACCCCATCCTCTGCTGCCTTCAAGAACCCTGCATTATAACGGAGAATCCAAGCAAGTCAACAAACATATAACCAATGTACTGATAAGCATTACAGTAGGCTCAGATGAGGACATAATAGGAGCACATGGGAAGAAACTTAATCCTGGGAACTAGAAAGACTTCCCAGAGGAAATGCCATTTAAGCTGAGATGTGAAAGAGCTCTCTATAAGCAAGTTACTATGAAGGGCTCATGGCACTGGTGGTGTTTAGAAGAAGGCAGTCATTAGACAATATCCAAAGGCAAGGTAAGTGCAAAAAAAATAACATAAAAGAAAATGCAATACATTGTAGGAACTTAAAGTAGTTCACTGTGACTGTGAAGTAAAGAACAAGAAGTTAAACCGTAATAGATGAAGGAAAAAAGGTTTCACACATATTTTCTTGATTTCTCTCTTTCAACTGCTGATCTTAAGAGAGCTACTCAAACTCTTGATTACTCTCTGGGCTCAATGGTTTAGTTTGAAGTTTTCTTGACCCATGAAATAGGATGAATCTAATCCTAATGGCTTTGCAGAGCTCACCATAGAACCTTTCCCAGAAATTAATATGTGTCAATTGGTTATTTAGCCTTATAAATGCATACTTTATTTCTGAGCATATCTGAGCATATAAATGAAACTAATCTTCACATAACAAAAATACCAAAGGGGATTCAGAAATCTATGTGTAAATATATCCAATAAATGAAAGCTTAATCTAATACTTGAATACTTTTTGAAAGTTGTCTAAACACTTCTGTTTTATAGTTAAGGACCTTCATTTTCAATCTTCATTAGCAAGCACAGGGTAATAAAGATGGATTACTATATTAATAAAACAGAATTATTATGTGTTATTTATACAGGACAGCAATAAAATCAGACTGAAAAGATTAAGCACTCCAACATGCTGTAATTTATGTCAAAGTAATGTCCTACTTTGAAAACAGTAGGTCAAATATTCAAAACAGCAAGGGGGATGGAAAGGTAAAAAGCCAGCTTCATATGGAATACCAAAAACCGACCAATTTAAAAGAGAGACTCAAGGAATATAATCTGAGATAAAGGAAGTTTAATGATGGCTCAGCCTCTCTCCCTCTTAATCCTCCATATCTAGCCACTGTCATTTCAAAAACTACCTTTATAAGAGTAAAGTAAAGTGTTTCAAATATGCACTGAGTGCTCTCTAATGCCCCATATGGCCCTGACACTCTGGGTCACTAAAGAAAACACTTCAGCGTATGAAAGGAAGAATCTCCACAATCAAAAATTGGCTTAAAAAGGAAAGCAGGAGTTCATGTTGTAGCTCAGCAGGTTAACAACCCGACACACAACGTCTCTGAGGATGCGGATTCTAGCCCTGTTCTGGTTCAGTGTGTTAAGGATTGCCATGAGCTGCAGTGTAGGTAACAGATGGCTCAAATCCAGTGTCACTGTGCCTATGGTGTAGGCCACAGCTGCAGCTCTGATTTCAACCCTAGCCTGGGAACTTCCACATGCCCCAGGTGTGGCTCTAAAAAGGAAAAAAAAAAAAAAAAGAAATCTAGTACTAAGAGTAGGCTGAAGCCTTTTACCTACTTAACTTCTCCCAAATAAAACTATAAAGTATCTCTTTGAAACACGTAGTTGAGAATAAAACAGCAACATGGCTTATTGAAATATTTCTGAGCCCTGATTTTGAAAAATGCTTTAAGGCTGTAATTTGCAATCTGGGGCCCCACCAAGAAGTGTGCAGTCATATATCCCAGGAATGTGATAGCCAGAAATATAAATCTGTTGTATCACTCTGGAGAATCAATTTCACCAAATAATTTTGGGGAAAATTTTTGCTTTATTTTTTTAACACTTGAGATTTTGTCACACCCACACATGACCAAAATAACTTTTTGGGTGTGAGCCTAGAAAGTAGAAATTTTTCTGGGCAGTAAGTGACTGTCAAATTTTGTATTTTTGTGTTATAAGAAAGTCTAAGATAATAGTACTGCAGTAGAATTAGAGAATGAGTCCTCAGTGGAAGACAGAATAGATCACAGTCTTGTCATAGTAGTCAAGACTGGTATATTTTCAGAGCTGGAATTTGCCATTTTTTCTCACTGAGTCTCCTTTTCTTACCACACACACACACACACACAAATCTTTGGATCAACAAAATTATCTCAATCTGTCACAAAATTTATATATATATATATATACATATATATATACATACACACACACACATATATATATACATTTACAATATATATATTTATATATTTATAAAATGTAGGACTTCCATTTTCCCATATTGCAGAAAAAACAAAAATTCTGGAGTTTGACAATACATGTGATTTTAGTCTCATATTACTTTTACATTTTAAAAGTTAAATGATTTTTTATAATAAAAAAGGATTTATGGTTCAAAAGGAAACATTTGAAGAAAACATCTCTGAACTTCAATTTTTCTCATCTGTAAAATGTGGATACTGGTTTCCCTAAACTTTCACATAGCATAATAACACATGTAGGTACTTTAAAATCTGTAGATCATGATGTCTATGTCAAGTGATCCTATTTCCACTGTATGATCACATTCATCACATCATATAACCTTTCCTCACATACATAAAAATTCAAAACAAAAAATTAATTTGGGAACATGAAATTAATATTTTCTAAAAACCTTAATGCAAAGACCACAAAGGACCTGACCATCATTAAAAGTGACCAGTACAATGTCTGACACATTGCAAATATTAAAAAAGAAAAAATATGTTGAAAGTTGTATTTGTCCATCTACAGCCTGGAGATATAAATTGCATCCATTATTTTAGCTGTGTTGTGCTTAAGAACTGAAAGGGTAGAAAGTAAACATTATGGTATCTGCAAAGGTAGTTATCTTCCAAAAGGAAGAGGTTGGAATGATTTACAGTTCAGTCTAAAGAACTCGCACAGATAACACTCAGACCTCTAAAGATAGATATGCTTGGCTGATACATCCCCAAGCTTAGTGGAAGAGAGGAAGGGCTACTGGATCCAGATCTCTGAGGAGGTGGAGGAGAACGTCCCTTCCTTCAGCTCTCTAGTCTCCCTCTTGAATCCCCGTTTATCTTAATATAATTCAGAGCCAGCTACAAGCTGGCAGAGCAGAAATATGGTAGGCAGAGTTCCAGCACCAGCATCACAAAGCAGCGTTTAGAAGGGATGGTTGGGAGCTGACACAGTAGAGCTCACACCTGGACAAGCGGTAGACTGGATGAAAGAATAAAATAACTGCAGAAGAAGAAGGATCAGGAGGAGGAGAAGAAGGAGGAGAGTGAAGGAATAAATCATTCATTGAGTCGGTGGCTGTCTGGTTAAGAATCTAAGCTTCCCATTGAACATTCGAATACCTGTATTCCCCAAAACTACATATAAGCTGAAATTTATGAATCACATCACATTTAAATGCACTAGGGAAGTTTGCTATTTAGAGAAATGTCATGGCAAACTGTTTTGCAAGACAAATAATTACTCTTACTAATTTAACTGGTGCATAAATCACAATTTTCATATATGTGGTTTCAATACTGTAACTGTATTGAAAAATAAGAAATTCATGAAACAACCATCATTATAAAACCTCTAAGACCTTTTGGCTCGCAGAGGACTTTCTCAACATGTAATAACATGCCAGATTGAAGTGGCACAATTTTAGCCCCCAGCAAAATAGTAAATTCTTGAATTCCCTCATTCCTCAACTTTGAAGGTGTTAGAGATTGATGGAAATTGATTAAATTGATAAAAACAGAAATTTAAACTCTGAGAAATACTAGAAAGAAAAGGTATCCGTGTGTGTGTGTGTGTGTGTGTGTGTGTGTGTGTGTGTACGCACACACACGTAGGTTAGATGGATTGTACTGAAGTCCTGGAACAGAAGAAGGTCCAGCAACTCAGAAGAAGAATGGATTGTGGACATTTTAGTTATTTTATTTGGCCTCACTACACACTGTCCTGAGTGGATCTCTGTGTTCTCTTCCCTCGCTGCCATGACTAGCAAGTGTTTAAAACTTTTAACACTAGCCAAATATTCTCATAGATATAATAACCACAGCTGGAATGGAGAGTAAATTGATAAGTAATCAAAGCAAAGTAACAGGTCCCTGAGCATTCCTTCTGCTCTGCCCTCTACTCCCTCTACAAATTCTCCGATTTTATTTTTATACCCTAAAAATAAAATTGCTGGAGAATATAATTCCTGGGGATAAATAAGCAAAAACTGTAAAGTGGTCAATCAAGAGCCCTCTGCCTTACTTGGCACCTACTTCCAATCCCCTCATTCTAAATCCACCAGGAGGTGTGTAAGTTAGAGCTTGATTTTAGCTCTTCAACCTGATTACACATTAGCTGCCAATACAGCTAATATTCCTGTAGGATAAGAAATAACTAAATAATTGAGAAAGGTAAAAATTACAATATAAAGATAATTCAACAATCTAGATGGAGCCTAGACATATTACGGTAAAAAAAAATTAGAACTCTAAAGACAAAGAGAAATTTTCTAAATTTTTCAGAAAGAGTAATTGCCAAAAAAAAAAAGACAAATCAAACTGGCAACAAATATCTCAAGAGCAGGACTAGGTAGGTGAAAAAGAGACCATGGAGTGATATATTTAAATATTTACAGGAAAGAAACTTTGACTCTGAACATTACATCTAGCTAAATTCTCATTTTAAATATATCAGTCTACAGAATACAAGGCTTCGGAATATTTTTTACACAAAGACCACCTTTGAAAACAATCTTGGAAAACTATAAACAAATACAGGAGCTTTCTAGGGTGTGTGTGATAATTGGGTAAAATCTGCCATTATTTTATGAATCAGCCAAAACAACATCACTGGAGTAAATCCAAACAATCTATTACTAAAATTATAGATGATACCAAAATGGGGGGAGTAGTGGAAGGTGGGTAACCTGAAGAAAATTAGAAGGAAATGAGTGTACTGATGTCTTACTTGAGACAAAGATCTAAACATTGTTAAACTTGGGAAATTTAAAATGAAAAAATATTATATATATGAGACTATTCTATGTAAGACTACAATTAGAATATATAACTTCCATAGCAGCAGAAGAACTATTAGAAATACGCAAGAAAAGAGAAAACAGGGAAAAAAATCATATATGGTAAAAGATCTGAATATAACAATGTTTAAAATAAATTTTAAATTCACCAATTAAAAGCAGAAAACTATCACATTAAATAATAATAGTGCCATACTATACATCACATATAATTAAAGGGATTAAAACTAAAATGGTATGGGAAGTTAAAGTGAAAGAAAAAAATATGCTACACAGTTATGAAACAAAACAAAAATCAGAAGATACATGTTATATATAGAGTATGTTTATATATATAATATAAATCTTCAAATGTATCACGTACACATATTATATACATACGAGATAAAGAATTCAAGATATTAATATGAGATAAGTGGACCAAAGCAATATAAGACTCATGCATTAATATGAACCTAACATAGCCTCAAAAGATATCAAGAAAAAAATAACAAAACCATCATGAGAAATTGGAAATTGAGAATTGCTTTGTTCATACTGTTTTGTTTTGTTTTCATAGAGAAAAAAAATCAGTGTATCTTTACAAAAATAAAGTACAGGTGCATTAAAGATCTAAATGTAGAAAACATAAAAGTGATAGAAGAAATTTTAGAATATTTCTGATATTTTATAGAAAATGACTTTTTAAATTGAACCCTTAAAAAGAACCCACAAAGTATACAGCAAAGATGTTTTTGACTACATCAAGTAAAATTCTGCATTGAATGAAAGACAATACACTGTAAATAAATGCATTATACTCTAGGAGAAGAAAATTGCAAAATCTAAAACTAAAAACATTAATATCTGTAATATAAATGGATATGTATATACCCAGAAAAACAGCAAGAAGTGTATCAAAATCCAATATAAACATGGAGAAATAATAGGAATAGACCAATTTCAATGCTTATAGGAGAAATACAAATTAAAATATATGTGAAATATAAGCTCGCATCTGGAAAAACTGCCCCCCCCAAAAAAAAACAAGTTAAATATAGTGTATAATACAACTCATTACTAAATTCTTTGATACTTGAAATGTGGTAAATACAAACTTATGTACCCAACCAAGATTTAAGACAGGGTGGACTTTGGCTCAGCAATGGAATCTGTGATACCCCAAAGTCACTGTGTGGCAGCAACAAAATAAGCTAGCTGGGGGCGGGGGGCGAGGAGAGGGAGAGGCAAAGCAAAAACTTAAGTCTGAAATCCAAAATTTCAAAACGTGAATAAAACTAACATTAAAAAGTCAGTAACATTAGTAATAAAATGAATATAATAAAGATTTCACAATGAATATGCGAAGAATCTCTCACAGACAAATGATTGTTCACCAATACTTGTTCCCCTCCCTAAAGTAGTATTTTAATTCTTCACTTTATTGAGCTCAGATGTGGCTAGGTGACTGGTCAAAAAAAATAAAAAATGTGAGCAATAAAAATCCTTCTATGAGTATCCTGCCTGAATACTTCCTGTAATTTCTCTCTTCCTCCCTTCCTTTCTCTTTCCACCTTTCTTTCTCTTTTTCTTTCTTTTCTTTCTTTTTTTCTCTTTCACCTTTTATATTCATATAGATATTTGAAGTCAGATCAATTTTCTGTGGCTTCTACGTAGTAATCTCATTTGTTTCCTTCAACAGAAACAAACTACAGTTCTTTCTTACACATTACATCCCTTGAATATTTTAGAACAAATATCATGTATTTTCTTTGTCTTCTCTTCTACCAATTAATCATCGCAACCTCATAATTTTTTAAGTGACATAGAAGTCAAACTCCTCACTACTGTGCTTACCTATCTATTTTTCCAGAATATTTATAGTGGAAATATTTGTGTGTGTGTGTGTGTGTGTGTGTGTGTGTGTGTGTGTGTATTTTGTCGTTTTAGGGCCACACCCATGGCATGTAGAGGTTCCCAGGCTAGGGGTCTAATCGGAGCTACAGCTGCTGGCCTATGCCGCAGCCACAGCAAAGCGGGATCCAAGCCACATCTGCAACCTACACCACAGCTCACGGCAATACCGGATCCTTAACCCACTGAGCGAGGCCAGGGATTGAGCCCACAACCTCATGGTTCCTAGTTGGATTGGTTTCTGCTGAGTCATGATGGGAACTCCAGACTCAGCAGAAACCAATGTAAAGTTTGATTCCTCAACTTTAATATTTCCAGAGCGGAAATATTAAAGTTGAGGAATCAAACTTTACATTGTTGGGAAAGAAACTATATAAAAAATTATAAGCATGGGATCACAAAAAAACCCAGTCATAGTACTCATTTTCCTTCATCATCATTTAATTATGGCCCTAAAAAAGAATAAAGAAGCTGGAGTATGGTGGTAAAAAATATGTTATTTGTAGTAAAAGAATCTGGATGAAAATTTTATTTCTTCCCGTTGCAGGTTGTATATTTCCATAAGCAAGTGATTTGACCCTTATGAGGCTTAGTTTACTCAGCTTTCATTTGAGGATTAGAAAGACTTGCTTCCATAGTGATTTATGGTATAAGGAACTATGTAAATTAGCCCAATGAGTGCTGATTCAATATGTTTGGGAATAAGGATACACTATATTTCAAGAAAGCACTACAAAACTTTGAATCATGCATTTTGACAAAATAAAAATTTTAGTTCAACTCTCCCAACACTGTGAATTCTATTCATCCAGTAGCAGAAATTACTTTTGAAAAGACGTCTCAGAAGCCATCATTTTAATCTAGTTTATTTGGATTAATCCTCAAGGCAGAAAAAAATATTTCAGCTTCTACATTATTTTTCCATGGTTATTTTTCCCAGTTCTGATGTCTCCGTATGATGTATGTAATTGAATGGGATTCAATGATGGAAGAAATGCAGTTTTACAAACTTAGGTGGCAGTTTGCTATTGATGGGGAGGGTGTCTCAGTAAAAGAGAAATCTGGAGTTGGAAGTCAATAAAATAAAAGTGTGTGAAGCATGAAAACTCTACGTATATAAGAAAATCACTGATTTTTATTGGAATTGGAAGAAAAATTGTTATTCTAGGTATGAAAACTTCATGCAGTATCTTGATCCATCATGGTTACCTGGAAGTAATCTTTTACACTCTTTAAATGTGTATAGATGTGCACAGCATGGAAATATGCAGGGATGCAATAAAGCAGAGCATAAGTCCATATTGGCAGCCCACTTATTCTGAAGGAAAACCCTGTTCCCCAAATGTGACAACCTGTGAGTGAATGAGTTAGGTAGCAGTTAATGTTTTGACTTCAGAAATGGGTCATTCCCGTTACCTGGGATGGCAAAAAAGGCTCTTAGGTTGGTAAGTCAAAGAACAATCTCAAAGCCCCAGCTTCCTGAGCAAGCAGCACATGATGCCTTCCTGATGGAGAGACACTTGATGACAAAGGAGACAGAGTTTCTCAGCCATTAGATTGCCCCTGCAAATGAATCCTTTACTCGGCCTTGGGAACAAGAGCAGCTGTAGGCTGCCCTTTACGTCAGGAAAGAAAAAGAAACAAAAAAAGTGGCCATAGCAGCTACAACAGCTGTCACTGCCAGAGAAGGAGACATGGAGAATTTGAAATGGGATAAATAGTGTTGGCACCACAATAAAGACGCAGAGAATTAATAATGCACCAGGCAACTTCCTCTAGTTCTCCCCAGCCTTCCATCAAAAGCAACTGGGACTAATTAAATCAAGCCAAGTATTTCAATTGACAAATAAAAGGATAGGTCCGACTATGACTTCTTTTCTCTGTTTGATATGATTAATGTTGCATTATACTATAGAAAGCCACTTGGTAAGTGGTTAAACTGTGATACATTTGGCACTTATGAAAGAATTTTTTGTCATGTCACAATGATGTGTTTAAAGCTTGACCACACAGTGTTGAGTTGGCTTTGATAATGTCTGGTGAAGGCTGTATGTGGGAAAATAGTAAAATAGTTTTATCCAGCATGTAGTTAGCCCTGCTGTTTTCAACACTAAGGCAAGATATTAGGATACCTTTGCTCAATTTCATATCAAAGAAACCATCCTGACTATAGTCCCATATATTTTTTCAAAAATATTTAACTAATTTTGTTGACCTAAATGTTCAAAACAGATTTATTACTATTATTATTGCTATTTCATTGATTCCATAGTAGCTCATATTTTTATGAAAAAATTATTATACCAGTTTTCTCAATTTTGTACCTCCACTCCAATTTTTAAGATAAACTTTCAGTGTCCCAAAAAAAAAAAAAAAGTTCCTGTCGTGGCTCAGTAGAAATGACTCTGACTAGCGTCTATGAGGACACCGGTTCAATCCGTAGCCTCGCCTAGTGGGTTAAAGATCCGGCATTGCCGTGAGCTGTGGTATAGGTCACAGACGCGACTCGGATCTGGTATTGCTGTGGCTGTGGTGTAGGCCAGCAGCTACAGCTCCAATTCGACCCCTGGCCTGGGAACCTCCATATTGCCACAGGTGCAGCCCTAAAAAGACAAAAAAAGAAAAAAATTCAGTGTCCAGCACATTCATGCTACATAGATTGGTACATATAGTACCATAAAAACATTGACAAAGACCCACAAATACCTAAAACTTCTCAGACCTAACAAGGCTTTTGGCTGTTGAACAATGGAATCATAAGGGTTAATGCAAGCACTAGCAAATTAATGTGTTATTCTTAACAAATGAGTTTAGAGACTGGGAATATTTTTTAAAACAAATCTTAATGAATGTTATAGGAAAAGAAAAAGAGGCATTATTATAGAACGCATAGAAGTACCATTACCACAAAGACAGATTTATGTAAGACTCTATTTCTAAGCCTTGCTTCCTTTTAATAACATCATTTCCATAAGACCTTTAACTTTAAGTTGAACCCTTTCCAAATTTGTATGTGTGGTTATAGGTTTTCTTTCTTTCTAAATTCATTTAGGAACGCTAAGTATGGCCATCCTAATTAATCTACAGGGTAATAACTTATCACATATAAGAAAAATCTTCATATTTTAGGCTCAGATATGTGAAGGATCATTTAAATGGAAAGTATGTAGCAAATTTAGTGTAAAAAAACTTAGAAGAAAGAATTCTGAATAAGCAAGGTTTGCATCAAATAATTAGGAATAAATCCCAACACACAATAAAGTGGAAAGGTGAAGTAAGGGAATGTAGCAGTCTTAAATGTGTCTCTCCCATTATATTATTCACTCTTTAACATTTGCTAAAATAGAACACAAGTACATATCCCAGTTCTTATGTCTCCCAGACCATAACCATTATTATATTCTCAAAACAAAAAGCAACATTAGGATGGGTATGAAAGAGCAGATTCTAAAACATCTACATCTGTGTATTTTTGTGGGGCTATTGTTAATGGAGGTCAGAGCAGGCCACCTCCAAAAGTACTGCAAAATTCATCAGGAATATGTCTATTCGTATCTATTTCTAAGCCTACCTCCAGAAAATTTCTGGTTCTTGAGTGCTCCTTATTTTAAATTGAAACAATATGCCTGACCTAGTTTTGAAATACAGAACCTGTATTCAACTGGGCTAACCGCTCCCCCCACCCCATCTCATCTGCGAGCTCCTTGACGTGAGCTGGGCAGGTATTTCTCTAGCCGAGCTCATTATCTGAAGCCTTCCTTCCAGGCATTAGCCCAGTCAGGTGGAGTGGTCATTATTTCCCAAGGATAAAACTTACTTTTTGAGTCATGTTTTCAAGGCCACATTTGATGATAAAGCTAGCACTCCTAACAATCTTGCTCTTACTCATTCTGGCCTCCTATTAGGAAAGGCCATCAGTGGCACAGTCTAATGCTGAAGAGGGCTTTTGCTCTTGAGAATGTGTAAGTCTAGAAGAAACTGTCAGGAAAGTCACTCCATAAAAACTGACAAGATAAATTTCTGATTTGTGTCATTGGCTAAATAACATTCCAAGATGGCCTGCATTCTTAGGTTTATTTTATATGAATGATTTTTGTGGGGAGAACTTGTAAATCAAGGATAAAAGTTCCATTTTAAGTGTTCTGATTATACAATAAGGGGCTCTGGTACATTTACAATATCTCCAAACAATGAAAAGAAATGATCGACTTCTATAGAACTGCGTTTGTATATGTAAAACGCCTATTTATACTGATATATATATATATATAAAGTTCTAATTTTAAGGTGATTTATATTTGTTGTTGTTGTTTCTCATTTGGATCATGAGCTTTAATCCAGTTTTTAAAACTAACTAAATTCCTGCATTATATCTTCTCATCTTTGTTGGTCATCAAGATGACACTTTTAATTCTCTTCAATCTATAATTATTTCAGGAAGGATGCCTCCTTTGCCGGGGGGGGGGGGAATTCAACTTTTGATTATTTTATTTTTTTATGCTAGAAAGCATCTGAATCTTCCCTTTAGCTTTGCTTAAGTGCTTTCCAGAGCAAACTGCCAAGACCCTCCCATTATCATTCACCTCCCTAAACACTTTCAAACACTTTCGTAACATTTCTCCTATGTGCACTTCACTTGACATACAGAACAAACTAATTTAATCCCTGATGCTTGACAATATATTTCATAAATTGGTCTCTCATTTAGGTAATACTTACATATGTGTATAGAGCAAACAAAAATATTTACAGCGGTTAGTCTTATACGGGAAATTTTATTATACCAATTTATACCATAAAGGTTGTGCACACTCTATCATATCTTTCTCTCTGTACATCCAGATACACAGATTTATAAAAAGATAAATAGATGTTCTTTACCTTATTTCAGTAAGTCAAATTGTCTGTACTACGGCCATGGGCTTACCTGACTATCTTTAAGGTGATCTAGGGGTGTGTGTGTGCGTGTGTGCATGTGTGCGTGTGCGTGTGCGTGTGTGTGTGTGTGTTTCTTTCTCTTCTTATAGCATAATTTCTTTTGGTTTATGGCTCAATAAATAAGCCATCCCATCATTTAAACCAACTCTAACAATTTATAATACCAAGATAAGGATGTGGTGAGGATACTGTTACATAGTCAATCACGGTTTCAGTGGGAGCTAAATAATAAATACTGCAGCACTCATATGCTCTATTCTCTAATATTTTACTCTTCCCTATTGAGCAGTTACTGGCTAATAGTAGATGAATTATATATATTTGATAAGAATTTAAATAAATTTAATACTCTCGATTTTCTAAAACTTCATCTTATCTTTTTTCATAAATGTTAAACTAAATCCTTTCACCATTTACTAGTTCATGCAGAATTATATTCCTATTTAAGTTTTTTTTTAATTTTATGATTAGTGCAAAGCTGGTTTTGTTTTGTTTTCCTATATTAACAATTCTTTATGGCATTGTTAACCCCATCTAAAGTCCCGTTAAGTAATTTAAGATGTTTTACTGTCCTGAGACTTTCACTCTCATCTATTCCATCAGTTTTCTTTCCTAATAAATTAACACGTTTTTCCTTGAATGTTTAAATTACAAACCATCATAAATCATTTACTCATTGTTACATGTACCAAACCTCACATAATAACTCATAACATGTGTTTTAAAAAATGAGAACAGTGCAAGGAATTATTTTTCTTCCATTTCTAAGGTATTGTTCAGTATTCCACTTTGCTATTGTGCCCACATCTCCCATCCCATAGAAAAGCAGGGTCTCCTCCTGCCTTGGGAAGGCTGTTTCTCCTCCAACTGCACTTGGGGACTTGCACTTTTCTTTCTTCTAAGGGACTTGGAATTCAATGCATTTTCTCTTGGTTCCATTTTTAACCTCCCGCTAGTGATTCCTTCCCATCTAATAATTATTTTTCAATACTTACATTATTTACACTTGTTTTAAAACAGTTAACTACCCTCGGCAGCATCCGAAACTATGAACCAAACCCATGTAGTTAAATATTATCTTTCCTCAGTTTTTCCTGACCCTTCACTCTCTTTAACTTTCTTCTACTCTGAGGGCTACTGATCAACTGAAATTCTGTTGCCGACAGTTCTCAAAAGTCAGAGTTCCCCCAGCTTCTCTTTGAGGAACGCCTCTCCTTTCCTTCCACGTGCCCATGGACGTTCTCATGCAGCCTCACTGCTTCCAGGGCCAGCTCAGTGTTGGTGACTCTCCAGTCTCCATAACCAGCAGCTCTCCTTAGCATCAGATCCTCAGTCCCGTTGCCTACCAGACCTCTGACGTGAATGTCCCACAGACTTTAAAACTCACCATGTCTGTATCATTTTTCACAACTATAGTATCTTGAAACAACACAAATTTATTCTTTTACAATCCTGGAGGTCAGAAATCCTAAAATCGACATGCCAACCACCATTACTTCCTAGCCTTGTTAAGAGATCTCCCTAAACAAGTTGTCTCTCATTATCTGTTCCATGTTCCTAAACATAGTTCTGATTCTAACAGTTCATTGCTTAAAATCCATCGGAGATTCTTCATTTCCCTCAAAATAAAAATCAAACTTACTGGCGTACATTGTAAATTGACCCCGTTTCCCTCTTAAACCTCATCCCTTGCTGTCCCTTCCCATTTCCCTATTCCTTACCGATCTCAATAGTTTCCAGGGCTCTCCCAGCTCCACGTCACTCATGATACGAGTTATTCATGCTGTCTGGAACACTGTGCCCAATCTGAATTCACACTTCACATCGATGGCTTCTTTCTATCTTATATGCCCCAGTGTTGACGTCATTTCCCCCTGCGGACATTTCTTCTTCTCTTTGCTCAGACAAGTTGTCCCTTTTCCCTTGTTCCCATTGCACCCTGAACTTTACCAATCCAGCATTATAAGGTAATGGCAGGTCTCTTACCTGAATCCACCTCCACACCACATGCTGAGGGAGGGCAGGATCCACATCTGCCGAGGTTGTAGTTTATCTCTGTGAACAGCACCGTGCAGTACAAGGGCTGAACATATCCTGTGGAAGAAACGAATTTGTAAGAAGCTGTTTCAATTAACAATTTCTCTGAGACTATAACTGAGGAGTTTAATACTGATCAATAATCTATAAACCATTTGGTGTGAAGCCATTCCCATGAAACAATGAACATCTAAAATTCTTATTATACACAGAGAAAATCCAATTCAATTAATGTCCTGAAAATCACAGATACAGGACACCGTCAGATACTATCAATAGTACAAAATTCTCTTAAATTCTCCGAAAGGGCTAGTAAGAAAGATATTCTAAATATAAAAACAATGCAACATACAATGAGATCCATGCTAAAAGAAAAGTTCACAAGGATACAGAACTACAGAAAAGGGAAAAGGAGTCCTGGTTTTGGAGAGTCCTAAAATAATTATAAAAACACAAAATAAATCTTGCTAATTCCAGCCACATACATTTATCTGTGAAGGTTTTTCCCTGAGAGCTGTTCATCCCTTCTCTAAAAATAAGGGTGATTATCAAGTGTTACACAAACATGAAGTCATGCAGCCATCAACTATGAAAGAAATCTGTAGACAAATACTTGGTGAAACAGTTTTACTTCATGCTGCTGGAGAAACAAGATTAAGTTTGTTGTTTTCGATCTGGGTGTTAGTGTTCTGAGGGCAAGGTAGGAGATCATTCCAGAAACAGTGAGAACAAAGTCTGGCGTCAGTAAGTTCATTTTAGAAAGTCACTACAAAAATGCCAGCAGGAAGGAGACAAAAGTCTAATTTATGTTATTAGTCATTGAAAAACTGGGCCGGATCATCTGGAAAAGATTTTAGTGAGTGATGTGGGAGTGAGACAGAGGATCTGAGAATGGCCCAGAGATTTCTAGATTAGAGCTATTAAAATAAGGATGTTTCAATGCAAATTAAGGATACAGGAAGCAGAACAGACTTTATTGTGGGCAGGAGGGTTAAAATAAATTTCTATTAGAGCTCAAGTGCCTATAGAACACCTTGCTGGATGTATCCAGGAGGCAGCTCACATGCTGAGCTTGGAAATGCTCAGATCTAATGACAGAGATTTGCAAACTGACACCCTACTCTCCCTGGAATCATAGAAGTAGGTGAGCTAATCCCCCAAGGCAGAGCAGAGCGGACCTCAGGCAGATCCCTCAGTTAAATCTTACACGGAGGGGATGCCAGGGAAGCGGTGTGTAGCCAAAGAATAGAGGCAGGAGGGCCCCGGATGCAGGTGACAACATCAAAAACATGGTTGGAAAGAAATTGAAAATCGGTAACCCAGAAAAGGAGAAATAAAGCTGGGTGAGACACTAAAGAGAGAGGGAAGAGAGTAAGAGTTTAATTCCTGTCCTCCCTCATTTCCCAACTTGTGGTTCTGTGAGCTGTCAGGCTCTTTCCCTTTGCATTTCAAAGAGAAACAGGCAGAGCTGCTTCCTTCCATCTCCATCCTAACTCCTACTCACACTCACACCTGATGCTGTCCCCATCTGAAGTGCAGTTTTTGCCCTTTCACCATCCTCTTACAAAAACATGTACCAGCCTTAATCATACACTTCATTTGATAGCCTGTGTGGCTGATATACTTGTCTATTTTCCTAAAAAATAAAACTGAACACTTCTGTTCCTGAATAGGGCAACGCTTGGCACACTGGATGCCTCCAGTTCACACCTCACAGCCTGTTGATCAGAAAGGAGAGAATTTGGCTGGAGGAGGCTCCTCGCAAACAGTTTTGATGGTATTAATTGGAGGCAAAGAAGAACTTAAGCGAACACATTAGGGAAAATTATAACTTATGAGTCAAGTGTGCATAGTGTGAGTGGGGCTTGCAGGCAGAGAGAGAACAAGTGACCAATGGCCTAATTTTCACTTCTAATGCAGTGTTCCCTGTTTGTTTGACCACTGGCCTCTGGGAACATCCCGTAATCAGGATATTTATTCTCTGACCCTAATTTGGGTCTCCATGTTTTTCTTGGCTCTCTCATTCCTGGCTGGCTGCCCTAAAATATCCCACTGCCTGATGGAACACTGCTTAGCACATAAATCAGTGACACTTCTGACTCCCAGTGTGGGGATTGTGAACCATTTACTCTTTGAAGAATCTCAAAGTGAACTGGAGACATCAATGAATCTCACTAACAAGGAGGTGAATGATTTTTTGACCTACACTAGTTTGCTGCAAGATTTTTTTTTTAAAGATAACCAGACAAAATACTTCCCAACCATTCTCAGTATAAGACATACAAACCAAGTCAGACCAAAAAAAAAAAAAAAGCTTAATTCTGATTTTCTTGAAGGAGCCCTAACAATGCATTTCAATGAAAATTTAAGAACTAAAACTTCAAGTCAGTTCCAATCATCTCAAGAAATATTTGTTATTCTTCTATAAATATCAGATGCCATGCTAACTTTTGAGGATGAGACTAAGATAGACACAGACCCTCCTTCATGTTTTTTTACAGTCTAGTAGGGAAGTCAGATGAGGTTTAAAACAAACAAACAAACAAATAAATAAATGCATAAAAAAACAATGACAGCCTAAAGGGCAAAAAAAAAAAAAAAAAAGCCATCACCTTAATGGCTTGCTATTCTGAATTAAAAAAAAAACAAACTATAGTTTTAAATTTCCTTACAGATTATATTAAATCTAAAAATCCCAGTAAGTGTGAAGATTTAAAAATTCCCATTCAGAAGTTTTCTTTCCATTGGAAAGCAACGCTCTCATTACAACAAGAGCAATGTTGAAAGAAGCCTCTGATACACCTGTCCCTTTCATGCACTTATCCTCAGGTTTCTAAAACACCGATACAATTACACATTATTCCCATGCTTATATTTTTCAGCGGCCTCCTGATCCTCACGGTTCAAGTTCATTGACATGGCCTATGGGTTTGTTCATGTTTTTATTATCCAACCATTAACTTTGGGCTTTCAGCTCTATTTCTGCCAAATACCCCCACCACCTTGATGCACACACCACACATGCACAAACGCTTTATGTTTCATAATAGCAAACCAAGAGTTTTCAAAAATTATGATGACTTACAAGGTCCTCCTTGCACAAACTATTCTCATTGGCTGAAGGTCTGTCTCTCTACCCATCTGCTCTCTCTCTTCCTTATTGCAGTCTCCTGACTCTTTCCTCCTTTAGGACAAAATTCCTATGTCCTTACACACTCCCCCAGGTGTTCCTTCTTCCTCATAATGTTGTATGTGCTCCCATAGCATACTTTGCATGCTTCTGTCACAGCAACAAATATTTCACACAACACAATGACGCTCAAATTATAAAGCAAGTAATAAAACCATTATTTTAAACTAATTTGGCAGGGACTGAAATTCTATTTCTATAAAAGCTGTCATGTCTCAGAAGTTAACCCAGGGCCCAGTGGGTACAATCCTGGTTCTTGGGGGGCACTACAAAGCATCAGTAAGCAGTAGGTATTTTTTTTCTTAATAGCTATGGAGATAAATTGGCCTTAAATGCTCTGGTCTTATGGAGCTGGTACATAATACTGCAGACTAACATTTGGATGGTCTTTTAAACAATGTCATGTATAAACATAAGCATGCAAAACACTAAGCTGAGAATTGTTAGATTAAGGTACATTGACAGCAAATTTTAAACTTTATAGAATTTTCCTGTTTTTAATTTTAAAAATGTATTTAATAATCTCATTATTGCTTGCACTCAGACTGCAAACTATAATTGTTTCTGCTTTTTATGGCTGGTTTTCTGTGGCATATCTGATGTACAATGAAGCCTTAAATGCTCACTTAATAAGGAATTTTAAATACAGATGATGTGATTCCTCCTTGCAGCACTTTCTGCCAAATGCCCTTGTTCAGCAGGGAATTTCATTAGCATGTGTCCTGCTCTTGTCCTCCCAGCCCTCACTGCTTCAGACAAGCCTGGGTTTAATTGAGAGAAAACCAAGCTGTGACTGTGACTCAGGTGTGAAGGCTGTTTCTCTCAGCAAATTAAATCCAGTGGAATGACTGAGTGTTCTTTTCCATACCCTTCTGATAGATTTAATACCGCCTATTAATTGTTGTTCTCCTATCTTCTACTCTGTGATTGTTTTTCTCAGGATCCTATTGAGGGTGACTGATGTTCAGATAAATTTGACGGTTTCATATAGAGAAAGAAAGATTAACAAGTGCCAGTAAGAACACTGGGTTACAAGATCTTAGATTAGCCTACACAGGAATACAATATTATGTTTTTGTAGATTTAAAGAGAAACAGTCTGTTAAATAAAATGCAAAGCTCATCATTAGAAAGGAAAAAAAAAAAAAAAGCCCTGGTTTCTTAGTACGGTTTCTACTACCTTGTCTTTGTGGCATCCAGATATCTTTTGGTGTACCAGTTAACCCAACTGGAAAGATCATGCCTTAATCATATTTCTAACTATGCTAAAATAATTGAGAATAAAATGAAGATTTTTAAAATGTCTGTTTCCACTATCACCTTACTCCCATGCTGAACTATAAAGTTCTTCAAAACAGGATCAGAGCTATACCTTGCATTGCTTAGAGGCGCCATATGTGCTTCTTGGACTTAACTTCACTGGAATATATTTAGGTTTACTTAATACAAGCCTAAAGTGTCATTTTTTAAACCAACCCTCATATTCCTTCTTCCCTGATTCTTTATAATTTTTTCTTATTATTGAACACATATCTATAAATAACCGCAAATCTCTTCCAAAATCAAGCAGAATATAAAAACAAAATGAAATGAAGAAAGTCAATTCAACATTTTTACAGAGGAAGAAAAACGGAATTGGTAAATTCACTCTATAATTATATTTCTAGTTTACTTTATCAGAGTATCATTTAACCAAAAATTTCTGCTTTGGGCCACAAATAGTTTATGGAAAATATTTTCCTAAACTGGACCCCTTAGTGTGAAGCAAGTTTACTTGTGAAATCCAACCACATCTTTATTAACTAAAGGCCATAATGCAAGCTGAATTTCCCGCTTGGAAAAAAAAAAAATTATCTTGGGTATAGATGTTAATCTAAAACCTACTTCATGAATTTGCTTATTTTTTTCTGTTCCCTTCAGACATTAGCCAGCTAAAACCATTACACGTACATTAATTACACCAATTAGTCCCAATTGCACACACACACACATTAAAGACTTGATTATCTGAGCTAAAAGAAATGGTTAGGCATGGCACAAATAATACAAATGAGCAAAAAATTCAAATCCCAGGTACATTGGACTAATGAACGCATTATACATTTTTGGCACAGCTCAGTTACCTTATTACGCTTTTCTTAATTTAATAATGCAATTACCTTACATTTCCGTATTCTACCCGGGTAATGATGGGGGGAGAAGGCCCAGATTTATAACCAGCTTTGGAAAAAGCTAGCCTGCAATTTAAGGATTTGGTCATAGTCTTCTATTTCTTCTTTATTTTAAAATAGGTCTTTTTTACCTAGCTGGACATCCTCTCTACTGCTGCTTTTAATGCCCACAATGCCCAACGCACCCAAGAAAGATTATCATCATTCATTCATCTCCTATGACTAAAGGGAGTTGGAAAGCAGTTAGTCCTTACCTACAAGTAATCTCACTTTCATGTCCTCAGAGTTCTGGGAGTTAATTAGGTTTTTGAGTTAACTTTACTGATGTTTTGCTAGTTTTGGTCCTTTGCATGACAGCAGAGTGTAATGTGTTGATTCTCAAACTTTAGTGGGCAAAGCAAAATGATCTGGAAAGCCTTGTTGAAACACAGATTGCTGGGCTCCTACTCCCAGAGTTTTTGAATCAGTTAGCCTAGGATGAGGTCCACTGATCTGCATCACTAAGAAGTTCAAGGGATGTGGATGCTGTTAGTTTCGGGGCCTCGCTTTGGGAATCACAATTGTAATGGTTAAGAATGTAGCTTAAACCCCAGCTCCAACACAACTAGTTGTATAACTGGGGCAATGTGTTTTATCTCAAGCCTCAGTTTTCTTATCTGTAACTTGAGGGTAATTATAGCAACCGATATCATGGAGTTAATTTGGTCATTAAATGAGATACATATATATTAGTTTCTATTTTTTTCTACCTCTCCACTTAAGTTTTAATTCAATAATTCTTTCCAGATATAACAGTTGATATCTCTTGGGGAAAAATGCTTAAAAAGTAATTATTATTCATCAAATCTTTTAAGTTGTTTATTTATTTCTATTTATTTCTTTTTAGGAACACGACTGCAGCATACAGAAGTTCCCAGGCTAGGGGTCAAATCAGAGATGCAGCTGCTGGCCTGCACCACAGTTCACAGCAATGCCAGATCCTTAACCCATTGATCAAGACCAGGGATTGAACCCACATCCTCACGGATACTAGTTGGGTTTGTTACCTCTGTGCCAAGACAGGAACTCCTTAAGTTGTTTTAATTCTGAAAAGCAATTCAAGAGAAATTTGACTTTTAAATGCACTTTTTTTTTAATTTTAAACATGAAAGTGACTTCTAAAGCACATGGACTTTGGGTAAGCATTTCCTCTTTTGTAAAAGGTAGGCATTTAGCATGTTTGAATTTTAGATGTTTTTCAGTGTATTGATTTTTTTAACATCATTACTTTCTACAAGTGCTTTCTTCCAAAAGAATGTAGAGCTCAAAATTCCCTCTTCAATAGAAGTGATATTTGAAGGTAGGCCTTCAGCCTGAGGTCCTTTGCTTCATAAACCCAGAGGCAGTGAGTAATTAAATAATGCTCTGTCTTCCTGCTTCCCTTACTACAACTCTTCTGTCAAAGGGATTCTCAACCCGCGTGGTAATCACAGGCTTACTTCTTTTGTTCATTTTCAAATCATTTTAGTGTCAGTCTTGTGAGGAGTCAGGCCCTATATGCTCTTTCCTCCTAGTTAACTCCTTCGAGGGCAAGGATTGTATGCCACTTATCTCCTTTAACATACTCCGAGCACACGTGAGAGTGAGAAATGGTCAAGAAAGGCTTGCAGGAGTTAAGTTATAGAAGTCAGAAGCAGAGTGACCCTTAATGTTAAATGTCAGCTGGAAATGTGAGAGATGAAGAATGAGATTATTTGATGGTAAAAATAAACTGCTAAGAAGGTGTCCACGTGGGCTCTCATTTTGACCTATGCATTCAAGCTCAGAGTAAAAGAACACAGTGAGTTCACTGGGCAATAGTTAAATGCATGGTTGAAAATACCCAGACTTCTAGACAATGGGTCTTTCAAAAGAGCACATACGTGAACCCAGCTCTGTCTCTACTGTCAGGTAGAAATCACTCTCCATTTTAATTAGAGATGGAGCACGTGATGGGGCGGGGAAAATGAAAAGCGAAGGAATATGGTTGCATATTTACAGAAGATGATGAGAAAATGCGAAGAAGGAGCTTAACAGTTAGGAGCCCCAATGGTCACAGAAGATATTTCCTATAAAGAAAAAATATTAAGAAATAACTCAAAAATGCATCAGCTGCAGATTGACTGAATACATTAGGGTATATGCATAAAATAAAAAAACTAGTCAGAGACTAGAAAAAGATAATGGATACATACATCACATATGTCAGACCTTACACCATTTAATTCTCAAAGTCCATTTTATAAGTAATATACTATCATTATCCTTATTTTCTAGATGATGAAACTAACAAAGCTGTGTAAAGTAACTTGTTCAAAGTCACACAGCTCCTAAGTGAAAGAATCAGGATTTAAACCCAGGAAATTTCATGCTTAAGCCCTGAGCTATATGTGGAGCAAAATGGCCAAAATTCACTATTACCATGACATGAAAAGAACAGGTCGATGAACAGTAAGAAAATGGTCTCGTTTTTGTAAATGTAATATAGAGCTACAGGAAAGAGTGACTAGAACAAAATCAAAAGTTAAAGGAGAAAATGAGGCAATCTAAAACTCTCTGGCACATCCCCAACCAATTACAAAAAGCATTAAATTGTGTTTGGGCGATGCAATATTGTGAAATTCCTCTAAAGCATTTGGCTCGCTTCGAAATGCCCCTTCAGCTGTAAGAGAAGATCATTTTCATATCCCCTCTACGGATCCACTTGATTGCATGTCAGCTCTATTAGGAAGCTGCTTTTTGCTAATCCAAGTTGACTTTTTATTAGCCACATATACCTCAAGCACCAGACACATGACAATTTTAGGGTTTAAAAGCTGCCGTCACTTAGATCCAGGCAGACTTAGATCTTGGCTAGGACTACAACACGGCATTAGAATGTGAAGTTTAATTTAACAGAGTGCACTATTTTTTAGGTTCTTTACTTTTTCCCACCTGCTTTTAATCCTTCCATGAGGAGAAAACTATGGAGAATGAAATAAATCCAGTGACCCCAAGCCAGGATGGGGGAAAGAAGAGAATAGCTCTTTGTAATACAGGATTTCTCTCCAGCAGCATGTTGACATGCATTAAAAGATAAAAGTGCCAAGGCCAGCTAACAGCTCCAGGGGGTCCTTTCCCAAGATGGCCAGCCTGGAATAATTACCCTCACACAGGAAAATTACCTGTGTTGTCCCTCAGGCACAGAGACAAAATGAATCAAAGCAGTGGCAAGGCTTGGGTTTGTCAGACTGCCACTTTTCTGTTTTTAGTGTTTCATGATGCTCGGAGTGATTTATTTATCCATATAAAATTTGAAAATAATTAATCAATATTAGAGAAAGGCTGAGACTTGATCTTTGGTGGGAGAAGACTTTAAAGAGAACCATTCATTAATATATTCAGTCTTTCCTCCCCGGCCTCTTGAGAGCTTATCTACCTTCATTATATTCTGACCTGAAGTTCTTAGATCTGGGGGTCACTGAGATATTATGAAATGTTCATCTGCAATCCCCAAGGAAAGTTGAGACCCATGCACGAGAGAAATGCTGGCACGGGGCATCAGGCTTGAATTTTTTATGTTATTTTATATCTTGAAAAACTTCCAAAAACATTAAAATGAAGGCAGGGAGCTATCAAAAGGGGCTGGTGGGCTAAGAAATTGACTGGAAATTTAATCTCCAGGATCCCACTTCTGCTCCTCATATGTTGTTTACTCCAAGCCACATTGCTCCATCCTTGTTGCTCCAGAATCACCTATGTTACTGGACAAAAAATAAAACTTATAATATTGAAATATGGAATTCAGAACTTACCATGCCTTCGTTATATAGAAAAAAATCTGACCACCTCGGGCTTTTAGTCACATGACTGATTATTGAGTGGTGATGTATGAAGGTCCAGGTGTGTGGCCTTCCTATCTGAGGAGTCTCCTGCTGCCCTATATTGACCACGGGCCAATAGCCCATGGGAAACTTATGTGACAAATAATATATCTGGATTTCTTTTTTAATGGGGCTATTCATATTTCTGTGTTTCCATTTCCTTAAGTAGTAAATGAGAGGTCTAGAATTCTTTAGGCAAATATTTTTTTAGATCCAGTAATCATTCTGAAAAACACACGAAGCAACAACAACCAAAGACATGCGGCAGCTGAGTGGAAAGTCTAATGATGTCACCAAAAGGTAGCCCATGAATTATTAACGAATACACTATCTTCTCAAAAGTCAGCAATGTATGGAGTTCAGGGCCGAAAGTGGGGCTTCCTAAATGAGGGTCTGCCCTGCAAAATGCTCCATAAAAAAAGAGGGATAGCTAAGTCTGGGGACTCAGTACATGGTATATAGCACTGTGCAGAAATTACAGGGTAGTTCAGGGCCCTAAAGGCTATAAGAAGTCCTGAGTAAAGAAACTTGTATATCCCTGCTTAATACAGCATTTCCTAAGCATAAATGACCAGAAAACTCTTCTCATTCATGGACTATTAATATTATATAAATGTTCTGCACAATATATATCAGAAAACCCTGGGCAAAGCCTGGTCAATGAAACTCTATGTTGCCCATCCTCTCAGCCCTCTTCTCAGTTCAAGGCCACCCCCAAACTTCAACTTTCCAACCCTAGACTTCAACTTTCCAACCACTCTTCCTCACCCTCTGGCAGTTCTTACCTTGGGCGTTTAGGATAGAGGGTCATGCCCTTAACTCCTTTCATTTTTGTGAAGTGAGTGGGGGAAAAGTTAGAGCCAGAGAGCAAGAAACAGAGAAGCAGCTCATACTAGGAGGCAAAGGAGCTGCAGGGAACTAGTCATTCACTTTGGACATGAACAAGGGCTGGATGAACAACTAACCACACCAGTTAAAAAAAAGGTATGAACCAAAGCGAGCCCCAGGCAAATCAACGTGTGTGATCACCCTACACGGGCAGCTTCTTATTGCTCCAGTGTAACTCTGAGGCGGCCACTGGCCACTCTCCGCTGCAGGGCAGTTGACACCAGCATATCTCATCATTTCAATGTCTTTCTCCCTTGTTCCTTCTCTTGAAATAAATTTGCAGAGCTTCTAGTAAGAATTAATTGCTCCTTTTTCTAGGTTTCCTTGTTTTTTTTGCTTATGTCTGTATATAGCACACACAAATATATATATATGTGTGTGTGTGTGTGTGTGTGTGTGTATAAGGTATGTATATATAATCTCCTAGTTTTAGAGCAATAATTCACTGTCTGCTTTTCCAGACAAAATGAAAAGTGCTATTGGGTAAAACGTCTACATTATTCACTGTTTCATCCTTAGAACTGTGCACAGAGTAGGAGCTTAATAAATGTTTACTGAATGAACAAATAAATGATAAGCACAGGAGTGACAAAAGCACAACTTTTAGATTAACCAACAATTGTGACTCCCTGAATCTGTGCTTTTTACCATTCAGGCTTAAAGACTGTCAATTTGGCAGCAATTACTTAATCTCCACCTTGCAGATTCCAGTCCCAACCTTCACTCTTTAAGCATATTGTCCTGTATTCTAATCCACAGCCAAACCTTTTCTTTTAGCTCTGACATCCCTTGGGGTCCAAGGAAACCCTGAGATGTCACTTGAAATTTTGAAATTTTTTAAAAGGTAAAATGTCTGTTTAAAAGGAAGGAAATATACCTCAGTTCCAAACACTTTGGTAAAAGTAGTGTGGATAATTTGCAGGAAAATTGACCCACAAAGTATATACACAACTGGGTTGGGTTGATCATGAGAAAGGAAGAGGCTCTTCTTCCCTGAGATCGACTATGCCTGGCTCTTCACCATCAAGGACAAGCCAGGTGGAGGAGAGGGCAAAAACGGAAGGCCAAGATGCTTAAGAGACAAGATTAATGGCATTCATAAAATTGATGGAGGCCTGTGGGCTTGAAGTGATTGTAATAGCTCATGTGAAGCCCAAGGGTATAAACAGTTAACAAACAATCACTTCGTGGTCTCATATCCACTCTAGGGCTATGGAGTAAAAGTGGGGATATTATGCTCTTTGAGGACTTGGTTATTTAACAATTAAAGGAAGGGAAAAAGAAAATCTAAAAGGATTTTCCCTTCGTATGATTTTTCTCTGATTTTTCAATTCAGTCAATGCTTCAGGTAAAAGGATTCCCATTCAGGCTGCTGCTTCTGTGCAATGCAGTCTTTGGGATGTTTCCGGCAACTCTTTCTGTTTAAACTTGAATCTTTGCATGTGGCCTTTGCTCCTTGGAGTGAGTGAATCTCTTCAGTAAACTGGCTTGCCACTTCAGAGCCACATCTGTCACTTAATTGCTCTTGGTTCAACCATTAAGTTGAAGGCTCCTTGTTTTTCCATTAAGTGCAATGCTCTTTGTTTTTCCTTCCTTTAGGGGAGCATGTTTCAGTAAAGGGGGCATTGCTTCAGTGTCCACCAGGGGGAGCTTCCCAGATCCCACCGGTTCAGGGACTGCTACTGGGCTCTTGGACATTCAGTCAACTTCCCCTTGCTCCCATTCCAGTCTCTGCACTCAGGCCAAGGCAACAGTGGCACTGCTAGAATACATTGGTGAGCTTACTCGTGCCAGCAGGAGGAGTGTGACATTGTGCATTTCAGAAAGGTAAATCAACTTCACAAAATGCACCATCACTTTAATACGAGTCTATATTTACTGAGCACTAATTACGGGCCAGGCACTGCATCGAGTGATTTACAAACATCATTTCATTAAACTATCACTACAATTTTATGAAGTAGGTACTTTTATTATTCCCCAGCATACAAATGATATAACTAAGATTTAGAGAGGTTATGTAACATGCTCAAGGTCACAAAAATGGGAAGTGGATGAGCAAAGATTATAATCCATATCTGTCTTGTTCCCAGAGTTAGCCCTTTAATTAATCCTCTATAATACCTCACACATTAATACCTGAAAAAAAGACAAAGAGTTAAATAAATGATAGTCAATTTTTAAAACATAAGGTACTTGCTAAAAGCATAAGGTGACTTTTTAAAAGAATCCTAAAAATTTCAAGAGCAGAAACATATTAGCATGATAGAATTAGCCATTTTGTGAGGTTTTGTTTGTTTGTTTTCACACGATCTTCCTGGAAACATGAAATGTGATAAGTCAAGGCCCTGAAAATTCAGTAGAGGCATCTTAGACTCAAGTTACTGCTGAAGCTACACCTCTTCTGCAGGGTAACGAATGCACTCAGTGGTTCTCCTTGTAATGTATTCCAGGTAAACACAGGCCTCCTAAGCTGATGAATATTAAACTGCAACTATTAATAACCTAAGTTACACTTCCATATAAAGGAGAATTTCCAAATCCTGTTCCTTAGGAAGACATGGAAGGTAAGCAATACCTTAAGAGCAACTATTGCTGTTTCTCCCCTTTCCTTGCGTGAGCTAATATTTAACATGGATTAGTTACAAACGGAAATAATAGATTCCATCTCGTCTTGCTTGGTTCCCCAGACCCCATCCACCAAGCGGTTAATGCGGGAATCCTCTCCCTTTGCTTCTTTATACTTTTGTTCACCCCAGGTGTCATCCATTCCTTCTGCTGATTGTTGTGGCACCTGGGGTCTCTTAATAACTCTCCATTTTGTATCCTACCTCTGTGTCTCTTTACCTCTGAACAACATTGCACCTCCCCCCAACTTTGCATTTCTCTCCCACTCCCCAATTAAATAGCCTTCCTTCTGTTAGGAGTTACTATGAAATGTGCATCTCCAAAATTCATCGAGAAAGGGGCCAGTGTTATAAAATATATACAAAAAATGGTTAAATTGCAATTTTCTAGATCAAATTCAAACAATTTCCAATACTTTAAGAATTCTGCTCTAGACATTCAATGATGGTATTAAGTTGTAAATTCCATTTCATTTATTCAGTAGAACAAAAATTATTATCAATTAGGTATATACTGACACAGACTGAGAGACTTGGCGTCATGGTATCTAATAGTATAGGCCTGGAGGCAGACCAAGTTGGAAAGCTGGCTCTGCCACAAAGTCCTATGACCTTGAAAAATTTACTTTGTGGCACTGTACCTCAGTTTTCGCATATGTAAAATAGGATAGTTATATTAACTAGTTCAGAGGGTTGTTGTAAATATAAAATGAATTAATGTGGGAAAGACATCAACAAGAATAGTGGACATAAGGTAAGCCTTCAAAGATGTTATAATTATTATACTGTCTTCACATTGCGAAACGACTTGCTGTAACAAACCAGAGCAGTGAGTAATAGATTTTCTTAGACTGACCAAGCAAATTCATGCCTAGATGCATAAACAAATATGTGCTTAAGATTTATACTCAGTCTACACAGTATCCCTGGGCTTATACAAGCAAAGCAGCAATACAGAAGTAGTTTTTGCAAATACTTTCCCAAGAACAGAAGAGAGAACTTTCCTATTTTAAAATTCTGTTCTCATAGAAGAAGCATAGAATTTGATGTCAGAAGAATTAGCTTCCACGTCTGATATTCTTGTTTATGACTTTTAAGAACTTCTGAGCCTCTTTGATTTTCATTGCAAAAATAATACTGCTAACCACAGTGACATCCAAAAGCTGTCATGTCAAAAAAATGAGATAATAAGTTGTAAATTATTGTACATTTCCAGCATCACTGTTTTGTTTTCCAAAAAGCATTTTAAAGCATCTACGTATAAAGCATTATACTTGTTGAGTTCAACTTTCTGAAAAGCAGTCTGATATGTGCTTGATGTTTCTAGTCCACATGCTGATATTCTCATAAAAGCCCTCCACACAAACATCATGGTCTCTGTTTCATCAAGACCCAAATGTTACCGCAAAGAGTTACCAGCATCCGGGTTCTTGTTCACGGAGCGGAAGAATGAGCTTCGAGAACACACACAGGCAGCAAGCAAGCAAAAGTGTTTATTACAGGAGAGCAAATAGCTCCCAGCACAGACACTGGGAGGGGGAAGAGTCCCCCTTCTATTGCTCTGCGGAGCTTTTTATCTCTTAAAGACAGGAGTACCAACGTGGGATCCAGTTATCAGTTGTTTTTCCCATTGCCCTTGCCCAGTTTACCTATATCCGTCCTTGTGCAATAGGGGTCTTAGGGGTGGATATGTCCCCTAAGTCTTATGGTTTCTTTTGTTCTCCTTTCCCCTGGACTTAGAGTTGCCACTCTTTACGTTCTTTGGCTAACAGTCAAGTGTATAGGTCAGGGGTTAATTCCCACCTCGACATAAAACAAGTGTACTTTCGATAGTTAATCTTCCAGCAAGCAAGGCCTGTTTGTATTGATTAGTTTTTACAAATATTAAACCATGGACATTAATCAGGGAATATATCGAAGCCCATGTTCCTACACTAACTACCTGAAGTATTACTCTGCCTCACAAGGATCAAAAAGACAGTGGAATGCTCAAAGCAATACGATTGCTAAATGACACTTAAATTTCAACACAATGCTTCAGTTTCCAAAGTCCAGGTAATTCTTGCAATTACATAGATGCAGCCTCTTTACTTCTTTAATGGTACAATTGACTACGTAAAGGCTAAAACATAGTAACTTCCCTCAGGGAATGGGTGTAGTCTACTCGAAGACAGTGACTGCATGTTTTTAATAAATAGAAAGTAACATACGATCACATAATAAAGTATATATTTACCTATGCTGCTGTAACAAACTCTAAAAATTCAGGGTCTTACACCAAATACAATTATTTCTTACCCATTTAACAATGCAATGTGGATGTTACAGCTTTCTCCCTGTAGTGATTCACGGACCCAAATTCCTCCCACCTTGTGGTTCTGCCTTCTCCTTGGGCCTGCGAGCCCTCTGCTTCCTGCCAGCAGAAGGAGAAAATAAAAGCCCTACCTGCTTCTTAAGAAAGTGATGGCCCAGAAGTAACACTTCTTACTTAGTCTCACATTCTATTGGGAGTAGTTGGTCATGTGAACACATCTGCAAAAGGGGCTGGAAAATGCAATGCCTGGATAGGCACCTGCCCGGTCACAACCCCACAGTGTAGGAGGACAGAAACATTAGCCATAGCTCCCCAGGTACACAACAGATCATAAATGATGGAAGTTTGTAACTCCCTACAATTCTCTAGACTAGTTGGGTTTTAGAAATAAAAAATTTCCAGGTTTTAGGAAGATATAACAGCCCAGTGCCATATTATATGTCACATCCATACACAGGTCTAAAGAAGATCCCTATAATCAAAGACAGTAGTCTTTCTGCAGTGAAACTAATATTCACCCTAAAGTGAGATAAGTAAGAAATGAAATTGTCTCACATTTGTTAAGTCAGGGCTGGCCACCAAAGAGGCTTTCCATTCAACAGATGGATAAATTTTTCGATTTCTGAATTACATGTAGGGAATTGGTGAACTTGCTTCATGTCCAAGGATATAATCCAACAAAAGCTTAAGGGAAGGACTTCAGTGTTGCTAGCAGCATGAAGAAGAGCTCTCACTCAAGTGCAGGGAGGTCAAATGTGACTGGTCAATTTCCATGTGCTTCAGCTCCTTAACAAGTTAAATATTTTGATTTTTTTGTATTTGCAAGTGCAAAGAGTTATTAGGCCAAGTGATAGAATAAGTACTTAACCATTTGTTACACACACAGAACTGTTTCTGAATGGCATTTTCATTCCACTTAACACTAAGCAGATGAACTGAGGACACTCTGATATTCAAAATGTCCTTCTCACTACGTTCTAGTCATCAACAAAAGTTAACTTTTAAATGAGTCATGAACCTTTCAACTCAGGAGCAGAAGAGCTTATGCTTAGCTATAGGGTATAGCCATTTCACTTTTTACTCTTTTTACATTAAAAATGAGAGATAATGTATGAGTTTAATTTGTGCTCTTTTTAAACTGCTTTGAAACACAAACAACTCCATACATTTTCTTTGACCCAAGACATTCCTCAAATGAAATTTTTTGAGCCAGTTACTAAACGCAGATGACCACACAGAAATATATATTATAGTCCTATGAATTAATCATTATGAGCTTTAATCTTTAGTGAGTCAAGTCTGATGATGGCTAAATCTGATGATGGGACCTTGATGCTAACTTTTTTAATATATATTTTTTTCAAATATAGGTCAGTTAACTTTCTCATGACTCTAGCTATGTTTTCTAATCTCCTGGGTTCTAACAAAAGCACTAACCTCAGGCAATTTAGAAAGGCTTTGTTGCATGATAATGAGAATTTGAACAACACATACAAAAGCTTGATATTTATATAAATAGCATCATGAATTAAAAAAAAACCTGATAGATTGCAATATTCATCTCATGACAACAAACTAGTTGAAAATGCTGTAAAGCCTAGAAATAATGCATTTTAATTTTCCTAACAGCTTGAAGCAAAATTGAGTATTTTAAAATTGAGACCATATAGGGCATTGACTGGTATGTCTTAACTCAAATAATGAGGCTGTATATGATATTGTACTTCATATTAGATCCAAGACACTCAAGTATTTTTACGGTATAAAAGACAGATTCTGACAATGTACAGAGTTCTCCCATCCCTTAATTTTTATCAAACTCTTCAGCAGAGTAAACATCTTAGGTAGAGTTATGCTTTTGTGACTAGTAGCCTAAAGATTCTTGAATGAATCTGCAACGTATATAAAACACAGATCTGTCCCAAATGGGCTGAACTGGGTGTCAGCAGACCTGCTTTATAATACCAGCTCTGACCATATGTGTTGGTGACCTGTTTCCTCATCAGTAAACCAAAGAGATTAGACTTACTGATATCAAGAGTCCATTTCAGCTCTAGCATTCTCTGGTTTCAATTAACATTATTTCAGGAACAGAAATTCACTTTGCTAGAAGGGGTCTGTTCAGGATTCCATGGTTTCTGGCTCAAGTCGTATGATGATAACCCCTTCCTTTTTGAATGTCTTTATCAACTGTTATTATACTCTCCTTTTTCTGGTTCTACCATGCCCACAACACGTGTCAAGAAAAGCCGCGCCAAATGGGTTAAATAAGGAAAGAAAGACTACTCAAATATTGCAATGGGAGTTCCCATGGTGGCTCAGCAGTAACGCACTCAACTAGTATCCGTGAGGATGCAGGTTCGATCCCTGGCCTTACTTAACCCTTGTGGGTTAAGGATCTGGTGGTGGTGTGGCATGGCTGTGATGCAGGCCAGTAGCTACAGCTCCCATTCATCCCCTAGCCTGGGAACTCCATATGCCTCCGGCGTGGTCCTAAAAAGACCAAAAAAAAAAAAAAAAAAAAAAAGAACACTGCAGTCAAATGAGTGACTGAAAATTCAGTTCTGCTGTAGCAAAAGCACTGAGGTGAGCTAATAGAAAAGTACTGAAGGACTTAGGAGGAGATCGGTCAAGGTGATTTAAGATATCTGTTTTCGCTAGTTGGTACTTATCAAAGTTAGGCTCCTGCCCTCTCACAGGGACTGAAAGTTAGGGGACCTATCCTTCTTAATGCCTGCAGTTCAAAGGGATGGCTCCCAGATCTCTGAGAAAGATATTCTTGAATTATATGAGATTTACATCTCAAAGGAGCCAAGAAAGAATTTACACTCTCAGGTTTTCTAAAGTAAGTGCTCTGAGAAGAGTGAGGTCAGGGGTCTGCAGTCAGGAAATCTGCCTAAAATTTAGTTGAAAGAAGGGAGAAATTAAAGCGGTCTTGATGATATGTCCTTGTAAACCGAACATTGCAGGTTGGAAAAGGCCAAACAGGGAATCCCCAGAGGACCAAAATACTTAGAAATGAACTCACTGGGGTCCAATATTCACAAGTACGACACGACTTAAGGCCGCTTACCTGTAGGCAGCCTATTTATCACCATTTCTCTAGTGCCCAGCAGATGACTGTCACACCATGTATGAATACCACTGTCATACAATGGTATTCAGTGTGCAGAAACTAATTGTGAGTCAGTTCACCAAGATGCCTCTTCTTCCTTTTGCTTCGCCATCAGAGAATTTCTGATCAGACTGTCACCATGATTCTCCTAACCCTCTAAACCACACGTATTTCAAAAGCAAGAATCTCATTTACCTCTTTCTCTGAATCCATGGTTGAGGATGTGGGCTGTGGCGTTAGCACTGAGTTTACATTTTAGTTCTGGTGCACAGAATCTGACTGACTTTGAACAAGTTTCTTAACCTTCATGAATCACAGTTTTTGCATCTTTAACAAAGAAATAATACTAGTACCTATATGAAATTATTATTATTGTATTATTTTACTATAATTCAAATAATTTAAACGAATTTTAAAAATAACAGCACTTAGCAAAGTACTTTGCACAGAGTAAGCATTTAATAACTACCAGCTTGTTTTAAATTGTTAGTGCTTTTCATGTGCATGGCTTGCTAATAGTTTGTTGAATAAATAAATGAAAAGAAATGAAAACTTACCAAAGGAGACAGGTAATATTTAACTTTACTACTGATTCTACCCTGGATATTTGAACTTTAGATAGGCATCACTTTTTATTTTATTCATCTTTATGACAGAAATGTCTATCCCACTAGATTGAATACTCTATATATGTTTTCTGTTCACTGCTATGATTCCAGAGCTTAGAATCATGCTAGGCACATTAAAGAAACTCAAATATTTATCTGCTTCATTAAGCAAGCAACAGAGTAATGAAGCACACACAAAAAGTGAAAAAAATAAATGGTATATATAGCATACTATGTAAGTACAGTATGTTACTGAAAATATGCATCATATTATACAGTATGTATAAATGACTTTGCAACAAATGTTTTTATGAGTTTGCATAAAGGAGCTGTTATACAGATGGGATAATAATGGAAGGCTAAAAATTGAACTGGAGCTTAACTAAAACTGGTTGGGGAAAAGGGGTATCGATGGGAAGGAAACACTCAATTTAGGAGTCACTATATCTTGAAAAAATTAAATCATTTTCAAAGAGTGATCTTTCAAAACATAGATTTCAAAATAGATTGAAAATTATCAATACCATTCTTACATTTCAATTTTCCAAATCACCATCAATACATCTCATGAGAAAAAAAGAAAAGAAAAAGAGACAGAGAAGAATGAGTGAGAAAAGAAAATAGTCACTCAGGCTAAAGACACTGGGGAGCCATTGCTCTCCAGCGGGTATTTAACCAAGAAAATTAATTCAAATCAGAAAGCTATAATTCCACAAGTATTCTCTACTTTGTTATGAATTATGTCAAACCAAAAGGCATTTTCTGATACTATATCATATTTTTTTTCTCTTCAAATATCTGACCAATTTATTCTTATTTAATATTCAGAACCTGGGTGAAAAATTAGGAAGCATGTCACTACCTCTTCTGTACTTTTGTAGAATTTCAAATACCTAATCTGGTAGACCCTTGGTAAAACACCCTTTGAAGGATCTGAGAATACTTTATCATTCACTATGGAATAAGTGATTTTTTTTCCTCTTTTGAGAAAAAAGAACTTAATAAAATGTGACTGTTATATGCTATTTTTAAGAAAAGTGCATCAACCTGTGTGTGCCCACAAAATAAATTATACATATTGCAGATAATATCTTCAAAATTCTGAAAAGAAATCCCTTTATTCAGAAAGTACCCTGTTTCCTATTTAATAAGAAAGAACTCCGTGCTAAAGCTCATTCAAATGCTGTTATGAAGATCTGATGAGTTATCATTATAGTTCATTATTTACATCCCAGATGAGATAAAAGGAAAACATTTTTGCACCTACTCATAAGTCATCCAGGAGTTCCCACTGTGGCTCAGTGGTAACGAACCCAACTAGTAACCATGAGGATTTGGGTTTGATCCTTGGACTCACTCAGTGGGTTAAGGATCCAGTGTGGCCATAAGCTGTGGTGTACATGGCAGATTCAGCTCAGATCTGGCATTGCTGTGGCTGTGGTGTAGGCTGGCAGCTACAGTTCTGATTCAGTCCCTAGCCTGAGAACTTCCATATGCCACGGGTGTGACCCTAAAAAGCAAAAAAGGAAAAAGAAAACAAAAAAAAAGGAAAAGAAAAGAAAGAAAGAAAGAAAAGAAAGAAAGAAGAAGTCATCCAATCATGCAACAGAGCTTGACTGATTTGTGAACAAACATTTCTGTTCACCTCTCTACCTCCTAGTAAACTCTGCCAGTAAAGAATCTGGAACTTCTCAAAACACATAAAGAAAATCTTCCCTCTGGCAGGGTGCTGAAAATCAATGGCTGATATGTGGAGTTGCTTAAAACTATCTTAGAGAATGAGCATATAGTACATTAATTTTTATTAGCCTTTTCTTTTTTGGTGTCTTGAAACAATCAACTAGAAAGAAATAAAGAGAGAGAGAGAGGGAAAGAAAGAAAGAAAGAAAGAAAGAAAGAAAGAAAGAAAGAAAGAAAGAAAGAAAGGAAGGAAGGAAGGAAGGAAGGAAGGAAGGAAGGAAGGAAGGAAGGAAGGAAGGAAGGAAATAAGGAAGAAAGAGAAAGAAAGAAAAAGAAAGAAAGAAAGAAAGAGAGGGAGGAAGGGAGGAAGAAAGAAAGAGAGAGAAAGAGAAGGAATCATAGTGAAATCTTCTCCAGAGAGCAAAGTTATCCTAATCTGAAAAGTTCTACAACAATGCAAAATCGCATCATCATTATCATTCACCTCAGAGTGCATTCTAATTATTTGGGTACTTAACCGTTTGTCCACCAGCCTGTGATCAGTTCAAAAAGAGGGATCTTATTCTAATGAGTCTTCATGCTATATCTGTTATATTTAGCACATGGATGACACACAATGAAAGTTCTTATAAGAATATGGAAAATGAGGCTCAACAAATCTGAATGATACAAACCTACGGAAATGGACAGTTCATGTACTGAGTTACAAAATCAAGAATTCAAATTCTCTCTAAAATCAAACTAGTCATTGACATTTTCTATCAAATCTAGTAAATGACATTTTCAAATCTTCTATTCAGAATTTTAACTAAAGTACACAAATAGAGGTCAAAAGAAAATAGACTGAACTGCAAGTCCCAAAGAAAGCTCTGGTGAATTTCAGTTCACAACAAGCTCTAAATAAGCCAGTGTGAAATGGTCCTTTAAGGAGCTCATGTAGGACTGAGGTGTATCCCAAATTAACACTCCCTCCTCACTGACAGGACCTGCACATAAAGCCACAAGAAGAGTGAAACTCTTTTTCTCATTTTAACAGGGAAGGAACATTATTTTAGCTCTACAGAGGAAGAGATTTGCTACTGAAAAGATCTAGCTATGAAATTGAAGCAAAGGGCAAAGAATGTACAGAGGAACTGCAAAATGTCCCAGAGGGAAGCAAAAATGAGATGGAGACACAGCTCCAACACAGTAAAAACAAGAACAGGAACTTCTGGTCAGAAAATAACTGCTACTGATGGAGCTAGAATCTCTCTGAAAAGCGACATTCTGAAATCTTCCAAGGGTTCTCAGCATAGAGAATGGCCTTGGGAAGACAAAAAGAATTAAAGGTTTATTGCAAAAGATATATTAGAGAGCTAGACAAGCAAATAAATGATGATATGAAACAACATGAGCCTCTGTCAAATCTCTGGAAGAGGTTGAGATGCACTTGAATTAAATTATTAAAAGAAACACCTGCCTGGAAAGAAAACTTGCTGTGGAGGAGAATCTCTTGGTATATGCACGGCAGATGAAAGATAAAGCTGAGGATCTGGGACAGAAATTGACAGAACGGTAGAAGCAAAAGAGGCCCAAACCTCCATGCCCAGCTCAGTGGAAGCCAAGACGCTGGACATAGCCATCCCAGTCCAAAGCAATGACTCCATGAAACTCCAAGGGGGACCTGGCTATGGTCTAAACATATCGAGGAATCCTAGTGTGATCTGGTACCTCTTCCAAGCTCCCCATCCTCCAATGTCTGCAGTGCCAAACTCTTGTCTGTAGTGTCAAACTCTCTGCTTAATCTCAAAGTGAACTTAACTGCTGTAAATAGGGCATCCTGACAGACTTTTATGTCTGATTACTCTCCACACTGGGCAAGGATCCTAGCATTGCAATAGGAGAGCAAGGACAGAAATGGCAGTGACCAATGGGCCTGGCAGTATCCATGTGCTTTTCAGCCATGAAGCTTTGGTGAAAGCTTGGAATTGGGGATACTGCCTTCAAAAATTTCCTTACCATTACTGCCATTAGCATAGAATATAGTTAAAATGTTGCCTTAAAAAAAAAAAAAAAAACAGAAGACCCTTGATTGGCCTGCGGCTCAAATGATTCATGCATGTCCTTGTATCACTTAGTGTTCAATCAGTTAGAGCTGCCGACTGTCATTCATGTTTACAGAACAAAACCTCCAATGCTTAATGAATCACTAAAGATTAAAATTTTTAACTATTTCCAGAATTTGTTTGGCAATCAAGCAGATTTTTTTCCCCAAAAATGATAGCAAGCTACCTCAGTGCCTAATTAGAGACTAATATTTCTGTCATTGGGTGATTGGAGGTATGTTAGCCTCCGACTTCTGGTTAAAATTGAAGGTAAACTTCTTCTTGACCAAATCTTTCTTGACCAAATCTTTCAAGATTTGGTCAAGAGAAAGATCTTTCATTCTCTGTGTTTCCTGATCATTAGACTGCTTGACTTTTCCGTGTGTGATGAACTCATTTTCTGGTCCCAAGAGGGTCCTCTGTCAAGACAGATTAGCCCTAGAAACATGGCTCCTGGTAATACAGCTATTTCCAAAACCTTATTGAATTGATAGAGAAATTCTTCAGAGGAAATTCACATATGAAGATTACTGCTGGAAGCATATTTTTCAAAGTAAAATAACACAGATCAAATGAACTGCCATGGGTTCACTGATCATGGCTTGTCATGAATGGATGTCTCACATTTTTAGTCTAGAGTAAAAGAACATGCTAATTTTAGGGACATTATTCTCAACTTAATAACCTTCCTTTTGTTACTAAGTTATTTTCTAGGGAAAAAAAAAGCGCTCAGTTGGAAGTATAACTTTTATGTACTACTGATATTCAGCCAAAGAAATAAATCAAAGGGCCAGATGTCTTAACCTAAGAAATTTTCTTAATCTGTATCAAAATGACAGGCTTTTATTTTTAACCCCCCCAAAGCAAGATAAATTAATTTTCAATTGTATCCAGCTGAGTGATAATCCTGTAATAGTATTTATTAGTGCAATATATACTTACATTTCTATGTTGTCTTACTTGTTTGGCTTCAGTTTGTTTTTATTTAAGTCACTAAATATAAAGAATCAAATACATTTTTTAAATCTTCCATTCAAGCAGGCTTTTTAGTAGCACATTTTGGAGAAGTCTAAATAATGCTAAAGATGTTTTACAGTTGATCATTTCATTGAAGCTTCTAAGTTTACATTATGGATGATAAGAGTCTATTTCCCTTCTCACAAATCTATTTTATTCCACAGAGCTGCTATGTAGAATACAGTTTGTTTTTAATGGAAGGAAAAAAAAAATAAACTCATGCAAGCTTAGAGGACTACAGTAGGTCCAAAATAAGGGTGGAACCAGTACCAGTCCACTTTGCACAGGACACTTCACATCAGTGACATGCTGTTCCCGAGAACCAGGCACTATTTAGTTAACAAAGGCAAAAAACTTTTAAGATGCACATTTATGAACTAGAGTAATTGAATGATCATGGTTTCCCATCATCATCCCAGACTACGTTTACACTATACTGCAGTCTATTAGTTATGCAATAGCATTATGTCTAAAAAACAGTGTATATGCCTTAATTTAAAATAGTGCATCACTAAAAAGTGCTAACCATTATCTGAGCCATCAGAGGGTCAAAGGTCAGTGATAACAAATTACCATAACAAATACAATAATAATGCAAAAGTTTGAAATTTTATAAGAACTACCAAAAATGACATAAAGACAAAAAGTGATCAAATGCTATTGGAAAAATGCTACCAAAAGACTTGCTTGATGCAGGCCTTACACAAACTTTTAATTTGTAAAAAACACAGTATCTACAAACCACTAAATAAAGTGAATTGTAATAAAACAAAGTATGCCTATACCTATCTTTAAAACACCTTTCTTCCAGGGCTGCTGTACTTCATCCACTAAAGCCAAATTCTGGAACAGAATTCCATAAGAGAGTTTCTGTCATCCTTTCTGTGCTAGGAGATAAGTGGATTAATATGGAAGGAAATTCAGATGTGATCATGTCTACAAGTGGAAATAAGTACTCAAGAGCCAGCAATCAGCATCAAGCTATCTCTCACTTGAGCCCACCCTAGTCCATCCCTCTTAGCCCTTCAGAGTCAAAGGCACACTCCAAACAGAACCAACTCAGCCAAATAGCCACTACTGTCTTCACGAAAGCTTCAAGACTAATTTTCTTCCCCTGGGAAAGCCAGTCTTATATGCACAGTTTTTCAACTCCCATGAAGCTGCAGAAGAATGGGCCTTAGACCTGAAACACTTTTTATTAAGAAATGGGGACATAGTGGAGGTGATCAATATGGTGGAGGAATAGGACGAGAGCTCAATCTTCTCCTACAAATACATCAAAAATACATCTACATGTGGAACAATTCTTACAAGACACCCACTGAATGCTGGCAGAAGACCTCAGACTTCTGAAAGGACAAGAAGACCTCCATATAATCAGGATGAAATTTAAAAAAATAAAAGAGAGGAAGGAATCAGCATGGGGCCTGCACCCCTAGGAGGGGCATCAGAAGAGAGAGCAGCAACCAGTTTCCAGAAGGCAAAATAGACAGAGACCTGTACAGATGTTCAGTGCTGCAGATCTGCATTTCCCGGCCTGTGATGCTCCTCAGCTGGTACAGACAGGATCCAGGTGCTGAAGCTTGGGCTTCAGAGGTCAAATCTAGGGAGGGCACTGGGGTTACATGTGAGACAGCCTGAAGGGGCTGGAGTATGGTATTGCCCTAGCCAAGGGTGTCCCTGGAGGAAGCTTGGGACTGCCAGAGAGGCAAGGTGACATTGATCAGGAGGAGGAGTGGGACTGGCATAGGAGCGTCTTTGCCTATGCATATGCTCCTAGGCAGAAAGACACTGCCTATACTTGCTCCAGGGGCAAGTGCAAGCCACCCCTGCAATTGCAGGATCCAGAAACAGATGTGGGCTGCTACCTCCACTGAGAGAGCTCGGATTGGGCACAAATCATTGCCCTTGCCACTGCAGGGCCCAGGAGTAGGCATGAGCTGCCTCACCTACACATCTTTCAAGGAGATAATTGCCATCACACATTGAGGAACGAGGTGGAATCATCCATACTAAAACAAGCCCTCAAACCAAAAATATTAAACCTACAGAATCTACACATGGACACTCCTGCATAATAAATAGCCTTCCAAAACTACAGTACATAATTGTTTTTCCTAAACTGATAGAGTGAGAGAAATGTGAGTAAAATAAAAAAGCAGAATACTCCCAGTTAAAAGACCAAGAGAATTCCCCTGAAGGATAAAACAATGAAAACAACCTCTTCAGTCTAATAGACACTTAGTTCAAAAGGAGGTAATTAAAATATTGAAGGAATTAAGAAAGGCTATCAACACAAATGTAGGCTACTGCGAAAAAGAACTAGAAACTATCAGGATGAGCTGAGAAAAATTAGAAAATTTATTTACAAAGGCAAAAGATGAACTAAACGCAATTAATAGCAGAACGAATAACACAGAAGGATAAATAAGTGATTGCGAAAACAGAATAATGGAAATCACACAATTAGAACAGCAGATAGAAACCCAAAAGAAAGAAAATGAGAGCAATATAAGAGACCTATAGGATAGTATAAAGAATACCAGTATCACATAATAATCTGGATCCCAGAAGGTAAAGAAAGAGAAAAAGGGATTGAAAATGCATTTAAAGAAATTATGACTGGAAACGTACCAAATTTAAAGAAGTAAACATATCCAAGGACAGGAAGAACAGAGAGTCCCAAAAGGATACACCCAAAGAGACGTACATAAGGCATTTTATAATAAAAATGGCAAAAATTATACATAAAGAGAGGATTATAGTGGCAGCAGGATAAAAACAAAGTGTTAATTATAAGAGAACACAGGGCTCTCATAGCTCACATAAGGCTATCAGCTGGTTTCTCTACAAAAACACTTCAGGCCAGAAGAGAGTGGCAAGAAATATTTAAAGTCCTTAAAGGGAAAAACCTACAACATAGAATACTCTACCCAGCAAGATTATCATTTAGAATAGGAGAGATAAAGAATTTCTCAGATAAACAAAAACTATGAGAAGGCAGTAATACTAAAACTATCCAAAAGGAAATATTAAAAGGTCTTCTCTAAACAGAAAAGAAGTAAGAATCTATAAGAAAGAAAAAATATCACAATAGGAAAGTAGATCACTTAAGTAAGCCTGTGAACGTGTAATTTTTTTTAATTTTCTGAAAGCAATGATAACCACAATGAACAGCAAAAGAATGAATATGAAGATGTAAAACAAGACATCAAAATCATAAAATTTGAGAGAGAAGAGTAAGAAAATGTAGGGGTTTTTTCCTATAATGTGTTTGAGTCGATATGACTACAAGTGTTAAAAAAGTAGATATAGCAAGGGATTAACATACTTGAAAAACAAGGCAATTATAAATCAGAAACATACAAGTGGTTCACAAAAGCTGAAAGGAATAGAACATAAGCATAATACAAAAGAAATTTATCAACCTCAAAAGTAAAAATAAAAAGGGATAAAGAAGAAATATAAAATCAGTGGGAAAACAAGGATTAAAATGGCAATAAATAGATATCTATCAATAATCACCTTACATGTTAATAGAATAATGCTCCAATCAAAAGACATAGAGTAACATATTTGATAAATAACAAGAGCCTACAATATACTACCTACAAGAGACACACTTTAAGGCAAAAAACACACAGAGATTGAAAGTGAGAGGAGAGAAAAAGATATTTCATGTAAACAGGAATGACAAGAAAGCAGAGGTGACAATACTCATTTCAGACAAAATTAGATTTTAAAACAAAGCCTCTAAAGAAATATAAAGAAGGACACTATAGGAGTTCCCATTGTGGCTTAGTGGAAGGGAATCTGACTAGTATCCATGAGGATGCAGGTTCAAATCCTGGCCTCGCTCAGTGGGTTAAGGATCTGGCATTGTCGTGAGCTATGGTGTAGGTTGCTGATGCTGCTCAGATCCTCCATTGCTATGGCTATCGTGTAGGCTGGCAGCTACAGTTCCAATTCGACCCCCAGCCTGGCAATTTCCATATGCTGTGAATGTGGCCCTAAAAAAAGCCAAAAAAAATGACACTATATAATAAAAGGATCAATAGAAGGACAGGCTCTTATACCCATCAATATAAGAGCATCCAAATATATAAAACAAACTAACAGACATAAAGGGAGAAAGAACTTCATGAGAATACACAAGACAGTTACACCCCAATCACATCAATGGACATATCTTCCAGAAGGAAAACCAATAAGGTTACAGAGGTCCTAAATAATACAATAGAATGTTTAGACTTAATTGGTATCTACAGGACACTACATCAAGAAAAAAACACCCCAAAAAACAGAACACACATTCTTTTAAAGTTCACATGAAACATATAGGGCGCAAGTTCACATGGAATATTCTCTTTGATCGACCACATATTGAGGCACAAAACAAGCCTCCAAGAAACTTTAGAGTATACAAATTATTTCAAGTATCTTTTCTGACCACAACACCATAAAACTAGAAATCAACCACTGAAAAAGAGAAAAAAATTACATAGAGACTAAGTAACATGGTATTAAAAAAAGTGGGTCAATGAAATAAAAAAGTAAATTGAAAAAAAATCTTGAGAAAATGACAATGAAAACACTACCATATAAAATCTATGGGATAAATCAAAAGCAGTTCTTAAAGGGAAGTTCATAGTAAGACAAACCTTCCTCAAAAAAGCAAAAGGAAGAAAAAACAGGCCAGAGAGAAAGTAAATAAAATAGAGATTTAAAAACAATGAGAAACATCAATAACACCAAGAGCTGGCTCTTTTAAAAGGTAAACAAAATTGACAAACTCCTGGCCAGGCTCACCAAGAAGAGAGAGAAAGAACACAAATAAACAAAATAAGAAATATAAAAGGAGAAATATTAACTGATACTGGAGAAATACAAAAAAAAGAATACTATGACTAATTATATGCTAAAAAAATTCAATAGTCTAGAAGAAATGTACAGCTTTATAGAAATATACAGCACACCAAAACTGAATCAAGAAAAAAAATAGATAATGTGAACAGACCAATCACTAGAAGTGAAATAGAATCTGTAACTAAAAAAAAAAAAATTCTTCACAAACAAAAGTCCAGGACCAGATGGCTTCATGGGCAAATTCTACCAAACACACAAAAAAGAAATTTTACCCATCCTCTCAAACTCTTCCAAAAAACTGAAGAGGGCAGAACACTCCCAAAGATATTCTATGAAGTCACCATCACCCTGATACCAAAACCAGACAAAGATACAACCAAAAAAGAAAATTACAGGCTAATATCTTTCATAAATATAGATGCAAATTCTCAACAAAATATTAACAAACTGCATCCAAAAACACATTAAAAAGATAAAACATTATGACCAAGTGAGATTCGTTCCAGATTCACAAGCATGGTTCAACATATATGAATCATTGTGATACACATCAACAAAAGAAAAAACAAAAACCACATAACCATCTCAATAGATGTAGAAAAAACATTTGATAAAATGTTTATCCAGTTATGATAAAAAAAAATATCTTACCAAAGTGGGTACTCAGGGAACATATCTCAACATAATAAATGCTATTTATAATAAAACCATAGCCAGCGTAACGCTCAAGAGTGAAAAGCTGAAAGCTTTCCTGCTAAAAACCTGGAATAAGACAAGGATGCCCATTCTCATGTCTATTTAACATAGTATTGGAAGTCCTAGCAACAGCAACTAGACAAACAAAAGAAATAAAAGTTATTCAAATTGGAAGGGAAAATATAAAATAGTCATCATACACACATGACATGATACTGCATATAGAAGACCCTAAAGATACCACACAAAAAACTATTAGAACTGCTAAATGAATTCAGCCAGGTTGCAGGATATAAGATTAATACACAGAAATTAGTACAATTTCTTTACACTAACAATAAGATATCAGAAAGGGAATGTCAAAAAACAGTATCTTTTAAAATTATACCTAAAAACTCTAAAATACTTAGGAATAAACCTGACCAAGGAGGGGAAAGACATATATACTGAGAAGTATAAAATAATAATAAAGGAAATCAAACATTATTCAAAGAAATGGAAAGATATCTCATGTTTGTGGATTAATACTGTTAAAATGACCATACTACCCAAGGCAATCTAAAGATTTAATGCAATCCCTATCAAATTGCCCATGATATTTTTCATAGAACTAGAACAAATAATCCTAAAATTTACATGGAATGATAAATAATCCCAGAATTGCCAAAGCACTTTAGAGGAAAAAGAACAAAACAGGAGGAATAACTCTCTGAAATTTCAAACAACTACAAGTTTACAGTAATCAAAACAGCATGGTACTGGCACAAAAGCAGACATATGGATCAATGGAACAGAACAGAGGGTCCAGAAATAAACCCAGACGCCTACAGTCAATTAATTTTTGACAAAGGAGGCAAGAATATAAAATAGGAAAAAGACAATCTCTTCAGCAACTGCTGCTGGTAAATCTGGATAGCTGCATGTAAATAAATGAAACACACCCTCACATCATGCACAAAAATGAACTTAAGATGGCTTAAAGACTTAAACATATGACACCATAAAACTCCTAGAAGAGATCATTGGCAAAACATTCTCTGACATAAATTGTACCAATACTTTCTTAGGTCATTCTCCTAAGGCGATATAAAGAAAGGCAAAAATAAACAAATGAGACAATCAAATATACAAGCTTTTTTTTAATTTGAGACTTAATCAAATTTACAAGCACAACAAAGGAAACCATAAATCAAAAAGACAACCCATGGAATGGGATAAAATTCTTGTAAATAATGCTACCATCAAGGGCTTAACTATCAAAACAAACAGCTCATACAACTTAAAAAAATAACAAAACAAACAACACATGGAAAAATGGGCAGAAGACTTAAATAGACATTTCTCTATAGAAGACATACGATTGACGATAGGCACATGAAAAGATGCTCAACATTGCTAATTATTAGAGAACTGCAAATCAAAACTACAATGAGGTATCACCTCATACCTGTCAGAATGGCCATAATCAAAAAGTCTATAAAGAATAAGTGCTAGAGACGTGTGGAGGAAAGGAAACACTCCTGGAGTGTTGGTTCATGTAAACTGGTATAGCCACTACAGAAAATGGTATGGAGGTTCCTCGAAAAACTAAAAATAGGAGTTACAGCTGTTGCACAGCAGGTTAAGGATCTGGCACTGTCTTTGCAGTAGCTTGGGTGGCTACTTAGGTGCATGTTCAATCCCCGGCCCAGTGCATTTGGTTAAAGATCTGGCATTGCCACAGCTGTGCTGTAGGTCAGAGTTGTGGCTTGGATTTGACCCCTGGCCTGGGAACTTCTATATCCTGCCAGTGTAGCCAAAAATAAAAAATAAAAAAAATAGAATTACCCTATAACCCAGCAATTCCACACCTAGGCATATACTAGGACAAAACCATAATTCAAAAAGTTACATGCATTCCTATGGTCACAGCAGCACTATTCACAATAGCCAAGACATAGAAACAACCTAAACATCCATCAATGGATGAAGAAGATATGGTCTATAAATACAGTGGAATACTAGTCAGTCTTAAAAAAAAACAAAATAATGCCATTTGCAGCAACATGGACAGAACTAGAGATTGTCACGCTATATGAAAAAAAGTTAAAAAGAGGAAGACAAATACCATATGATATCAGTTACATGTGGAATCTAAAATGTAACTCAAGTGAACCTATCTACAAAACAAAAACAGACACACAAACATAGATAACAAATTTTTGGTTGCCAAGGGGAAGTTTGGGTAATGATGGATTGGGAGCTTTGGCTTAGTAGATGCAGACTATTATATATGGAAGGGATAAAATCACAAGGTCCTACTGTACAGCACAGGGAACTATATTCAGTAACCTGAGATAAACCATAATGGAGAAGAATATAAAAAAAAATGTGTGTGTATATGCGTGTGTGTGTTTGTGTAGCTGAATCACTTTGCTATACAGCACAAATTAACACAACATTGTAAATCAAGCATACTTCAGTTGAAGAAAAAGAACACAACTTAAGCTTGACTTATCACTTTGTGTAAGAATATCTTTCTGTTCCTAATTCAATGAGTGCTCTTTTGTTCTGTTTAAAATGTGTGCATTATATTGTACTGGACAATCCCACTGCTACATCTCTCTGATCTGGAAAGGGGACAGATTTCTTTCCACTATAGCAGAATAGGGGGTGGACATAGGCAAACTGCCATTTGAAAGACTTCTTAGTTATGAGGGTTAGATGCCCACTATTCTCTACATATGGAAAGTGTTGTTCCACCCACTGCTTGACCACCCTGATTTTCACTGGTGACTCTAATATCAAGATGAAATGGGCAGAAATGCTTGCATTTCTTTTTCTGGTTGTTGGCATAGTGATGATCTTTGCTATCCTCCATGTAGTTAGATTCCTCCCCCCTGACTGGTAGGCAGTGATTAGTACTCTGCTCAACATCTTCTAGACCTCTTGTATTTGTAATTCATCTCTTTCTCCCAGCATCCAGATATGCCCTCATATTTTCCCACTCCCTGCTGCTTCAGCCATACAAGATGCCAGGAAATTCATGGGATATAACACCACACATATCTGTATATTGTGTGCAGCGTAGTATTAGACTCAAGAATTGAATATAGAGGAATACATTGATTTGTCTGGTTGCAAAGGGTTGTGGATTCCAGTAAATCTGATTCTAGTTATTCTCTCCCACTGTGCATCAAAATCTACACACCCTGTGGTCCCACTGTGGTGCAATGGGATGAGCAGCATCTTGGGAGCACTGGGACAGGTTGGACCCCTGGCCTGGCACAGTGGGTTAAGGATCCTGTGTTGCCTCAGCTGTGGCTTTGTTCACCGCTGTGGCCCTGATCTGATTTCTGTCCCAGGAGCTCCATATGCTGTGGGGCAGCCAAAAAAAAAAAAAAAAAAAGAATCTAGACACCCATTGCACAATTCTATGAATGTGCATGTTGTTTTGATGTTTTTTTTTAAAAAAAAAAATAACAGATGGACAAAACACAGGTGCCCGGCCTTAACACTTTTATTCAGCATAGTATTAGAAGTCCTAGCCACAGAAATAAGACAAGAAAAAGAAATAAAACCAAACTGGAAAGGAAGAAATAAAATGGTCACTGTTTGCAGATACATAATCCTGTACAAAGAGAACCCTAATGACAGCACCAAAATACTTCTAGAACTCATCTCAGAATTTAGTAAAGTTGCAGGATACAAAGTTAATATACAGAAATCTGTTGCATTTCTATACACACTAACAACAAATGATGAGAAAGAGAAATTAAGAGAGCAATCCCATTTACAATAACATTAAAAAGAATAAAACACCCAGGAATAAATCTAAGGCGGTTAAAAAAACCTGTATTCAGAAATCTATGATGAAAGAAATTAAAGCTGACATAAATTAATGGAAAGATATACTATGTTCATGAATTGGAAGAACTAATATTGTAAAAATGACCATACCTCTCAAGGCAATCTACAGATTCAATGAGATCCCTACCAAAATGCCCATGGTATATTGCACAGAATTAGAACAAATAATTGTAAAATTCGTATAAAAACACAAAAGGCCCCAAATAGCCAAAACAATCTTGAGAAAGGAGAACAAATCTGGAGGTGTCACACTCCTTGACTTCAGATTACTACAATGCTACAGTCATCAAAACTATAATACTAGCACAAAAACAGATATATAGATCAATGGAACAGGATAGAGAGCCCAGAAATAACCCCAGGCTTATATGGTTGATTAATCAAAGGAGGCAAAAATATACAATGGGGAAAAGACAGCCTCTTCAATAAATGGTGCTGGCAAAACTGGACAGCTATATATGCAAAAGAATCAAACTGCACTACATTCTCACTCCATATAGAGAAATAAACTCAAAATAGATTAAAGATTTAAATATGAAACCTGAAACTATAAAATTTCTAGAAGAAAACAATGGTAGTAAAACCGTTGATCTCAGTCTTACCAATATTTTTTTTTTTGTATATGTCTCTTCAGGCAAGGGAAACAAAAGCAAAAATAAACAAGCTGGACTATGTCAGATTAAAAAGCTTTTTCACAGAGACAGAAACTATCACCAAAACAGAAACCTCACCTACTAAATGGGAGGAAATATTTGGAAATAATATATTTGTTAAGGAATTAGTATCCAAAATATACAAAGGACAAAGAGAAAGACAAATACTGTGTGATTTCACTTATATGTGGGATCTAAAAAACAAATGAACAAGCCAAAAAAAAAAAAAACAGAAATAGAGTAACAGATACAGAGAACAAATAGCTAGTTGCCAGAGGGAAGGAGAATGAAGGAAGGAAATAGGTGAAGGACATAAAGGAGTATATATTTCCAGTAATAAAATAAACGTCACACAAGTATGAAATGTACAGTGTGGGGAATATAGTCAATAATTAGGCAATACTTTTTATGAAAACATGATGACTTGACTTATAATGAAAAATTTAAAACATATAGAAATATCAAACCCAGAACTAACATAGTATTACAGGTCAGTTATAATTAAATAATAAACAAACTCATATAAAAAGAGATCGGATTGTGGTTACCAGAGGTGGAGGAAAGGAAACTGGATGAAGATAATCAAGAGGTACAAACTTCCAGTTATAAGATAAATAAGCACTAGGGATGTGATGTAAAACATGATAAACATAGTTAGCTTTGGTGTATATAATATATGAAAGTTGTTAAGAGTAAATCCTAAGAGGTGTCATCACAAGAAAAAAAATTCTTCCCTATTTCTTTAATTTTGTGTCTATATGAGCTGATGGATGTTCAGTAAACTTGTGATAATCAGTAAACCAAATCATTATGCTATATACCTTAAACAGAAACAGAGCTGTATGTCAATTATATCTTAAAAATTGGAAGAAAACATAAAATAATACCAAGGTGTTTTGTTTTTAGGAGTAATAAGATAAATCAGCTATACTACATTACGGGTATCCACCCTTTAACCAGAAAATACTGTTTTTTTTTAAAGCACTACAATTTTCATAAGCTTATAATGCAAGTTTGAGTAGAGAAGATAATGTGAATTTTAAGGGAAAAGTTGCATAGAAGGAAGTAAAATGCTTTAGTATATATGTTCTTGGAAAGTATACATATTCAAGGGATTAGAGAAAAGGAGGAGGCACAAAAAGGAGAAGTAAGACAGATGGGAGGAGAACTGGGACAATAAATGTAAGAAAGAACAGGCAAGGAGAGGGTTTCAAGAAGTGGGAGGAAGAAATGCAAAGTGTTGAAAGATGCCGATCAGGGCGGACAATAAAGAAAATACACGAACAGTGAAAGTAATGTCTCTGATGAGACCGGAGGAGAAGAATGTGAAACAGGTGGCAGAGTTGTCCTCAGACAACTCATAGGAGGGAAGAAGCCAAGGATGTCTGCAAAATCAGTCTGTGAAGGTGCCAGTGAGGCAGAAAGTTGGTAGAGAAGGTTGAATACTTCCTACTGGTAAATTTTGTTTTCTTCGTGGAATAAGAATAGAGCTTTTCATGAGCTAATGGCAGGGAGATGGGATTTTTTTCAAAGATTTTTTTCAAGGCAGCTTGAAAATCATGAAGCTTTGAAATCATTCCTACAGAAAATGGATTTCAGGGTCCTCAAACTATTCTAACTCACTCCATGATTTTTTTTTCTTGCACCAAGAAAACAGATTGATCTAGGGTTGATGTTTCACCAGTCAGATACCTCACAAGGATGGGGGGGTTGAAATGATAGCTCATGAATGTGTCCCCAGTCTTTTCAGAAAGAGGAAATAAGCATGTGCAAAGGTGTAAGTGGGAGGAGTCATGAAAGGAAAAGTCAGAAACAGCCTCATCCATGATGAGGCTAAAGAGGTAGGTACAAGCCAGACCAGTCAAGGCCATAGATGAATTTTGTGATAATCATGAAGATCGTAAGCAGAACGTGTCCTGGTCTGATTTGAATTTTTGAAAAGGTCATTCTGACAGCAGTATGAAGGGCGTGAGGGGGTGTCAAAATGAGTAGAATGTAGACTACTCGGGAGGCTGTTGTAATTGTTCCATACTAGAGGTGACTGTGACGAAGAAAAGGTGGTGACGGAGAGAAGAGTTGGTGCTCCAGAGATATACAGAAGCAAAATTGACAACCTTGTTAAGAAAGAGAACATCCTGTAGGTGACACCCATTTGATGGGGTGGGCGGGTTGGTGATGATTTCAACTGTAAATATAGATTCCACAGTCACATGTTAGCAAAGGACAAGTCACAAACTACAGTGTGAATGTTCCTCAACATTAAGAAGAAACAGAAGGTACAAGATGAGGAAAAATATCCCTGATTTTTGAAGTAGCTTTTGGAGCACTCTCTGAATCTGACAACAAACATTCACAGATTGTGTAGCTTGCTCTGCTTTGTCATTGAGTCCACAAACTGGTGAGCAAACCATTTGTTCTAGAAGGAATAAGCACCCAACCAAATCAGAGAGCTGAAAAACGGCTCTCAGTAATATTCTCATCAGAACTCATTCTGGCATCAAACTAAGTTCCCCAGACAAATTACCAAGTTTTACACATAAATTTTACTTCTGTTCCTCTCAGTCAAAGCTTTACTTTAACTTACTTTAAATTTCTTTCCTGTTTTCCTTCTCTCCCATAAAATGAGTGCCAGTACTTTCACCTCAAAGTGCCTTCTCTATTTTATTGTCTTATAACAAATTCTCCTCAGTCTCCAATAGCATATTTCGCACTGAGAATGAAGGCAGGAAAAAATAATTATATTTTTGGAGTTCCTGCTGTGGCACAGTGGTTTAAGGATCCAGCTTTGCTGCAGGTGTGGCGTGGGTTGCAGCTGCAGCTCAGATTTGATCCCTGGCCTGGGAACTTCATATACCACGGGTGAGGCAAAAGAAAAAAAAAATAGATTTTTAAGCTCTTTGTGAGAATTTTGTCTTTTTTTCTCCAAAATATCCCTAAAACCTATGATAGTGCCTGAGGTTTAATCAGTGTTTAGTAAATGCTTGTTGATTAAATAATAAATATATAAATGAATGAATAAATGAATATAGTGCAAATGTCATTTTCTTAGATCAGTCTTCTCTAATCGCCCAGAACAGGTCATATTCCTTTGAGTTAAAGACCTTTAAGAAATAGCAAGTGCAAGAAGGACACTCTGACCCTTTTTTTTCTTCCTAAAAGCAGAAAACAAGATTCCCATGTGAAAACACCCTCCCTCTACCAGAAAGAAGGAAAACATTCTTATCCCAGGGATTTTGGGGTGGAGAAATCTGTCCAAACAACCCTTGTTAAACTCACCCTTATCTTTCTAGTTATTTCTTCACCATTTGTTCCCCTAGCCCAAACCCCCTTGTTTTATCAATTCTTCACACATTACTTTGTCTACAAGCTATAAAAGCTTCCTGCTCTGGCCACTGATGTGGGTCTTCATTCTCTCGTGAAGGCTCCTATATACACATAAAAAGTTAATAAAATTCATACTCTTTTCTCCTGTTAATCTGTTTTATGTCAGTTTAATTCTTAGGCCTGGCCAGAGACCTAAAGAGGGTAGAGGAGCATTTTTCCTCCCCTACACTCCTACTGATCACTCTTTTAAGCCCTCATTCTTCTCCTTCACAGCACTATTCACAATTATAATTGAGCAATTAACTGGGTTATTTAACTTATATTTCCTAGCTTATTCTAAGCTCCACAACAGCAAGGATCATGCAGTCTTATTCACTGCCATCTCCCTGCCCAGCACACAGATATACGACAGTGACTATTGGCTACCAGATGAAAAAACAATAAATAAAATAATCAAAAGGTATAAAGACTATTACGTAAGGGAAGGAATTTGTAGCTTCAGATGCATCCCGATTTTGTATTTAAAAGAATGGAGGTCCAGAGAAGTTAAGTGACTTGCTCAGTGTTTCATAGCTAATAAATTTTAAGTCAGGGCTGTATTTCATTCTCAGTCCTCTCCAACTCTGTAGTCTGTGCTTTGAAATGGAAACACTATGCCATGCTGCACCATTTAAGCAATGATATATTCATTTAAAGCACCAGAGATCACACTTTAGTAAGAGAAAGAGTTTGTAGTATGAGATGAATCAATCAGCCATATGGAAGGAAGAAAAAAAGAACAGGCTGAAAGCTTCCTTTCACTTTGTACAATATGAATTGTCACAGGAATCAAATTTGGCACATACTATAAAGCAGAGGGGGAAAAGTTATCCCACACTGGATGTAAAATGTGACTTGCATTTTGTCTGAGTTTTTGAAATCCTGAAGAGGATACCAAAAGACTTGTGGAGTTGAGGGCATAATGTTTTGATGATAGACTTTTTATGCACTTATACCCCGGCATCAAGATGAAGACCTGAAAAATTAAAGCTGACCTCAGACATAATGAATACATTAAATGATGAAGCGGCTGCTCAGGGTCAAGCAGCCTCCTTGAAGCAGAGTGGATGTTTCTCAGGACTTCCAACCTCCAGACAGAGGCAGGCGCAAGGAAATGGCCTATGTGGCCATAAAACATTTACATCTGTTCTTCTTCTGTCCCTTTTCTTTGAGGTTGTTTCCCTTGCCTTTAGTAACATCCCAGGTTCACAACCAGATTCATATGCCTGCTAATTAGAACAGAGGTCTAACAGCAGCGACCAAGTCTCCACCTGAGACTGGCACCTGATTCTAACAATATCAAGTAGATTATGGAGTTTATGGACCATTAATTATTAAATCCGTCTAAGCTGCCACTTTCAGGTCCCGTGGACTGTCACTTTCCAGGTGGCTCTGCACTTAGCCTTTCACTCTAGAATCTCAAGTTCTGACCTTCTAATACGCTCTTAAGGCATTTTAGGGATCACCAAGTAAAACATGCAGCACATGAATTAATCGTCTTGAAAACATCTGTCTTAAATACTCATCTAGCCTGTGTTGCAAGCCTGTAACGGGGAATCACTGCCTCAGGAGGCAGCCTCATTCCACTGTTAGACAAATCAAATCATCAGAAAAATCTTCCATCATTCAACCAAAATTGGCTCCCCTGTATCTTCCACTCCTGTGGCTTTCTCTGCTCTCCAGAATGTCCTACATCTTTTATCTACATTGCATGTCATGTTGTATAAAACATGGCATATTAAAACATGCTCTGGAGTCTTACAAACCTGGACTCAAATGCTAATTCTGGAACTTAGAAATCGCTTATCCTACTTCAAAGTCAACTTCTTTACCTGCCCAATGGAGATAACACCTCATGGTGTTGCTGTGAGAATTAAATGAGTTAAATACTGGCCAGAGCCAAGGGGTGGAGGCCCCAGTGTGAAAAGCAGGAACTCTGGAACAAGCCTGCTTCGTTTGAAACTTGGCTCCATCGCTTAGTAGCTATGTGGCCTTGGGCAAGTTAATCACTTCAATCAGTCCAGAAATAAATCCACCTACCTGTGGTCAATTAATCTTCAACAAAGGAGGCAAGAACATACAACAGGGAAAAGACAGTCTCTTCAACAAATGGTGTTGGAAAAATTGATAGCTGCATGCAAATCAATGAAGTTAGAATACCCTCACACCACACACAAATATAGACTCAAAGTGGTTTAAAGACTTAAATATAAGGCAAGATATCATAAAACTCCCAAGCTCTTTAGTCTCATTTTTCTCATCAACATAATAACTCTCAAGAAAATCGTGTTACATATCTCCAAGCTCCTTCTATCTAGGAACAATACTGTCTACTAGGACCTCAGATTCTTCCCCTGGATCCTAAGTATTTGGTCCAGAGATACCAGGCAAGCAAAATGGCATACAGGCTCTTAGCCACCATGATCTAGAGCTGTCACCTATCTCTTCCTCTCACATCCCACTGGTTAGAGCTAGTCATATGACACATCTGGACATAAAAGCCCTGGACAATGAAGGCTAGTGGTTTTCCAGAAAGAAAGGAAGTAGGTTTGATATACTAATATCTCTGCCACAAGATCTAAAAAGAGTGTCTAACAAATACAGCTTCTTAAGTGTGGGCTGTCACTATTACCATACTATGTGATAATAGCAATTAGAGCAATTATGATGATAACAGTCCTTAATACTTAAAAAGTGATCACACTTGCTAGGTAAAGCATCCTTCACATATTGCGGTTCAAAGTCTTTCCCTGATCCTTAGACTTTATAATGTCACCATCATTCTGGATCCTGGGCAATGCAGAATATATACTCCTCAGCTCAGGGGGTGCACACAATACAAACACGTATCAACTGGCTCCACTTTGCATATCTTGATTTTTTTATATCCCATGTTCTCCCTGAATCTGTCCTGTGTTTACTTTAATTCAGATTTAGCTTCAGGACGTGCCATTGATCAGGGCATGTAAATTTTGATCCAGGGGTAAGACAAGAAAGTCTCAGTAGATCTAAACCTACATTTTTAAGAATAGAATAAAAAAAGAGAGTTGCTGATAGGTTGAAATGAGCTTATATATGTAAAGCATTTAGAACACTAACTTTAAAATTGGAGACAACCTTAAAAAGGAGGATAATTCTCACACAAACTGCAACATGGGTGAACCTTGAAAACATTATGCCCCATGAAATCAGCCAGTCACAAAAAGACAGATATTTGATTCCACTTATATGATGTACTAGAGTAGTCAGATAATAGAGACACAAAGTAGAAGAGGGGTTGCCAGGGTCCAGGGGGTGGGAGACTGGAGAGTTGGTGTTTAATGGCTACAAAGTTTCAGTTTGGGAAGATGAAAAAGTCCTAGGGATGGACAGTGGGGTGGTACTTCATGTTACGCGTTTTTATCACAATGAAAAAATTAAAAATTATCTCACACTGTAGGGACGCAGCTATTATTTTATGAGATATGTCTTTCATATATATAATATGCACTTAGTCATGAAGTAAATGTATTGCTTATTGTGGGTCAAGATTTAAAAAAAAACAGCTGTCTCAGAGGACAATTAATAAGAGAACAGAGCATATACACTATTTTCCTTAAGCAGAGATTCTCAGAAAAGATTCTTAATAATTGCTGCTTTTGAGGCCCCCAGAAGTCGTCACAACAATGTACATAAACACCCAGTGATTGTGAGCTGGCCTCCACATACCCACATCACCCTCCACATATCAAAACTACTCCATACTCTTAACATCCCTCCCTTTTCTCCTGCTCACTTCATCCCATCCTTCAAGGACCAACTGGACACCTTTCTTCTGAGAGCCCTCCTTGACTCCACCCCTGACCTTGATTAGAGAAAAACATACTTCTCTAGCAATAGCATTTATTATCCTTTTTTGCAATGCTTTTTAATTTTCTGTCTCCCTCACTCACTTATAAACTCTAAGAAGAAAGTGGTTACCTTGCTCACTGCTAACTCTCTAGGATTTAGCACCATGTCTAGTATACAATTAAGTGTTTAGTAATTATCAATGAATGGTGACTGAATATAGAGTTACTTCATTAACAAGCTCAGATTAAAAATATATAACCTGTACTGTTGATAGCCTAGATAAATACTGATTTCATTTTTATCCTTATGTCTTTTCAGTTAACTATGGTCTACTCTTAAGAGATGAAGTGATAACATAGATATTTATTTCCTAATCACTTATATGGCCCCTCTTCCAATATGACAGAGAGGAGCTTAGACTTAAAGGAATGTGTGCAATAAGACCATTAAAGCAAAGAGAATGTTATTTTAAAGAAATGAAATGCAAGAATGATTCTGAGGGCTTATCACGTGGTGAAATTGAGTTTCACTTTAGCTCTGTGTTTCATGGCAACCACAGATGTCTAAAATCCACAGATGTACCTAAAGCCCCCTAAAACCGCTAGTTACTCCTTTTGAAGTTGTTGTTTACATGAATGCATCTTTAAAAGGAGGCAACTTTCCAGACTGCAAGCACTTGTTGTGAAGCCCTGTCGCATTACTATTACCTTCTCACTGTATCTTCCTACTCTCTATTCTTGCCTCTAAATCTATCAAAAGTGAGAGATAAACTATGCTGTGCTTCCATTCACCTGCTGTCAGAGCTCCAGAGATGGTGCCAATCTGAAGGAGACTGGAAGCAGATAGGCGAAGGGCTGATCTTTGCATTTCGTTTTTCCCATGTTGAACTCTCCAGCGAGGTGTGTGTGTGTGTGTGTGTGTGTGTGTGTGTGTGTGTGTGTGTGTGTGTGTAATAGTTTACTATAATGTTTAGTCTACTGATTACTTTTACTGGATACTCTATACTCTAAGGGATCCCCAGAAAATAAACATAAACTTTGGATCATTATTCATTTTCACTGTTGAATAAACCTCTCATGGTTATTTGAAGTGCAATTTGGTTTTCTGATGCCATTCTCCACATCACATTTAGAATCTTCTGCTAACACAGGAAGTTAATTTGCTTTTCCTTCACTCAAGATATTGATGAATATTTATGAGAATGAGTTCTCAGACCACCCCTACAGGATATCATCAATAAACAGCTTACTATTGACAAAAGTGCCATTGAAACAAAACTCAGAATATATGTCCCTCCAGGAAATTCTGACTTTGATGATATAAAGTAAAAACCAGAAACTAATAGTAGCTTTTACAATTAACAAAGTCATTATCACATACTCCTAGGGGGCCCCAGGACCCCCAGACCCTTAGGATCAAGTGAAATTACCCCAACATTAAAGTTCTTGTTTTATCCAGCCTTGCACGTCCGTACACCAGTCTTGAAAGGATACCAAAATTAGATGTAAATATTTATTTACTACATAAATTTTCAGGTACTATGCCCCCCAAATATATTTTAAAAAATGAGCATTTCTCAGAATCTGTAGAAGCACTATTTAGCTAGAAAAATGGCAATGGAGTTCAAACAAGAAATCATTAGATTTGAACACAGAAATAAGAGAACTGAACACAAATAACATCATATCCATGGAGGTAAGTGGTCGGTGATATTTTGATACCCAAAAGGCAACACACAGACAAGATGGCAAGTTCCAGGATTCTGGGACTGGGTGATCAGAGCTGTGTCCCCAAGAGAGCTAGAGGTGGGGCAGGGCTACTCCAGAGCGGTGGGACTGAAATGGGGGCAAGGGACTTTTGCATTCCTGCTTTCTTTGCCTGGAATGTTTTTCCCTGAAACCATTACATGACTCTTTTATATTCTTTCATTGTCAGATCAAATGATACTTTCTCAGAAAAGCCTTCTCTGGCCACCCTCCTTTATATATTCTCAGAACCCCAGACTGTTTGGTTTTCACTGCCATTTTTTTTTTTTTTTTTTTTTGGCTGCATCCATGGCATGCAGAAGTTCCCAGGACAGGGACAGAACCAGAGCCACAGCAGCGACCCAAGCTGCTGAATGACAATGCTGCATCCTTAACCTTCTGAGGCACAAGGAAATTTCCTCACTGCCATTTTTAAAATAGTTCTTATACATTTAAATTATCTTAATTTGCATTCTGCTTGCATTTATTTATCTTTCCTAGGTAGAATGAAAGCTTCATAAAACCAGGGGCCTTTTCTATGTTCCCCACAGCCCAGAATATGATCATAGATGAATAAGGAGTTCAGTGAGTACTTGTGACATGAATGAATGATGAATGAATGAATGATGAAATGCATTCATACTTGCCCTGTACAGACTTTGGCATGCCATACTATGTACATAACCTGCTGCCTCTCAGATCTGCCTTATTACACATCTTTTCCCCCAGTAGGAAATGGTGCAATGCATCCATCCCTTTCTAAAAGATGCAGGATCCCTTGTCATTAAGGATACCCTATTGCTGACAAAGCCTTATTTAATCCTCATAATGCTCTGTGAGAGTGGTATTACGACCCCATCTCAGAAAAGTCACAATAGACTGAGAATCCGACTCCAAATCCCTTGCTCTTTCCTTCAAATGAAATTCTGAGCCTCTCAGTAACTGTGGTGCTGAAATAAAAGAGACATCAGTGCTGGTTGTTCACTAATCTCCTTTTTGCTTTGTTTTTCTTTTGCCTGGTTTTCATGTTTGTGAGGGGGAGGGGAGGGTGTGTGTGTGTGTGTGTGTGTGTGTGTGTGAGAGAGAGAGAGAGAGAGAGAGAGAGAGAGAGAGAGAGAGAGAGGGAGAGAGAGAGAGAGAAAGAGAGAATAGATTCTGTGTCAGGCTCCAACATTCACTACATCCTTTGAAAATAATCAGCTAATATATTTCAACTCCTGATTTCTTATGCTGGGTCAGGACACTATATCTAAAAGAACAATGACTTTGAAGACAGAAAGTATAAATTTTAACTTATATCAGTCTGTATTAACAGCATATATTAACTCTGTGGCTTTAGGTAAATTATTTACCCTTTCTAAATCTCAGTGTTCCTATCTCTAAAAGGAGAAGAATAATATCATTTACCTCATACAGTCATTATGACTCATAGTCATTATGAGGCATAAATAACAGTTTGTATCGAAAAATCCTAACTGTGTTGGGCCCCTATAAGATCTCTGTAAAAGTTTCCCCCTCCTTTATTTAGGTTTTATTTTGCCTTTTTATTATTCTAAACATAGTACATATAAGGATTAGCCTATTGCTTAGGCATTTCTATATTTACTCAGATTATAAAGATTTTGTTTTCACCAACCACTTCTTTGTACCTTATAAACAAAGTGTAGGCTACGATTGGCATTAGATATCTATTTTTTCATTTTTTAATCCTTTGACTAGTCCTCCTGATAATCCATAAGTATGGAAGTGGAATCTGTCTGTGGTTGTTATTTTTTTTTCTAGTGCTAATTCTAACAGAACTTAAAAAAGAATGATAGAGAGTTCCCGTCGTGGCGCAGTGGTTAACGAATCCGACTAGGAACCATGAGGTTGCGGGTTCGATCCCTGCCCTTGCTCAGTGGGTTAACGATCCAGCGTTGCCGTGAGCTGTGGTGTGGGTTGCAGACGCGGCTTGGATCCTGCGTTGCTGTGGCTGCGGCGCAGGCCAGTGGCCACAGCTCCGATTAGACCCCTAGCCTGGGAACCTCCACATGCCGTGGGTGCGGCCATAAAATGACAAAAGGCAAAAAAAAAAAAAAAAAAAAAAGAATGATAGAGCCTTAAAATTGAGAAACTTAAGAGGTCATTAGTGCCAAAAGCCAGCTGAATAAAATTTGCTAGGGGAGCTCGGTAAAAATACAGATATCAGAACTCAGCCCCAAAAATTCTGATTTAGTAGGTATGGAAAAATACCCAGAAATTAGTATTTTTATGAAGCTCCCCACAGGATTCTGATACACAGCCAAGTTTGAGAAGCAATGAAATATAGACTAGCAGTTTTGAAAGGCTGTTAAATCAGTGGAAGCCTTTTGTCACTTCTTTACTTGGAACTTGAATATGTAAAACTAATAAAAGCAGACCTGTTAATTAAAGGGGAAGATGAAAATCTTAGCCGCTCTCCCTCCTCCATGACTCGTGAAGACCACCAAGGAGCTCCAATGAGAAGCACAGTTTGGAAACTACTGATTTGAGCCAAGTCTTCCAAAATATTACTGATACATGGTCATTCAGCTGCAGTTTGAATGGTCCCAGTGATGCATCTTCCTTTTATAAAGTCTTTACAATTGAGATGTACAGTTATTTCTTATTTGCTAGTAATATATTGCTCCCCCAGACTTCTGCGGACTTGTGTACTGACATAATTCAGTGGCTCAATTGAGCATAAAACTAAAAAAATCTCCCCGGAGTGAACACAATACTTGGTCTTTCCTCTTATCCCTATCTCCTGGTGTTCCAAATCACCTTCTTTTCTGTCTCTTTAATTCTTATTGAACTCTCCCATCTTTTTCCCCCCGAGGCAAAGAAATAGCACATGGGAAGGTCAAAATATTTTAAAATTTTCATTTTAAGTTCTAAAATGGGGAATCTCTCTCTCTGACAAGGAGGGAAAAAAGGTAAACTAGCTTATTTATGTCATCTTTTGATATAGTTTGGATATGTCAGAAGGATTTTTAAATTTCTGCTTATTTTACAGCATACACTCACAAAAATATTTTTTGACTAGTAATTCTAGACCCAGCCTTATGCGAGCACTGGATAATAAAGCTAAGTCTGATTCAGCTTCTGTTCTCAATGTACTCACAAAATAAAAGATGAGACAAATACATAAATGGTTAAATAATGACATAAGTACCAAAAAGACACTCTAGGAGTTAAAAAAGGAAAGTTTGTGACAAGATACAGTGGGTGGAGCTATTTGAATTAGGCCAAGAAGTTAATAAAAGAACCAGAAGAAAGAGAAGAGGGAAGGGAGAGAAAGAATAGATCAGTAAAACTATAAGAAAGCATTTTTCTCAGCATTAAAAAATAAAGAAATGAAATGCTTAGAATTTTTACCAAAACAGTTGTGAGGAAAACAGGATCAATGAGAAATCTCTGTGAGTCCTAACTGTAAATTCTAAATAAATCTGAGTTCTGAAAGAGAAACAATGTGATTTCATCTGCATCATGACTCAGGAGAAATGTAATACATTAAGGTCTAACAGGATTTGTCCTTTTGCCTTATCTGGGGCTGCACCCGCGGCATATGGAGGTTCCCAGGCTAGGGGTCTAACAGGGGCTGCAGCTCCCGGCCTTCGCCACAGCAACGCGGGATCCGAGCCGTGTCTGCAACCTACACCACAGCTCACAGCAATGCCCTATCCTTAACCCACTGAGCAAGGCCAGGGATCGAACCCGCAACCTCATGATTCTTAGTCGGATTCGTTAACCACTGAGCCACGACAGGAACTCCAGATCAGCATATTTATGAGTTGTCAAATCAGCCTCACTGCCTCCTCGTCCCCCAACCCCCTTCTACTTTGCAGAGCATCTGGGAACTACATTTCCCAGCATACCCTCCCCATTTAGAGCCAGAATGCAGGCGGCTAATGAGAAGCCTTCAAGCAGGAACTGAGATGTTGAAGAAAAGCAGAAGCAATCTTTTCTCAGAGAAAGCTGACAGAAGGTTTAAAACAGCTTTACAGGGAATCTTAAGACTCTTTCAGGACAGTGCTACAGACTGAGAGTTGGAGGGAGCTCTGGGGTCTAGTGTCTTCCAGGGTGAGGTATTGTTGTTTTGTTTTGTTCTGTTTTTCTGCTTTTTAGGGCATATGGAAGTTCCCAGGCTATGGGTTGAATAGCAGCTACAGCCACTGGCCTACACCACAGCCACAGCAAAGCCAGATCCAAGCCATGTCTGCGACCTACACACCACAGCTCACAACAACGCCAGATCCTTAACCCACTGAGCAAGGCCAGGGATCAAACTCACATCCTCACTAGTTGGGTTCATTACTGCTGAGCCCTAAGGGGAACTCCAGCCAGGGTGAGCTCTTGAAACCAGAAGCTTCCATGATACAAGCAGAAACAATCTTGAGAGCGCTTTCCTGAGCTTTGCCATAGTTCAGTAAGAGTCTAATTCCCTATATTAAAACCTTTACACTTAGGGATATTCCTGTCGTGGCTCAGCAGGAACAAATCTGACTAGTATCCATGAGGAGACAGGTTCGATCCCTGGCCTCGCTCAGTGGGTTACGGATCTGATGTTACCATGAGCTGTGGTGTAGGTCACAGATCTGGCTCAGATCCTGCGTTGCTGTGGCTGTGGTGTAGGCTAGCAGCTACAGCTCTGATTGGACCCCTAGCCTGGGAATTTCCATATGCCATGGGTGCAACCCAAAAAAACAAATAAACAAAAACCTTTATGCTTAGGATGCACAGACCTAGACCGGCTTCTTTTTCCTGTCAGAACCTTATGCAATCAGTTTTAGAAAATTCTTTGTTACTTGCTCATCTCATCTATTTTGTCATAAATAACACTGAGGTGATGACAACTGTTCTAGTTACTGGAATTAGAGATATTGATAGGGGATGGTGGGTAAGAGTGTATAGTCTTTGTACAAGGTTCCCAGGTTCCTAACCCAGCTCAGCAGCTTTCTGGCTGTGTCATTTGGGGAAGATACTTAAACCTACTGAGCTTCATTTTCTTCACCTGTGAAATGGGGATAGTACTCATAAGAGAGTTACCTGAGAATTAAATGTTTATATGGGGACGTTTTCATACACATCTTTGGCACAAAGTAAACTTTCATTAAGTGTCTATCGATACTTTTATTTATTCTTTAAAATTTCTCATATCCCTTGAGAGTTCCCACCTGGTAAGTAGTGACACAGGGCCCCACCACGACCAATGTTTAGTCAGGTCCTTTGAGGCCTCTTCCCAATTAGGCCCCAGCCTTGGCCTACTGAGCATGCTATTAGAAAAGAATTCTGCTAAGCCAGTTTAAACAAGAATCCCTCACCGTTGACATCCAATCCTGTTCCTCATCCTCCACCCATGTTATCTAATCAAGCTGTCCTTTCCCTGAAACCTTGATACCTAATCAAATTCCTCTCTGTAAACTTCTACCCACTCCCTCATTCTGTCCATTGGCTATGAATCCCGATTTATCCCTGCTGCGTTTCATGCTGAGTTCAGTCTCTCTCCCTTATTGTAACCATCTTAAATGAGGTCTGCCATTTGTTACCAATGTCCAGTGTTTTTTTCTGTTGCTTTGTTTATTCTTTAACTGTAGCAAGGATAAAAAAATAAAAATCTAATTTTGGTTAATCCAAAATTTACTACACTTAATAATTTAAACATTCTTTTTAGATTTGGACTATTTGTTGCTTCTTTCCTATGTTCCTGTTTAAAACTGCACCTGGATATGCAAGAGGGCCTTACTTGACCTTGTGCTAGGCTCTGCGTATGTACCACCTCAAGTCGACTTGGCTAACTCTATCCTGTCCTCTCCTGTTGGACTCCTCTCTTTGACTGATGAAATCGGGGTCTATTATCTCTCAGCCTAACCAGGATGCGGTAGTTCCTCTATGCTAAGCTTTTGCTGAGCTCTCAATGATGCTGAAGACTGCTCTGAGTCTCCATGATACTCCATCCGGCACCTGGGTCGGCTGCTCCTCCCCTCCCCAGCCCTGCACCACCAAAGCCTCTCTGTCATGACCTCTGGCTTCCTCTGTGACCTCATGGCATTCTTACTGGTGTGCAAAGCTGTGTCCATGCCACACAAGGACCGCAGAGAAGTTCTAAAGTACAGATTAGGTCCTCTACGTGGTGGACCATGATTCCACATTGGCAGGGACTTATTCTTCATAGCGATCTCTTCAGCTAACTCATGGGGAGTGAGGCAAGAGTCCTCCCCCATCTAGGCTTTAAAAGCTGACAAACAAGGTCTGTGGACCTGTAGATTTCATCCAGTATCTCTCCAACTTTACTCTCATCTTCCTTCAGTTATCTCTAACCATAAACCTCACAGGATCAAAGAGTCAGAGTTCCCTTTTAATTTCTCCATGTCATACCCTAAGGTAACTTCCTATCACTCTGGAAGAAACTCTGTGGTGTGACATCAAGCCTAGTGCTGTATGATTTAAATGCGAGGCAAAGGACTTAATTTTTCTTTCTTTTTTAAAACTATCCAATTAACTTGCTGTAGGAGTCTACCAACTCTTTATTTCCCTAAAAATTCATTTTATAATAATCCTAATTTCCAATTCAAGACCCTCAAACACACAAACAAACAAAAAGCAAAAGCAGTCACAAAATACTCCAGTAACAGATCTACTGAGACTTAACAGAAAGATTGGTAAAGACAGTAAATAGAAGATATACTACAAACATCAGTAACTTTTTCTATTCTAGTAAAACTGCTTTAAAATGGAATGGGACAAAATAATGCATTTAGAACAGTAACAAAAACTACTAAATATCAAGACATGAGTTTAACAAAAAATTCAAGATTTATGTGCAGAATATCATATAAAACCTTCTTATCAAAAGGCACAAAACCTGGGTTAAGGATCCAGCGTTGCCGTGAGCTGTGGTGTAGGTTGCAGATGTGGCTCGGATCCCGTGTTGCTGTGGCTGTGGCCAAGGCCAGCAGCTACAGCTCCTGTTAGACCCCTAGCCTGGGAATCTCCATATGCCGTGGGTGCGGCTCTAGATAAAAAGGCAAAAAGCCAAAAAAAAAAAAAAAAAGGCACAAAACCAAGCACAAAAAATGAAAAGATATAATCAATCATAGATGAGGAAACATCACTAAAATGTGAATTTCCTCCAAATTAATATATACTTTTAATTCCAATACCAAAGTTTCTTTGGGGTTTTTTAGGAGATACAGGGAATGTGAAATTATCTTAATGTGGCAGAATTATAGTAACTTGTAAAGAAACAGTGTAAAGAAAGAGGATTTATCTGCCTGATATTAAAAATTATTATAAATTCTGTGTAATTCAATAGTATCATCATAGGAAAAAAACAATCAATGGAATAAAACAGTCTAGAAATATATCACAGCATATGGCAAGATCCACTATTTGACAAAGGTGATTTTAAATTAATCACCAGAAGTATAGTTTATTTAATGAATAATGTTGGCACAAGTGGATATCCATCTGGCAAAAAAATAAAACTGAACTGGCACTTCACACTGGAAAGATAAAAAAATAATTCCAGATGGATTAAGAGCTTAAATATAACACAAAGTACATAGGGAAAAACATATATGTAGATATAACTTTGGTCTGTGAAAACTTCTTAACCAAAATTGAAGATCCAAAATTTCTAAGAAATAAGACAGATGTATTTGACCAAGAAAAAAATTTAACACTTTTGTATAGAAAATGATACCCTAAAAAATGTTAAAGAAAAAAAAAACAGATTAGGAGAAATATTTGCAACATAATGGACAGAAAAAATTGCTATTTATAGTAAGTAAAGAACGCCTTACAAATGGATAAGAAAAATCAAACTACCAAACAGGGAAATGGTCAAGGGATACAAGTAGTAAAATAACTGAAAAGCAAGTTTAAACGTGATGGGTATCTGGTCAGTGGATATGTAACCTCCTTAGTAGTCAGTAGCTTTGTTAGCTCATTGAGATATTTTTGGTCATTGTCAGACTGACAAAATTAAATTTTAAAAGAGAAATAGTCTCTGGTAAGGATGAAGGTAGAATAAAATATAGAAAACAGAAATCACTTTGGCTTCTGGTAAAACAACTCCTCAATATATATTAAAAATAAAAATACAAAAAATCTGTGTAGCAGTCAGCGTTCTCAGCTATAAGAGAAATGGGCCCTGGGTAATTTAAATAGGAAAGAAATTTACTGGAAGATTAACCATTGACAGAATGCACAGGGAAATTGGGAAATGAGACAAATAAAACAGACAAGGATCATTGAAAGCTGAAAACTGGGCCCACGGCTAAAGGCAAGGCCAGGAACAGCCTGCCTAGCGCCTCTGTTTCTACATGTGGTTGCTGGTCACTGCTCTTGATACACAACTCAACTGCCAAGAAAAGAAAGACTTTAAACTCTCACTTTTAAAATTCGATTTTTTTTTCCTAACCTAAGAAGGTAGTTAAAACAATGTCTCTTTAGGTGAAAACATTCATTAAAAAGTTTTAAATTCCTCCAGTTTTGGTTCAATTTCATTTTGTCAGTAAAAATTCAGAAAAAAATAAATGCAACCACTTGATTAAATATTAATATGCACATATTAATATATACATATATAAATGATATTCATTCATCCATTTTTAATCATTTTTGGGTAGTGGAATATTTTGAATATTTAAACACATTTTCATCAGTATATTTTATAATTAGGAATATAAGCTTTATTAAAAACATCATTATTTGATTAAAAGTAGACTGCATCATTAGCTTATTTTGATAAAAGAATTATATTACTTTAGATCCTTGACCACTGTAAACAGTGGATTACTTTTTCCATAACTGGAGGGAATCATTTCCAGATTTGGTTCTGGAAATACAGGCAGGATCTTGGATTGGATTTTCTGTAAATTCCAAAGTGTTCCCATTTTGGTTTTAAGAAGGTTGCAGCGGCTTCAAATATCTTAGGCCACACGACTATCCTCAAAGGTAGACAGAGTCAGGCATTGCCTCTGACTTCTCGCAGACAGCTCTCAACAGCTTTCTTTTTATATCTCATTTTCTGAATCATGCCTGACTGTCCTGAAATTAAGTCAGGGATCTCGTCATGATATTAGAACAAAGCCATGGTTCTGTTAGCCGGGAAAAGGGTAGAAGGAGCTGGTGGCTTTGAAGAAGCAATCTAAAGAAATCTACATTGTCTACTATTCCCATCGTGTTAGTTTCCATGTGAGGAAAGAGAGAATTTATAAATAGTTCTGCATTACTGTGTCCATTTTCATAATAAATATAATTAGGAATTCAAGATGTTAACTGATCATCCAGGAAATAAATCTGGCATTTTCATGAGAGTGTTCCTTATTTTGCTCTTCTTTGATCCTTAAGTATAGCAACAACAATTTTTCTTTCCAATTCATTTCCTTGGATTTTGCCATGAAGCAATGAAATCTGTGGTAGAAACCAGATTTAACAAGTTTAGAAAACTGATAGATTCATAATCCAATGATAGAATTTTTTCTAAATTACTGAGAATAAGCTATAAAGAAATTAGAATTTAATTTATACCTTATGATATTTTCTATAATCTTTTGGACACTGACTGCTAATACATTTCAAAACATGAAAGTATAAACTTTTTCTCAAAATATCCAAATATGATTTTTCTATAGACACTTGCTTTGTAGTTTTGCAAAAAATCTGGCATTGAGAAGGAAACAGTAAATACCAGATACCGTTTAAGAAAAATTGAAAGATGAGAGTCAAAGAACATCACGTGGCAATGATTATAATGTCTTCTTTCTTTGCTTTTGAAGAACGTCCTAGCTAAATGGCTGGTTGAGAGTACAGGAGAAGGAAATGGAGGCCTTAGTGAAAGAGGAAAGTGAATTATAAAATTCTTATCTCAGGAACCAAAATCAAGCAAGTTGAGGAAAGTGACTTCTAATCTCTGTGCACGTTTCCACGATCCAGAAAGTTTTGTTTTACCCTACATTAAGAGAAATTGGTGAGTTTTAAGGCAACATTCTCATCAGAGTCTAACAAGATTGGATTTGGAATAGGTAAGTAACAACAGAGAATGAAAAAGGTAGCTAATTGTACCTAGATGTTTGTTTTCTTCAAAATCTTCAGTTCCTTGTATAACCTTTTAAAGATAGCACTTAGGAATCCTGGTTAATGTTTTGCTGTTTTAATAAAGAGTTCTATTTTTGTATTAAGTTAAAAGTATTAGAGTCCCTTTTAGTTAACTCCGTCTATTCCATAAAAACCCACTGCGTGGAACCCATGTTTAAAACCATTACTCAGTGGCAATGCAATGAGTTTTAAGAAGAATACCCAACGAGGTTCCAGGACCTGCAACTCAAAGGAAAGTGTGGCAGCACTGTATTTCTCTTCCTTGTTGGAGAACTGGGCCAAGACACTTAAGACCACTAGGAGAAAGAAAGAAAAGGAAAAAGAAAGAAGAATCAAGAACCCCGACAGTAAACATAGTGCAAACAACCAAAAAACTGAGCCATAAGATAGGACCAAAGTATGTGAGGAGTTTGTATTTTGGCCAATTGAGTGTGCAAGCAACTGCATTCTTTTGTTTCTACCTAACACCCTTGGTTAGTCACTTTAGCTAAATATAACATTTGGGCAAATATTTGGAACCAGACAGTAATGCATATGCCACTTAAGGTCCAGTATGGAGACAATTTCATCCGGCTCAAATATGGTTTGAATTTAAATCAGTTAAGTGTCTTATTTTTTATATGTTTATCCTTAATCAAATAACCTTGTTATTTTCCGTTATTTCTGGAGTCATTTCATTGAAAGTGTGTCAGCTACAACCTGAGGTTTGATTTGGTTACTTTTAAACTGGACATTACAGAAATCTCTTGTTTATGTGGCTGGGAGAGTGGAAATTTGGGCTGTAAGATTTAATTAAGACAAGAGCCATTTTATGAAAGATTTGGCAACGTGCTTTCCCTAAATGATGCTTCAGTAAAATGGTTTCACAAGCAGTGAACACAGAAGACTGATTTGACTGTTGAAGAATGAATAAAACCTGCATCAAATCGCTTAAAACTAATTCTGAATTTGAGCCGTTTTGCCCGATCCTATGGAATTATAATAACTAAATTATAAATTATAAATTGAGAGACAACAAGATTTATTCTTAAAGGAAATCAAAAAAAAGGCAAGGATACATCAAAGATGTTTAAACAGAATTTTCATTTGTGAGAGGCATTAGAGAAGGAACAAAAGACATATTTGAGATTCTTTCCTCCAATGTGTTTGTCACTTTAATTAATGTTCAGACATGGAAGTAAATTTGCAAAGGAGTGGAGTAGCACAGGCAAGGGAGTTTTGTATAGCTCTTCCCACTACAAAAAGTCAGAAGGAAAGATTTTTCTGTCATTGCTCTTTTTCATTCTCCCTCTCTCTCTCCCCCTCTCCCCGCCTCTGGAGTAGATGTGTCTTTAAGTGGTAACACAGAATTCAGAATTCAATTTCCAGCCCACAGTTTTATGCAGAAGCTATAGGCATAAGGAAGACAAAGATATCCCACTGAGGACTCTCCAGTCAAGGGTTAAAGCTGTCATGTTAATTCCTGTATTTGTCTTTATTCTGCATCTCATACAGGGGCACAAAGAGACCTACCAATGGGAATTAACTACTTAATCATAGAAAACAGATGAAAGTGGTCAATTGCTGTACTTGTCAAGCACAACACTCAACAAATTTTCATTAAAGGAGTGCATTTACCAGGTAGAGTTGAGCCTGGAACTCCTAAGAGACAGAAAGACGATCAACGAGGAAGTTGACAAATGAAAGCAGCTACACGTTGGTAAAAACCCCTACTTTTAGAGGAATTTTTTAAAAATATAAACCTGGAGTTCCCTTCGTGGCTCAGTGGTTAATGAATCTGACTAAGAACCATGAGGTTGTGGGTTCAATCCCTGGCCTTGCTCAGTGGGTTAAGGATCCGGCGTTGCCGTGAGCTGTGGTGTAGGTTGCAGACGCGGCTCGGATCCTGCATTGCTGTGTCTGTGACAAAGGCCGGCAGCTACAGCTCCTGTTAGACCCCTAGCCTGGGAATCCCCATGTGCCGCGGGTGCGGCTCTAGATAAAGGCAAAAAGACAAATAAAATAAAATAAAATAAAATAAAAATATAAACCTAACTTTACAAACTTTGTTTTCCTTTGTCTGATTTTAACTCATTTCACAAAAGTGTTCATATTTTCCTGTCATGTCAGGGACTTATTTTTTTTTTTTACCTGATTGAAACCATTCTATCTTAGACTACAAAACAGAAGATGCCCTTTTAAAGCCCTTCAAAAGTACCAACATAAAACTTTAGGCTATACATCTCAAAACAAAACACGAATACCTTAAACCCATTATTATGGTGTTATGGACAGAATGTGTTCTTCAAAATTTATAAATTGAAGCCCTAACCCTCAATGTGATTGTATTTGGATATGTGTCCTTGGGGAGGGTTTTAGGGTTAAATGAGGTCATGAGGTTGGAACACTCATGACAGAATTAGTGCCTTTTTAAGAAGACACACAAAGAGCTCAATGTCTCTACACCACGTGAGGACACAGAGAGAAAGCAGCCATCTGTGAATCAGGAAGAAAGCCCTCACCAAGAACAGAATTGGCCAACACCTTGATCTTGGACTTCCCAGCCTCTAGAACTATAGCAAAAATAATTTCTATTGTTTAAGTCACCTAATACATGGTATTTTGTTACAGAGCCCAAGAAGACTAATACATAGGGTCTATAAGAAACATATTATGCAAAGACATGCTTGCTTAGAATGCAGAAGTCAGACTGACCTTACCTCTTTCTGACCTTGAACAAATTATAAAATGTCTTAACCTATGTCTTTATATAAAAGATGAGGAGGGGGTAATAATACTTGCCTCATTTAAGTGTGTGGAAATTCAAGCAACATGAAACAAAAGTCTTCACACAGTGTCTGCAAAGTAGCAAAAGCTAAATTAATCCTCATTATTTGAGCCCAGCCCCCTCACTTCCTTAGGAAGTCATAGCCCCTTACAGTCAACAGCACAGAATGTGACCTGATCAGTTGCCTGCTATTTTTACAAAACCCTGCAGATTCTATTCCTTATTTTCACCAGTACTTCAATGCACATTAAAAAATACTCTGCATTTCTTTTTTATGATACCAACAAGAGATATATCACCAGTCAAATAGCTCTACTGAAATGTATCACTTCCTTGGAATATGATGCTATCAGCTAAATTCTGGTTGTTCTCCAAGGGCCGTGAAACATAACTCTAAATCCATCTGAGTAACATCCTAATAATTCAATATAGTAGATATTTTTGAATGCTTGATGTATGCTGAGGGAAGAAAACTTGTCCTGGGAGCTATAGAGCACACAGAGGTGACTAAAACAGGTCCCTGTCTTCAAAGAGCCCAAGAGAATGAAGAAAACAGACATGCAAATAAATGTCTGGTAGTTCACTGAGTGCTCTACTAGGCAGAACCATAAGACAGTGGAGGCACGAAAGACGGTCCTGTTCCTCTTAGGACAGAGAGAAAAGCCCTTCTACAGAAGGTAAAACAATTAAACAGGTGAGTTTTCCAGTGTTTCTTGAACCCTGTGCCTTACTTCAAGAACTCGCAGCAAAGTAAAGTGAATGAAGTCAGTTTGTGGAGGAACCGTTATTTGCATGATGGGTACTTGATAGTTCTACTCATCTTTTTTGCATTCCACAATCCAACCCAGGATACTACATTACCTTGAACAACACTGAACAATAATAGTAGCAAGTTATAACCACCGTTACTGCTGTTACCACTGTATTACTACTACTAGTAATAATGATCTCTAACATTTGTATAATTCTCTACAAAGTATTTACACGTTTCATTCCAGTGCCACCCTGAAGCTGGGATTCTTACTTTAGTACCAAATGAGGAAACTGAGGTTCAGAGAAACTCAACAATTTGCAAAGTTAATTCGTTTTATATTAGGAATGAGAACAAAGCATCAATAGCACTGACACTACTTTCCCAAAAGTGAAAAATTATTAGAAATCAATTCTGCCCCTACAGATGCTTCATCCAACTAGTGTCCTAGTTCCCACTGTACTTGTTCTTAACTACATGAAAAAATTAGCTAACATTCTCATTTGCATCAATTAACATTCTGAGAACTCTAACAAATGCTGTTCATAAGCTGTATTTATACTACATTGCTTTTCCTTTTTTCACATTTTTAATTATAAAAGCAAAATATGATCATTATAGGGAATTAAAAAATATAGACAAATATTAATGGGGGTAGTTAATCCATAACCCTAAAACTCAGCGATAGCCACAGTTAATATTTGATGATATATTTCCTTCTAGATTGTTCTCCTTTTTGTTTGTGTTTGTGCATATATTTGAATTAGGGAACACACTGTAAAAACAGATAAGTTGTATTCTAATTTTTTTAATTTTGGGGAATATTTTAATTTATTTTTTTTATTTTTTTTATAATTTATTTATTTATTTATTTATTTTTGCATTATAGCTGGTTTACAGATTCCTGTCAGATTTTCCAACTGCACCATGTGGTGACCCGGTTACATGTACATATATGGATTTATAGAATAGTTAAGATAGCACAAAAAGTTCCTGTAAACCCTTCACTCAGCTTCTCCTAGTGTTATTTTATATGACAATGGAATATTTTTTTAAATTAAGAAAATATAATAATTATTAACTAAATTACTTGTTTTCTTCAGATTTCACCAATTTTTCCACCAGTCTCCTTTTCTGTTCTGTGAGGCACTCCAGTGTGTCCCATTTAGATGTTATGTCCCCTGGGCCTCTTGTGATCTGCGATAATTTCTTAGGCTTTCCTTCTTTTTCATGGTCGTGACATGTTTAGACTACCAATTCTATATTCCATACAACATCCCTCTAGTGGATATTTAGTGTTTTCTCATTATTAGTGCCCTTCTTATCATATCTGATCAGGGAATATTTGATGTCAACATAATTTATCATTAGTGACATTAACCTTGATCTCTTGGTTAAGGTGGTGTTTGTCTGGTTTCTTCACCATGAAGTTAGTGTTTCTCCCTTCCATCTGCTTTGGGAAGTGAGTTCCTAAATCAAGTCCATCCTAAAGTTGTAAGGCAACTCCTAGAAGGGGGACTACTTACATATGTTATTTTGGATTTTTTTTCTAAGAACAATTTGTTTCTTCTCCATTTATCTATACCAGGATAGACTCATGGATATTTGTTCTATACTTTATGTTATACCACATTATTTATTTTGTTGCTCAAATTGGCCCTAATTTGTCTGTTGAGAGCTCTTTCACATTGGTTATTGTGTCCTTTTGAAATGCCTACTTCTTTATATTTCTGAGCATTTCTGTACTTTCTGGCACTACAAGACGTTTCAGGCTCATCTTGTATGCCTCCTATCCCAGCCCTAGATGCAGTCATTTCTCAAAGAAGCCCTTATTCCTTTTACTCAAGAATGGTATTAAAAACTAAGATCTGGGTTCAGCGTGTTATCACCCGCCCTTATAATATATCAGTACATTACATACAAGTGAATATGAAATTAAACAATGTGAGATTTTGATTTGATCTGCAATTGATGTGTCTCTATTTCTTTCTCACTAAAAGTATAATCTGCATGGTATAGTATATTGGTTGAGAGCCCAGGCTCTGAAACCAAGGATCCGGGTTATACGCCAGCTCTATCACCTACTTGCTGTGTGACCTTAGGCAAGTTGTTTAATCTTTTTTGTCTCAGTTCTGCCTTGGAACTAGCAATAATACCTATTTCACAGGGTAACTGTGAAGTTTAAATAAGCTAAGAATTGCAAAGCTTGGAATGGTGCCTAGCATCCATTAATACCACATAAATGTTAGCTGTTATTACTATTCTGACATTAACCACAGGTGCAATACTGAAAAGTCATCATCCAATAATAACCATTTATTTATTGAGTATATCTTATGAGAAAGATACTCATTAATTACATCTATTAAGTATACTCAATTTTTAAATGAAATATTTTTATTATTTATTAACTTTAATTTGCTTTAATGGGCATAATTTGTTTATTCAAGTGTTTATATTCGATTTCTCATCAAAACTTTATGTGGGAAAAGCATCTCCAAATGGCCTCCACAGATCACTTTCTTCTCACATCAAGAAGCAGAATCTAGCTCCCCTTCCCTTGAATCTAGAACTTTCCTAATAATTTATTTAACCAATAAAATGCAGCAAGAACAATACTCTAGAACTTTTGAAACTAAGTCTCCTAAGAAGCTTTGATACTTCCATCCAGGACTCTTGAAGCCCTTTTTTTGAGGATGTCTATCTCAGAACCAAGCTGCCAAGAGGGAAAAAACCTAAGCTGCATGAAGAGGCCAAATGTAGACCCTCAGGTTGACAATTCTAGTGGAGTTATTGGCAAACAGCCAGAATCTATTGCCAACCATACTGGATACTCAAACTTCATACGGCACTAGACCCAGCCAATAACTGATGCCACCATATGAGAGATCCAAAGCCAAATTGTATACTATTCCTCAGAACTGTGAGGAATAATAAATTATTGCTTTAAGCTATAAACTCTCCAAAGAGAGTTCTTCGCTATGTATAAATAAGTAACGAAAACAAACAGCCTCTTTAATTTTTTTATACTCAACCATTAATGACAAACATTTTCCCTACAAATGAAGGCAGCAAATATCAGAAGATTATTAATAGCTTTCTGACTGACAAACAGAATTCTCATCACTGCCAGAATTTAGATCATTTCCTTTAACTTGTATATCATGAAATCGAAGAGCCCCCCCCCTTTTCATTCAACGACTCATGTAATTTTGAAACCCTTGTAATAATGTATTTGGATTTAAAATCCAATACAACTTTTTATATCAAGCATTGCAAAATAGTTATAAAGCTTTTCTTAACATACAGCCAAATGTTCTACTGAATGTTAATGATTCCTCATTATCAGTATTAACTAATATCACTAACAAAATGTTTTTCACTCCATGTTTTCAAAGTTTCATTTTCACTTGATCTGTAAACTCTGTACACGTCAGTGTTTTCATGGAATTCCTACTGTTTTTGATAAGTTTCTTTAGACGCTCAATAACGTAAAGTTTAGCAAGCCAGTAACTACACTTCAAAACAACTGATGTGAGAATCCTTCAGAAAAAACTGTTTTTGATTCTTACAGCTTATACATTTTTAACAAAAGTCTTCCCCTGGATGAGCAACACAATTCAGAATGAAACAGCAGAAAGTAGTGTCTGATCCCATTTCTTCACATAAAGCTGAAAACAGACAGGATGAAGCAGCTTGGATTTTATTAGATTCACCATTTTGATACCATCGTTTGATGTGGAATTCTGATCTAGGGCAAATGTCTACATTTCTGAAGGCTGAAATTCTGAAAGCCTCACTGTGAAGAAAATAATGTACTTCTTGAAACTTCGGGTTTATAATACGAGCTGTATGCAAAAGCCTTTACAGCTGTCATTTGTGTGTCCTCAATCTCAGGACACACAAACTTACGTAGGGTTTCCAAAAGATCTGGTTTGTATCAAAGCATTCACTTATCAATTTAAACATTTCATCTCCTGTTCTTTTGCTATTTTATAGAACAAATAATGTTCTTCAAAGCATTTCTCTTTAGAGATTCTCACTAGAATCATTACCAAAGAACAAATAAATCTGTAACAAAACTTCTTTAATAATATTCTGGATGAGTGTGATCTCTGTAATCCAATATGTCTTCATTGTGACTACCAATTACATTAATCAAAACTGTTACATTTTTCTGTTTACTTTCCATCACTGGCCCCCTGTATTTTATTAGCAGTTTCAAGACAGGCTGTAAAACAAAAGTCTACAACTGAGAGAGACATTCTGTATTTGGACATTACAGAATGCTGTAATTAGTCCTTTGAGCATAACCTAATATAGTGTAAGTAATTTCATACAGAAAATTTGTTTCTTGTTCATTCATTCAATAATTACTTATCTAGAACTTACTACAGTCCAGGAATAGATCTTAGTGGCCATAACGTGCAAATATGCCTACCCTTGAGATGATTACATTCCAACAAGGCAAGACAGACATAAACTATACATAATAAAAAATTAAATAACCTAGTATTTTAAAAGATTGTATATTAGTTTGCTAGGGCTGCCATAACAAGGTAATACAAACAAGGTGGCTTAAACAACAAAAATGTATCATCTCTCAGTTCTGAAGGCTGAAGGTCTGAGATTAAGGTATTGGCCAGCCCTTCTGCGGGCTGTGAGGCAGAATCTATTTCACGCCTATCCCTTAGCTTCCGGTGGTTTGTTGGCAGTCTTTGGCATTTTCTGGCTTACATCACTCTGATCTTTGCCTTCATCTTCTGTGCATGTGCGTACGTGCGTGCGTGTGTGTGTGTGAATCTGAGTCTTAATTCCTGCATTAAATGACTCTAGTTTTTTATTTATATGACCACCCTATGCCAATTATTTGACCCTACCTTAAGATTATTAAACTACAATCTTAACAATTGTATCTGCAATGACCTTATTTTCAAATAATATCACATTCTGAGATAATGAGAGTTAGGTCTTCAATAAATGAGTCTTTTTGGAAGAACACAACTCAATTCACAAGAGATGATACGTGCTATGCTATAAAGAAAGCAGATCCGGGATGAGGATGAGGAAGACAGGTTGTAATATGAGATAGAATGATCAGGGCAGGTCTTATGAAGAAGGTTTAAGAGAGAATTGAAGTAGTAGAGAAACTTAGCCAATCAGATATCCGGGGAAATATTTCCAGGCAGATGGAAGAGCCACAGGAAAGGCCCTTGGGCCAGAGTCTGTCCTTGAGCTAGAGGAACAGGGGGAAGTCAGGGTCGCTGCAGTGGAGCATGTAGGGGAGAGCACAGTAAAGAATGAAGAGCCAACTTCTGTGAAGCTTTGCGGTCCATCATAAATTCTGACTTCCACTCTGAGTGAAATGGAAAGCAAAGGGAGATTTTTGACTTGAGTGACATGACTGATTTCTGTCTTACAAGGATCCCTCTGGCTACTTTGTAGAGAATGGACTTAGGGTGGGTAGGGACAAAAGCAGAAACACCTATTAGGAGGAGCTTTCAGTAATCCAGACATACGGTGGCAGTGTCTAGGGTCAGGGAGATAGTGGTGAAAGCATGAATGGTGAAAACAGTCTGCGTTGATTTCAGAAGCCAAGCTGACAAAGGTTCCTCATGGATTGGAATGGCCAATGAGGAAAAAAGGACAGTTCAAGGATAACTCTGAAGCTTTTGACTGTGCAACTGCAAAGAAAGAGTTGCTATCAATGTAGCAAAGAAGGGCTGTTGGTGAAGCAGGCTTGTGAAATACTCTTGGTTGTGGCAGCCTCTAAAACAGCTCCTGATGACCCCTAGCCCTTGGTATTTGTGTTTTTGTGTCAGACTGTTCCCTTAGTGTGGGGTGCACCTAGAGACTTGTTTTATCAGATGCATTACAGTAAATGCTATAGAAAGACAATTCCTACATTAGGTTAAAGAAAGGCAATGACTTCAGTCTTGGATGCTCTCTCTCTTGTTCTCTGGGTCTCTCGCCCCTCTTAGGGATGTCAGCTGTCATGATGGTGCTGCTGTGCTGTGGAACTAAGGCCTTACTTCAACAGCTCACAGGGAACCTAATCCTTCCAAAAAACTACAAGAATACTTTTAGAATGAATCTTCTCCCTATCAGTCTTGCAGATGAGTCCATAGCCCTGTCCATAAGCTTGACTTCAATCAAGCTCATGACTGACCTTCACCCAGAAGACCCGGAGAAGCCATGTCTAGATTTCCGACCCGTAGAAACTGTGAGATAATAAAGATTTGTTGTTTTAAGTAAGGAAATTATGGCATAATTTTTTATGCAGCAAAGGTTAAGTAAAACACCCTTAAAAGCTCAAAAAATTTTTTGAGAAAAACATTCAAAATGTTTTGAGGTAAGATATCAAATAATGTGCTTACAACTATTGATTCACTTGCTAATATTCCAGACAAAAAAAGATATTTCGGAGTGCCCTGCTGGCCTAGTACTTACGGATTCAGCATTGTCACTGCTGTGACTTGGGTTCGATCCCTGGCCTAGGAACTTTCACATGCTGTGGGCGTGGCCAAAAAATATTTAAAGTGAGCATGACTCCTTAATGTGTATTTGAGTAAATTCTTATTATGTTGCTTAATGAGGGCTCAATGTTTTTGCACTATAGTATTTATAGTGGGGGTATGATAGCTTTCTACCTTTAATCAGAATTTTGTCCATTAGGAAAACATGACTGTAGAAATCATCTAAATAGGAAGTACTTAAAGGGACTACAGGCTATGAAATCTTCAAAAAATTCATTTTCTGAAAAAATTATAGCATCTGCATTTTTTATCTTTAGAGCCACACCAACAGCATATGGAAGTTCCACTACAGCCATAGCAATGCCAGATCCAAGCTGCATTTGTAACCTACACCACAGCTCACAGCAATGCCAGATCCCTGACCCAACGAGCGAGGCCAAGGATCAGACCTGCATCCTCATGGACACTAGTTGGGTTTGCTTCTGCTGCACCACAATGGGAACTCTGACCATCTACATTTTTAAGAAAATTTAAAGACATTTTCTAAAAATGACAAGTAAATGTATTATGTAAAACAGCAAGCAATAAAATGTTAATTTTATTAATGATTAAAATTTTGAAATATTACATTAAAAATACTCGATAGTCATATGTGGTCATATGCTATATATTGGTCTCTGTGACTGTGGTGCTCTACAGTCCTTCTTAAATATCAGATGAAAAAGGACTTGAAGGAGTTCCCATGATGGAGGAGTAGAAAGACCCTGAACTCACTTACTCTTTGGGGCACACCAAAATTGCAACTACTGACACAACTACTGACGAAAATAATTGGAAGCTAGCAGAAAAGATCTTCTGCAACTAAAGACATAAAAGAGGAACCAGGAGGAGATAAATTGGAGGGTGGAGTCACAGTATGGGAAGCCCACACCCAGGGTGGGAGACTGACAAATGGGAGAATAATTCCATTGCAGAAGTTCTTTCCAAGGAGAGGGAAATCCAAGCTTCACATTAACTCTGAGCCCAGGGCTTATTTCAGGAGTCACAGAGGACTGTGGGAAACAGAAGCATCACTCTTAAAGGGTGCACACAAATGTTCACGTGCTCCAGGACCCAAGGTAGGAGCAGTAATTTGAAAGGAGCCTAGATCAGGCCTACCTGCTGATCTTGGCGTCTCCAGGTGAGGTAGGACGCAACTGGAGCTCACCCTGGGGATGTGGACACAGGGAGCAAACACTTCTGGGAGTTCCTTCTACCAAGAGGACACTGGCACTGGCAAGCACCATTTTGGAATCCTCCCTCTAGTTATTAGCCTCAGGACCCAGCCCAACCTAGGCCCGCTGACCAGTTGAGCCCACCACTTCCCTACCCCTGCCTCCTCCCAGGTCTTCCCAAAATGTACATCACTGCCTCAGGGAAATTTTTCAAGCTCATCTTACAAACTACCAGCTCCTTAACCCTTTGACTGGATCCTACTGTGCCCTTGTCATGTTCCCTAGGAGTCTGTGTTAGTTCTGGATATTATGACGAAATGCCATAGCCAGAAGGGATTAAACAATACGCATTTATTTCTCACATTCTGGAGGTTAGAAGTCCAACGTCAGGGTGCCAAACATGGTCATGTTCTTGATAAGGGCCCTTTTTTTCTGGTTATGCATGATAGGCTTCCCTTGGGGAGTAATCACATGTTTCCTCCTCTTTTTTTTAGGGCACTGATCCCATCATGATTTCAAGATTTCATTTAAACCTCATTACTCCCCAAAGTCCCCATTTCCAAATATCATCACATTGGAGATTAAGGCTTCAACTAGGAATTTTGTGGAGTCACAAGCTTTCAGTGTCTAACAGAATCCTAGAATAACCAACATGGAAAGAAGGTGGCAGAGATCGTTTCGCTCTAAGAAGTAAAAGAGATTGTATTTATTATATGGCTTCCATCAGGCCCTGGGGAATAAGCAAGCCTGCCTCAGACAAAGAAAACAAGAAAAATAATTTAAGCACCATTATCAACATGTTGCTACAGACTCTCCCATCACTACTCTGTTTCCATCAAAACTCACACACCAGGGTGGCTGGATTTCTCTCACAGGGATGAGAGAAAGCTGAGGTGATCAAAGCAGTTGCTGGAAACAGCAGGAGTCAGCAAGTGAGGCAGCACTACCTGGATTTGAGGAGGAAGAGGAATTCCCAAGGAGAAGTGGGCGATGTAGGTCCAAACATCTTTGTACTTAGTTCCTTCACCCCAAAGCCTAGCGAAGGCTAATGCTGTGCTATCACTACTAAACTTCCCAAGTATCTTATTACCTTTCTTCAAGTCCTCGAGGAAATGATATTTAAGTTAGAATTTGAGAACTTAATAATATACCAACCCCCAAAAAGTGCATAAAGGAGAAGAAGGGAAAGGAAAGAACAGGGATAAAAGCAGAACATTCTAGACTCATAGGCTTTGAGGGAAAAAAAAAGAAAAATTAAAAATTAAGGTACTACTGAGCTAAGAATTCATAGAGGATAAATCTGAAAATGGGTCATTGGCTTTGAGATTGGAAGGCATAGAATAAAGTGGTAGGATATTTAAGAATTACAGCAGAAGCAGATATCCAAATTCATCAGTCTTTATAGTCAGCATATTTGACAGCAAGTTGTGACCAGACTTCACAAAGAAGAGAAGCTGAGTAAGAATCATTTTCATAATTAGGTAGCCTTTGCTGTATATTATCTGTTTTCCATTGTATTAGCACAATTTAAAAGCAAAATTAACAACATGGCTACTCAGTGCTACTTCCTAGCTTACGGAGACAAGTTGTTTTTGGTTTTTTTTGGCTTTTTAGGGCCACATCCGTGGCACATGGAAGTTCTCAGGCTAGGGGGTCAAATCAGAGCTGCAGGTGCCAGCCTACATTACAGCCACAGCAAGGCAGGATCTGAGCCACTTCTGTGGCCTACACTATAGCTCATGGCAATGCTGGATTCTTGACCCACTGAGCAAGACTAGGGATCAAACATGTATCCTCATGGACACCAGTCATGTTTGTTTCTGCTGCACCACAACGGGAACTCCGACAAGTTGTGGTTTTTAATTGTTCAACATCTTTTCATTCTTTTCCCAAGAAAAAAAATCAACCACAAAGGCTCAGAAATCTCATCACTTCAATAAGGATATGGATCTAGCTGGCAGAAAAAAGAGGAAAACTAAAGGAATGTTTGAAGAGTGTAAGATGGTGTTCAGGGGGGAAAGACTACAAGGAGATGCTGTTCCCCGAACAAGACACCCCCCGCTTCCAAGGGACAGGAATCAGTTAACACAACTGATACGTCAGTAATTAGAGTCCTTATAAACATTATTTGTATCCCTGCGTCTAATTTATAGTCCTCTAGTGGTAGCTGTAAGACTCCACGAAATGATTTTGATATCAGTCAGTACAGGTGATAGAGCAAAGATAACCACGGTTCAATCATCACCTAGGAGGTACTGTTAAATGTTTAAAAAAACATAATGAGCAGGTGGAAAGGTAGATAGTGTAATATGAAAAAGTCTTTTCACAAGGGACAAACATTCAAATTCATGATTGAAGTAAAAGATGTTCACACTCTATCACTGCAGTAGCAAATTCATGTAATTTTGAAGCTTTGTATATCTGCTATCCTATTCCTTTCTTTAATCATAAAAAGCTTTGCCTAAGGAACAAATGCTCTGATAAAACTGACTGTGAGCACCATCCTAATATTTATTAAACCACAGTTTGAAGAGGGAAACTTTCACCACTCTTCAACTGGTAATTTTTTAAATATTGTTTTCTTTATTAATCAGCTGTTTTATCAAGTCGACCTGGCTAGAGCTTTGAGCAAAGAAGGTATAGACATCTGATGTGTGATGAAATAAGCTAATTTTCAAATTTAAAATTGCTTTTTAGCAGAGGCATTATTTGTATGGAAGTACATACTCATAGCTACATGATATTGTATTTTTGAGTAAGTGGTCTCACGGTCTACAGAGTACAAAAGACAACACATTTGTATATACTTATATTCACCCTAAAGTGCATTAAATGAAAATATGTTGCATTAACTGTTTTCCAGATTTCAATTCAAACACACATTTACTGAGTGTCTGCAAGGAATAAATCTTTATGCAATTTACAGGATCCCACAAAGATGAATCAGACTCTTTCTGCCCTAACATCTCACATTCCAGAAGGGGAGCTAAGATATATGCACAAAGAACAATAATATAAATAGAATGTGAGAACTGCTAAAAAGAGATATATGAACAATTGTTAAGGGAGCATAGAAGGACCAGAGATTAATGGCTGCTAAACCCAGAGGAAGGTGATAAAGAGCCTAATTGAGGAAGGAGAGGGCTCAAAAGGCTTCTTGGAAACAATGGATTTAAATTGCAGGGGTGCATTTTCGAAGTCATACATCATTCTTCTTTAAATATAGTTTCTTTGTGTCTGTATATATTATTTCTCTCACAGGTTTGAGATTCAAGGAGTTTTATGTAATCCAAATCACTATTCAGTTATAAAAAGGTAAAATTATCATTATATCATTATCATTGCTATGTCCACAGCACTGTGCCAAGCATTACGAAGACTGAAAAAACACTATGAATGCTGTCCTGAAGATCTCAGATACCGAGTGGGTAATGACAAACTACTCCTGAAGACATAAGACAGATGATACAAGGAAACAGATAATTGAGACTGGTGGTAATTTTCTGTACAACCCATAGACTGGCCAACAACGGGATCCCAGCTATACAGAATTCCACATTGGAGGGCCCAGCATCCTGGCCAATGGCCTCCATATATAGTCTGGCTCTAGAGAGAAAGCACAAATATTAAGGGTGCGCCTGTTTATCCACCTGGGACTCATAAGACAGTTGCAAGATTTCTTGTGACCCACCTTAAGAAGCATGAGTCCCAATATGCTCTATTGCACTGGATGCTTCCAAGGAGGCTAGAAAAACAAAAATGACTCTTCGGTTCGTTTGATGTCCTCTAATAATATCACAGGCTACTGCTTACCTAACAACTGTTAAATAATGCATTTTTCTTATATAACAAAGAATTGAAGAGGAGAGGTAACCTTCTTCTTCTATATAAGACACGTAGCATGTACCAGTTTATTTACAATTTTAGATCTTATCCTGAAAGGGCAGTTAAGCCCCTCCCTGACTTTGCTAACATGAAAAGAGATACTGAGATGACTACCTGATCCCCAAAGCTACCTGTGTTGCCTCAAGGCTCCAGGAATAATGGGTGGAGCAAGAATATTGGGTGGAGCAGAGATGACTGGAGTCAATACAATCAAATCATAAGCTCTGGGAGTTTCCTGTGTCTACTTCCTTTTCAGTAGCTGAGATTCCTCACAGCACATGCTCCAAAAAGAGAGTGCCCAGATCCACAACTTCTCTGAGATCTTCAGGGTTTTCTTTTAAACTCGCCTCCCTGAGCCTGGCTGCTTCCTGAAAGTTTAATGTTTAGTGTTTCAAAAGCTGCATCAACTCTCAGGCGGCTGAGGTCCCTTTCAGGGTATTGAAAGCAGCAGCTGTAAAGTGATAGTCAAAGGACCAGAAAGAGTTCATGTAGCTTCCCAAAGTGCCCAACCCTTCCAAGAGAATGCTTTTGGAATACTGGGCCCAGTGTGCGGAATAGAGCCATAAAGCAAAGGCAAAGTAAAAGAATGTAAAGAGAAAGAAAGAAAAAGAAGGTACCAAAAGTTACAGAATGAGTTGAATAATGTTTAAGTTAATAAATAATGCACATCATAAAATATGTATTTATTTAGTAAACACCAAATATACCACAATGTCAGTCCCCCAAATCACCCCGGTTTCGCAACTGAATAATAAATACAGCTCCTTAAAATATCTGACTGCCAAGTTGTATAAAAGAGTGAAGCCAGCACATACTGACCTCAAACTCCACAGCCTTCTCCTGCCTCTGGGGGTGGAGGACACGGCAGATGCTGAGTGATTAAGCCATGGAGGGACCGCAGCACACCAAGGCGCTGAATAATGGATATCCTTGGAAGCCCTTGGTGGAGGCTGCAAGCCGCCAGGGGAGGCAGGAAGGGTGATGAAGCACCCTAAGGGTCTTGCTGTGACCAGGGGAAAAACCAGAAGAGAAAAGATGGGCAATAAATCTTTCAACACCCAAACAAACTGGCTAACAGACAAAAGATATTATCCACTTTAGCAGAAAATGATGATTCTCCTGTTGTATTGTCACTCATGCTCAATGAACTTATTAATGCTAGTAGACCCAGTCTGAGAAAGATGGACCAATGGCACCCATTTGAAACCATGAGTTGTTTAACCCTGGCTTGCAGATTAGCACAAATTAATTGAAAGAACAGGCTTTGCCAGGAAGGCTCAGAATGCTTTCCAAATGGTTAAACTGAGACACTTTATTGATCATAAAGGGTTCCTAATGCAAATGAAGGAATACTGAGGTGGCACTACTGTCTACAATAGGCAGCCATTTACAGCGATAAACCCATCTCCTATCAAGCCTTCAGTATGTCGTTCACTGTTCAGCCGTTATCTTCACATGCTGACACATGTAATCTAACATTCTCACTTTGCCACAGTCAGAGCAATTGCTTGACAATATGATTACAGTTTCCTGTCAGCTGCTGCACGGAATATTTCTGTGAGCTTTCAGCAATTGCAAAATATTTTGATTTTGAAATGATAGTAATCCATGAAGGAAAAAAAGTCTTCAAAATATTGATTTTTGATAACAAATTAAGATCTGCATAAAGGAAATTCCTTTAAGTGTCTATGAATAAGGATGTATTGGAGCACAGAGGGAGAGAAGGGGGAGGCTGTGTTAACAAGATGAAAAAGAGAAGGACTTGGGTTATGGAAACTCCTGAAGGAAGCAGAGCTTGTGACAAAAAAAGTCGCCATAAGTGGTCAATGACCTGATGGAGATAACTGAATCACCACTCTCCTGGTCCAGTATAGAGTGTATGCTTATCATTTCAAAACCACTCTTCCTTCTTCAATCAACTAAATACTGTTGGGCACATACATTCTTCAAAGTTTTTTTTAGGAAATTGAAGTAAAGAGATAAATTCTGCCATTCAGAAGGCAAAATATCTTAGTTTAATAAATGTGTGTGTGTGTTCAAGTGAATTAATCTCAAATGTTGAAGGTCCTATCTCTCTCTGAAATATTGTTCCTTACTCTAAAATGGAGAGACACTTTTTCAATAACTGAGTAAGGCTGGCTCCTTCTGACCCCTAATAGAGATATGAAATAGGATTTATTTGAATCGTTGACCTTTCCCCCTGAAATGATAATGTGCTAAGAAAGCCCACCACATTCTTTTTTGTTCTCTCAGAAATCAGTCATTCAAAACAGCTACTATCAGCATTTTAGGCACTTTTACTGGATGGTAGCTTTCTACAGAATAAGACAAAACAAATTTTTTCCACAAATGTACAAGATAGAAATGGCAAAGGATTAGACTGAAAAAAAAATCACAGAATTTTTAATGGAGGAAAATGTTCTGAAATGAAAACCTATTACTGTAGCCCTGGAGCTAAGGGCAATTTATAGGTAGACCAATAAAACATGTGTTCCACAATAATGCAATCACTTTACCTGGACTCTAGCTACTCACAATGTAATGCTCTAGTATGAATCTAGATTTTTTTCAAGCTGCTGTTAGTCAAATAGCTTTTAATGACTTCTACTTTTAGACAACAGTTAGTGCTATTTAAATCTGTAACTTGTCCTATATTTCTTCTTAAACGGGCATGCAACATACATGCTTACATCCAGAACAGGGAAAGCAAATGGTTATAACACATGGACTTGAAAAACATACATTATTCTGAAACAGAAAACTCTGCCACTGACATTTCTTTTGCTTTCTGTAATAAAGTATAATTTATAAAGTGTAAACTTCATCCTTTTAGTGTACCACTCTAAACAAACAAAACTAAAAATAAACAAATGAGACTACATCACACTAAAAAGCTTTTGCATAGTGAGGAAAACTATCAACAAAATGAAAATGCTGGGATAAGATACTTGTAAGCAATATACAGGAAGTTAATATCCAAAATATACAGGGAACACATACAACTCAACATCAATAAAACAAAAAAAAAAAATCCCATCAAAATATTGTTAGAGGAACTGAATAGACATTTTTCCCAAAGAAAACACACAGATGACCAAGAGCCAGCCACATGAAAAGATGCTCAACATCACTTATTATCAAAGAAATACAAATCAAAACCACAGATAAGAAAGTAATTCTAAAGATGGCAGAATAGAAGGACTGGAGCTCAACCTCTCTCCCAAAAAACAGCAAAACCACAACCAAATGCCAAACAACCTTCAACCAAATGGACTATAAACTTCCAAAAAAGATATTCGGCTCCAGAAGACAAAGAGGACCACCACATCATGAGGTAGGAGGGGCGATTACGCAATAGAAGCAACCCCATACGTTCTAGGTGGGAAGCCTCACAGACTGCATCACAGAGACTCAGCTACAGGACTGAGAGTTCTGAGCCTCACGTCAAATCGCCACGCATGGGGATCAGGCACGGGGAGAAAGAGCCCCCTGAGCATCTGGCATTAAAGGCCAGCGGGGCTTGTGTGCAGGAGCTCCACAGGATTGGGGGAAAGAGGAGACCCCATTCTTGAAAGGCACACACAGACTTTCACATGCACTGGGTCTCAGGGCAAAGCAGTTTCCATAGGAATTCGGGTGGAACCCAACTGCAATTCCTGGAGGATCTCCTGGGAAAACAGGGGTCACTGTGCCTTGTTGGGGGGGAAGGGCACTGGAGGTGAAGCTCTCGGGAACATTCAGCAGCCTGCATTTCTAAGGACATTGGGATCTCAGCCCCACCCATCAGTAAACAGGCTGCCTAAAGACCCCTCAGGCACACAGCTAGCCTCTAATCTCATCCAGAGACAAAGCCCCATCCATCAGAGGGAGAGGAATCAACCCCTCCTACCAGTGAGCAGGCATCACTCCCTCCCATCAGGAAGCCTACAGCAAGCCCCCTCCATACCAACTTTAGCCACAGGGGGGGCAAACACCTGAACTAAAACAGGCTACTACTGTCAGCAAAAAGGTCACCACACCAAAAACCTACAAAAATGAAAACGCAGAAAACTATAACTCAGATAAGTGAGAAAGAGAAAAGCCCAGAAAAACAGCTCAGTGATGAGGAGATTATCAGCCTCTCAGAAAGAGACTCTAGACTGTTGATGCTGAAGATGATGCAAGGCATTGGAAATAGACTGGAGGCAAAGATTGATCATTTACAGCAAACAGTGAGCAAAGAAATATAAGCTGTAAAAACTAAACAAGAAGAGATGCAAAATACAATAACTGAAATCAAAAATTCATTAGAAGCAGCCAACAGTAGAATACAGGAGGCAGAAGAACAAATCAGTGAGGTGGAGGACAGATTAGTGGAAATCAAATGCAGAAGAGAAAAGAGATAAAACATTGAAAGGAAATGAGCAGAGTCTCAGAGAACTCTGGGATAATATTAAACGCACCAACATCCATATTATAGGGGTGCCAGAGGGAGAAGAGAGAGAGAAGGGGACAGAAAAAATATTCGAGGAGATTATAGCTAAAAATTTTCCTAATATGGGAAAGGAACCATTCACTCAAATCCAGGAAGTGCAACGAGTACCATATAAAATAAACCCAAGGAGGAACACCCAGAGACACATATTAATCAAATGACCAAAATTAAAGACAAAGAGAAAATACTGAAAGCAGCTAGGGAAAAGAAACAAATGACATACAAGGGAATCCCAATAAGGTTATCAGCAGATTTTTCAGCTGAAACTCTGCAGGCCAGAAGGGAGTGGCATAATATACTAAATGTGAGGAAAGGGAAAAACTTCCAACCAAGATTACATTACCCAGCAAGGCTCTCATTCAGATTTGAAGGAGACATCAAAACCTTTACAGATAAGCAAAAGCTAAGAGATTTCTGCAACACTAAGCCAGCTTTACAACAAATACTAAAGGAACTTTTCTAGGCAGAAAAGGTCACAACCAGAAACAAAAACACCACAAATGACAAGGCCCACCAATAAAGGCAATACAGTAAAGATACTAAATCATACATGCACAATTATGCTACCCAAAACAGTAATCATGAGAAGAGAGCACAAATGCAGGTCACTGGAGAATCACGTGCAATTAAGAAACCAACAAGTTAATAGAATCTCAGTTATATATAGACTCCTATATCAAAACTTCAGGGTAACCGCAAACCAAAAATCTACAATTGATACACAAACAAATAAGAAAAATCAACTCAAATACAACATTAAAGATAGCCATCTTGTGAGAAGAGACAACAAGAGAATAAGGGAAGAAAAAAAGAGCAACAAAAACCCCAAACATTTAATACAATGGCAATAAAGACATATATATCAATAATTACCTTAAATGTTAATGGACTGAATGCCCCAACCAAAAGACATAGACTAGCCGAATGGATACAAAAACAAGACCCATATATATGCTGTCTACAAGAGACCCACTTCACTTCTAGAGACACATACAAATTGAAAGTGAGAGGATGGAAGAAAATATTCCATGCAAATGGGCATCAAAACAAAGCCGGAGTAGCAATACTCCTATCAGACAAAATAGACTTTCAAATGAAGAACATTTTAAGAGACAAGGAAGGGCACTACATAATGATCAAAGGATCAATCCAAGGAGAAGATATAACTATTTTAAATATCTATGCACCCAACATAGGATCACCAAAATATATAAGGCAACTGCTAACAACCTTAAAAGGAGAAATCAACAAGAACACCATCATAGTGGGGAACTTTAACACCCCACTTACAGCAATGGACAGGTCATCCAGGCAGAAAATCAATAAGGAAACACAGGCCCTGAATGAAGCATTAGATCAGATGGACTTAATAGATATTTATAGGACATTCCATCCAAAAGCAACAGAATACACATTCTTATTAAGTGTACATGGAACATTCTCTAAGACTGATCACATCCTGGGTTACAAATCAAGCCTCAGTAACTTTAAGAAAATTGAAATCATTTCAAGCACCTTCTCTGACCAAAATGCTATATGACTGGAAATCAACAACAAAGAAAAAATGGCCAAAAATACAAACACGTGGAGACTGAACAACATGCTACTAAATAACCAATGGATCACTGAAGAAATCAAAGAGGAAATTAAAAAATACCTAGAAGCAAATGACAACAAAGACATGACACCCCAAAATCTCTGGAATTCAGCAAAAGCAATTCTAAGAGGAAAGTTTATAGCAATACAAGCCTACCTCAGGAAAGAAGAAAAAGCTCAAATAAACAACCTAACTTTACATCTAAAGCAGCTAGAGAGAGAAGAAAAGACAAGACTTAAAGATAGGAGAAGAAAAGAAATCCTCAAGATCACAGCAGAAATCAATGAAATAGAAACAAAAAAAACACACAGAAAAGATCAATGAAACTAAAAGCTGGTTCTCTGAAAAGATCAACAAAATTGATAAACCCTTAGCCAGACTTATCAAGAAAAAAAGAGAGAGGACACAAATCAATAAAATTAGAAATGAAAAAGGAGAAGTCACAGCAGACATCACAGAAATACAAAGGATCATAAGAGACTACTATATGCAACTCTATGGCAATAAAATGGAAAACCTAGAAGAAATGGACAAATTCTTAGAAAAGTATCATCTCCCAAGACTAAACCAAGATGAAATAGAAAAGATGAATAGGCCAATCACAAGTTCTGAAATTGAAACTGTGATTAAAAAACTTCCAACAAACAAAAGTCCAGGACCAGATGGTTTCACAGGGGAATTCTATCAAACATTTAGAGAAGAGCTAACACCTATCCTTCTGAAACTCTTCCAAAAAATTGTAGAGGAAGGGACACTCCCAAACTCAATCTATGAAGCAACCATCACCCTGATACCAAAACCAGACACAGATACAACAAAAAAGAAAATTACAGGCCAATCTCACTGATGAACATAGATGCAAAAATTCTCAACAAAATACTAGCCAACCGAATCCAACAAAACATTAAAAGGATTGTACACCACGATCAAGTGGGATTTATCCCAGGGATGCAAGGATTCTTCAATATCCGCAAATCAATCAGTGTGATACACCACGTTAACAAACTGAAGAATA